>CM076576.1:467659930-468107105 GCA_034641835.2 Pinus albicaulis
TCCACCAGGTCAAGATTAACATAACTATTATTTGACCCAAGGTCAATCAAAATAGAAAAAAATTGATCACAGAGCTTACCGTACATCTCGATAATAGACGCTTGGTGATCTACCTACCTATTATCCAATGCTACATATATATGAGGAACACTTTGTCCAACATCCCCCACTTTTTGTGCTTCCTGAGAACTGTAGATATGCGGTCTACCACCCTGATGTTGTGGAAAATATCTCATGCAATGATATTTGACACAAGTCTAACACTTTATAGGCTTCCAACTTGTACCCTTGTTCTACTCCTAAAACTAAAATCCATACCCTTTGTCAAATGCAGTGAACTTCTTGTGCAGTGTTGCTTCCTCTTTGTTACCTGTGTCCACAGGCCTTGCTCGCTTTTTATCCCATTTCCCTTTATTCCTTGCATTTCTTTTCTAGTCTGGTTTAGTCTCAGATCTATGCTTTGATTTCTCGTAACAATGCTTTAGCTTCTAGATGGCCTCTTCCAAGAATTTAGGCTCATCGAACTCAATCCTGTCATTAAATTCTATCAGAAACCCACTAATGAATCTATGAATCTTGGCCTTCTCCTCCTTGAGGTAAGGCACATATCTCAACAACTCCAAAAATCTGCTACTTTACTCCTCATCGGTCATAGAGTCTATATGTTGAAAAGTTTAACTAGGTTCAATCTTCATAATGACTAGTAATTATGAATTTATGTAATGAAGAAGACAAATATAATAAGATGTGTTTTGTAAGTACTTTCTTCATGGATTTCATTAGCAAGAATTTTTTATTATAGGTCAAAGACTTCTCTTTGATGTCTTTAGGGATTTGTCATATTTTCATAAAAATATAATATTATAGTCATGTATATGAAGTGGTGTTACACATGTAAAGAGAATTCATTGATGTAATTATATGCCTCCAAGACCATATCAAATATGCTCCTCAAGTCAACTTAAAGATGATGAATACTCTCCTTATTGAAGTTGACCTCAAAAATAGAGAATGCACACTCAAGTTGGCTCAAAGTTGAGACACACCTATTCATAGGTCATTTCAGCTTATTATTGGTGGAAACAACTATATAAAGGAACGCACAAACATAATATTTTTTGTATCAAAATCTCAGATCATGTTTTGTAATGAAGTGCAAGTATAAGGGTTTGATTAAGTACGAATATAAGGGTTTGATGAACTGCGAGTAGACGGGTTTGTGGTAATGCGAAGTTAGAAGGGCTTGTTGTAGTGCGAAGTAACTCGGATACCTCTAAAACAGAAGGTGTGGATAACAATCTGTAAGCAAAGGGTGATACAACGAAGTGTTAAGGGATATACAACAAGGAGAAAGCCTATACTTTTAGTGCAAGAAGAGTTTCATACATTCAGACTAGGGGTACATTCTTACTCCTGTAATAATAGCGGAGGCCAAAATACTCTTTGAGTACTGTAACAATGTGGTCTAGGTATGAAAGGAGGCCGAAGGAAGGAGATCATTGGATTTAATAATAGAATACTATTGGAGGCCAAAAATACTGTGTCAATATCTAATAAATATGGAGGACGAGGTTATCTAGTAATAGTGCTGGAAAGTGTAGTAAATGATGGATAGAATTTATAAGGTTGAGGAGAGAAACACAAATCAATGACACTGTCTTGGAGGCATATTGAATTCAAGGGTCTAGGTCATGGTAATGGTACTTTGAATTGAAGGTCTATAATAAGAATTACATGCACAATGACCATCATCCATTCAAAGTATGCATAACAACATATAAACACTAACACACATAATCGATGCACAACCGACATACACTTACAACAAATGCATTAAAAAACGACACCATCAAATTTCACATAGTGACACCACTAAAATCATTAGCAATGCCATATATACACAACAAGCACATAGATCACAAGCACAAGGACCTATATGCAACCGAAATGTACATATGAAAACACATTCATCCAAGGGAAATAGAAACCAGACATCACACAAGGAGAACAAAACCATGTGTTGATACCACTCTGTCACACCCTCCTCCCACATCTACCCAAGTAACCGACCAACAAGGTTAAACATGGGACGAAGATTTACCATACTATGATTAAACTACCTATACATAATTTAAGGAAGTGGAATCAACGAAACATAACCAACCTGACCTTATACACATGTAATAGAGCCCCCAAGAGCCATCCAACCCATCCAGTTGACCAGAGCCATCCAACCCATATAGGTGACCAACACCTGAGACAAACTGACATTTTTCTGCATCAAATCCTCAACTGATCCCTTGAAATTTGCATGCATGCGACTTAGAACCTCTAGTCACTCCCACAAAAAGGCATGCCTATGACTACAGACTTTTCTAGGTAGTTTTGTGTCATCGACACTGGATTCTGAGCTACGTTTTCAGGGCCAGGACTCAGACCACTACCTATAATTCCATGAAAGTTCTAGAAATGAAAACTAACATGAAAAAAATGATATGAATGAAAATACTTGAACAAGGACTTGACTATACTGCTAATAGCTATGACAGAAATTTCATCAAACATGTCACAAATATGCATTCTACAGGTAAAAATAGTATACTTGATCATAGAGGTTTCCCAATTATCTGAGAATCACTGAGAAAAATTGAAAACACATCACAATAAAAACATTACCATCTATTAATCCATATATTCATTGTACTTTAAGTGATTAACCAAAAAATCATGAGAGCCATACATTATCATTATCATAAATCTCGCTCATAACCAACATAAATATAAAGGATATAATAACCATATAAGCGACATCTAATTAAGTATATTTACCCATAAAATACCAAGGAGAAAGAGCTCTTATTGATGATTCCATAGGTTGACCAAGTATGGGACTTCCACGAACCACCCGACGATAGAGCAGGTTGAACAAAATCTTTCTTTCATCCAATCACCCCCGTGCCATATTCCAAGCATGAATGTGGGATCTCATAGAAAAAATGAATCAAAACAAAACCAAGGCTTCCAGAGGCCAAACCATCTCAACCCTCAACTGGTGATTCCACCTCACGGTTGAACATCACTAAGCATCACGATATTGGTCTCTACCCAAGTTTTCTAAGGCTCTAGAGAATTTTTTCCAACTACGGATTGCAGGACTAGTAACTCAACCCACAGCTGATGTTGGGCTTCCAGATCGTTTGTCCAACTAGGGATTCCAGGACTAGTAACTCAACCCACCAAAGGCTTCCAAATAATTTTTCCAACCAAGGCTTCTCGGACTAGTAACTCAACCCAAGATGTTAGAGGGCCTCTAGAGCATTTTTCCAACCAAGGCTTCTAGGAACTAATATCTCAACTCACAACAAAAGGCACAATAAAACCAACCAGAAAAGAGGGTAAAACCCACAACACGATGGCTATCCAGGAAATGGAAAGGCTAGGAAAAAAAATTGTCAATCCAGAAAATCCTCCTTTCCAATGATAGATCATAACCAAATAGCCACATGCGTATGCCATGCATTCCTAAACTAGTAAGAGAATCAGACATGAAACTTGGTACCTGCAATAAAAACCCGATGCACCTACTGATCTCGTTGTCCTCCCGTGCTTTCTTGCTTTCCCTTTTTCCTTCTTTCTCCAAATCCCAAGTATGCCACACTCCTCCAAGAATGCTCCAAGAAAACTCTAAGTGTCCAAGAGTATGAGAGAGAGAATAGAATGAGAGCTCCAAAACTAAACTAAAAAAAGTGTTTGCAAAAGCTACCAAATGATAGTCATAAGAATTCTAATCAATGAGGCCTTTAATTTCTTCATTTTTCCATTGTTTTCCTTCATTTTCCTCTTCACATGAAACTTGTGACCTTTCACCTCCCTTTTCTCCTATTTTCCATTATTTTCATAACTAAAATGCCAATAAATTCCTCACGCCTTTCCAAATCCTTTGCCATTTCCTTTGTCAATTTCCATAACCATTAGTAAACCAAAATTAACACCCACTAGGATGTTTTGTGCCCAAAATTAAGCTTAGAATACATGTCCCATCACCAAGGTCTTATTTTACCTTTATTAACTTCTACATGGTTTTTTTACCAGGGCTGTTAGAACTTGCTGCTACATTGATAGATTCAACCTTCAATTCTTCATCAAACATGGCAATTTCCATATTTCTACAATCAATCCTTGTTTCGATAAAGAGGCCACAAATTTCATCAACATAATTTTCATCCACTCTATGGTGACATATCTGAGCATGCATGTGCTCATTGACAATTTCAACGTCACCAAATTAATAATTTGTTATTGGATTCACGAGAGATGCACATTCAACTCTACAAACCATTACTTCATATGAAAAATTGTATTTTTTATTCTCAAACATAAATTCCTCAAACTCCGATGCAAATACAATATCATTAACTATAATAATACCAAATATCACATGCGTTATTCACTTGGAAGCTTCAGCATCATCTACGAGGAATATTGATGGATTCACCTATTCACAACTCACTTTTCGGTCAGCATCCACATGTGTCTCATCATAGTGGGATTCACCATCCATGTTACAGTGGGGTCGTTGAGCATCTATATGATCTTACTCTACCTCACACGTAGGGGCTTCAACTTCTCACTCTACAATATTTTTTGTGTCTTCTTCATCCATATGCATGTCTACATGATGGGTTTCACTTTTATAGTATTTATGACCATCATCCACATTTGAGTGGGATTCTCTACGCTCCATTTTTCTCCTATAGTCTTTCTCATTTACTCTCAGAACCACAGTTAAATTTCTATTGATTCTTCAACAAAATATAACATAATTTGTTGCTTTGTGTCCCTTTCCTTTATACCAAATTCTACTTCCAGGGTCTTCCATGCTTCCTAGGAAGATGTAGCCTCCACTACCTTGCGAAAGGACTTCTCATCCAATGCATATTTTATAGTATCCAATACTAAGGTATCACATAATTCATCATATGGGTTATTATACTCAATTAACTCTTTACATCGAATAAATTTTTTCATTTTGACAGTTCCCAAAAATCAAATATTTTACTAGTAAATTTTGGAAGTGTTATTGGATTAATCCTGATCCATTCATGCTCAAATTTTTCTACTTATCTACTTGTCTTTTAGATGCCTCGACTGTGGAGAGAATCTCTATGATATTTTCAAAATATTTTGGCTCTTCCTTTCGATTTCTTTTCTTGGTTTTGTTCTGTATTACTTTGTTACCCATGGCTATAGTATTTATTTTGTCTTCTAACTTGTTTCCTTATCACACCAGCCTTCTACAAATTAACATCACAATCACTTGATTATCTTTAAAAATAATCATTTTAAACTTCACTTTAACGGTGGCTCCCAACAACTATTAGCAATTTTTCTAAGCTCTTATATGCATATTCTTATGGAGGCTCATGGCTACAAATTACGATGGAGAATCTTTATTTGGTCAGTGGTGGTGGCTTTATAGGCTACTCAACCTAATATTTTAGTAGTTGGGTTTACAAACTCTCAACGAGCTCTAGTTTCTACTTATGGAAAAATGGATGAAAACTTCTATTTGAAAACTACTCACAATGACCTTCTTAACTTCTTTAGTTCTTTGAAACCTTTCTAAACCTTGCTTCGATACCACTTGTTATTTACATGCAAATATAAACAGGCAAAGACAAGAAAAATGAGTACACAAGCTTCTTCTTTAATAAAGAATTTCTATTCATTAATTATTCTCTTATATACAACTATGGAGTTGTCGTTATTCTCTCTTCTTACTTCACATTATAATGACCCAACCATGAGTATATAGGCATTAAAATTTATAAATATGGAATCATGCGAACTCCAAAATTCTTTTCTTCATGCAAACTATGACTTGACACTTTAAATAATTTTTTTTGACTTCACCTTAACATAAATCGACATTTTCCTTTTCCTTCACTTAGCTTTTCTTGACATGAAATTATATTTTTAACATTCACTCACTTGAATTCTAATATTAGACTTAACTTTCTTTCCTTCACTTAATTTAATTCTTTATACATTGCATGCATATGAGAGTACTTACTATTTCTATCAAGTGAAATGATTTTGATCCATCACAAAGTTGCGATTAACAACAATAAATGAAATAGGAAATTTAGGAATAGGTTTGTACGAATTGTGTGCTCTTATAATTTAAATTTTTATAGGAGACTAGATTTGTAAAAAAATTGAATATTTGACAATGGTTAGGCTACTTAGGTTGTTTATTCTATAATATTACTTCCATTCATATCATTTTCATATTATTCAAGGCATAGTTGTATGGAATTATTATCTACAAGCTTCAATAAATTTTAAACTTATGAATTTTAGTAATCGTGAAATATAAAAAGTGAGGTGTAGTATAAAATCACATAGTTTCATATTGAGAAAATTAATGAGATGAAATGAGTCACGATGCACCACAAATCTATAATGATGGATCATCTCGGTGCAGACTAAGTCATCCTCTTATGTGGGTGACTATAGGGGCATGACAATGGATTTTTAGGTTAAATTAAACTTTATGCTAGATGTACTATGTTAACCCCATTCACAATTTATTTATTTATATCCATATTAAGTGAGGAAAATAAATCACATGGTGGTTATTCCCTAGTTTGAAATGATATCAGTTAATAATATTACTTGGTTTCTTAATAATACATTCATGGTTTTCTAATTACTAGATGAAAATCTTTACCAACATCTTAATACCTAACAATAAATTAATATTAAAAAATATTAATCTACATTATATATATATTAGTAGAATTTTTTTTTACAAAAAGGAAAACTTTAACCACTAAAATACTATCTAAGAAATTTAAATACTAAAATATTATCTAAGAAACAATTAAATTATTTTTATTTATCTCTTTGATATATTTGTTCAACAGTGAAAAGAAAATTGAGATGTGAGTATAAGACATATGCAAGAATCAAACTTTTTATTTTTCATTTAGAAAGGAATAAATGAAGGTTTAAAATGCATATATGGATGAATTTGTATTTTTTTTTGGATTTCTTTATATATAGTTTTGAAATATATATATGAGTAGAAAACAATTGAGAAAATATTCAATTTTTTGTATAGTTATATAGTATCCAATTTTTTGCTAATTTATATCAAAGTTTTAGTTGAAGTAATATAAAAAATTTCAGATTTTAAAAATAAATAAATAAATAAATAAATTATCTCATAGAGTGTAACTTAGTTGAAAATAACTTTGTTATGAAGTATTATGTGAAAACATGAGATTCAAAATTTGAATCCAGGCCAACCAAAAATTAATATTATTTTTCTATTTATTTATTATATTTTTAGAATATAGTATGTATATTGTAATTGTTTTGAAAATAAATTATTTTTAATTGATTACTTTTCTATAATTTCTAAATAAATATACATTTAAATTAAATACTTAAAGCCCACCTATAGATGGCTTTGTTATGAAGTCATATGTAATGAAATATATTCAAAGTGACCCAAAAAAATTTATCAAAAAAATATTTTAAAAATAATTAACTTATTCTAATTTCATATTTAGATAAAAATATTAATTAAAAAAATATATATAATAGAAATCAACATATGATTAAATTTCATGTGGTTTGAATATCTATTTTCAAAAACTAAGTTATTTTATTTTTATATTTAATTAAAAAGATTAATGAAAAAGGAAAGATATAATATAAATTGACATATTATCAAATTTCATATGGAATTGTCAAAAATTAAAAATATGGAATCTCAGTGCAAACTTCTTGAATTTCCTGAAATCCAATAGTTTTGTCTTAATTGCTTAGTGTCTTAAATGGATTTCCTCTTAATTGCCATTCTCTTAAGTGGCCATTGAAATATATTTTAAATATTTTTATTTCAAACTCTTTTTTCGCTCGATTTAAATTTTTTTGTATATCTTTGTCTCAAACTCTTTTTGTCCTAAATATAAAGTTTTGTCTCAAAATATTTTTGTCTTAAATTGTTTTTTAAATATTTTTGTGTCAAATTGTTTTTGTATTAAATATAAAGTTTTGTGTCAAACTACTTTTGCAAATACATGTGTAATTAGTTGTCTTTTTGGTGGCCAAGTTCCTGCCATAATTAGAATTTCAAAACAGATTTACCAATTATATTTGACCGTTTTCACACTTAACAACCAATCTTCATTGTTTGAAAAAAAAATGTTGATAATTTTGTAAAATTTTAAATTATATTTCACATGCACATATAAACTCGTAACTGTCCATCATATTCCATTTTTACCAGTTGGTATGAACTTTCCAACCATGTATGGAAGCCTCACTAAGTATTCGTGAGTTGCTGTTGTGGGCAAAGTTTTGTCTTAAAATATTTTTGTCTCAAACTGTTTTTTGTCTTAAATATAATGTGTCTTCAAATATTTTTGTCTCAAAACTCTTTTTGACCTAAATATAAAATTTTGTTTTAAAATATTTTTGTCTCAAACTATTTTTGCTTTAAATATAAAGTTTTGTCTTAAAATATATTTTTTTTAAACTCTTTTTGTCTTAAATATAAAGTTTTCTCTAAAAATTTTTTGTCTCAAACTATTTTTGTTTTAAATATAAAGTTTTGACTCAAACTATTTTTATCTTAAATTTTGTATTTAAACAAAAAAAATTGTTTTAAATATAAAGTTTTGACTCAAACTATTTTTGTCTTAAATTTTATATTTAAAACAATTCAATTGATATTAAATTTTAATGTAAAATAACTAAAATAGAAAGTGTATATGTCATTAGTTGTTTTTTAGACAACTTTCAATTTCAAAACAAATTGAGAAATTAAATTTGAAAGTTTTCACACTTCCCAGCCAATATTCATACTTTTAAAAAAATAATCTTGATAATTTTATAAATTTTGTAAATTATATTTCCCATTATCATCAACCCGTAACTGTAAATGTCTATCAAATTCCATTTCTACCCGCTGGTAAGAGCTTCCCAACTGTAAATGTCTATCAAATTCCATTTCTACCCGCTGGTATGAGCTTCCCAGCCATGTAGGAAAGGCTCAAGAAGTACTCGTGCATTGCGTTTGTGGTTGAAAATAATGATAAGTAAAATTTTCAATCGTGTGGTTCCTGAAAATCCGCTAGGTTTGTGTTGTGTGATGGTCTAATATAATCGCATGTGATTGATTTAATCCAAAAAGAATTGGAGTATGCGACGAATCCAATGAACGAAAGACTCCCCAACAAGTACGATGTGGATGTCTGAGCTTAGCTAAGGATATGTGTGTCCGGCCCGAATCATCCGGTCATTGATATGTCTGCAGCTGGGAAGCAAAAGAGAGGAGAAAGGTCACCTCATTTAAGGTTTGTTAGGAGAAGAGATTTGTATGTTTAGGAGGTTTACATATTCTAATTTTTTTATTTGCTTATAGTTTGGACATTGTTTCCAAAAGTTTGGAGATTTTTGTAATAAATATATTAGAAGATCTTTATAATAAATATATTTAGAGAGATGTACTGTCAGAGATGGAATTTGAAAGGCAAAATATCCGTATTTGATGTTCAACAACGTGCTTGACAAGGAGGAAAACTTATCTTTTTAGGCTAAACAATTTTTGTAAAACGTCATTATGTCCATTATTTTCATTGTATTTTCCAGCTACTAGTACCAGATGCTCCAGGGTCTGGCGTTTTGGCAAGGTTGGTGTCTACTGAAAGTTGGAGTTGGCAATTGACATAAATTTTGAATGCTCACCAATGAAAGTGAAAGAAAGACACTGGAGCTTTGGGCCATGGAACATTGGAGAGAATAACAATAAGAATTGACTGATAATTTGTGTTCACAACACACATTTATAAGTACTCAGCCTCAAATACACTTGAGGAGCACCTAGGTTAGCTTTTCCCTTTAACCCCTGAAACTCATTAACTAAACATCAATTATAATATTTGCATAATACATCTGCATATTACGAGTTCTTGAGAAAAATGTATTTTTTAATTTATGATAATTTATTATATAAAGAACAGTAATCTTTAGTAATATAAAATAGGAAGGACAGAGCATGTTTGGGCAACGTTCAAGTCAGTTGTCAATTTTGCTCAATTGACATTGACATTAAATTACCGTAAGAACCTTCTATGATAGGGCAGCATATATAAATGGGATTCATCCTTTAGCACCTACAATCAAAATATCATCACCCTAATTTTCAATAAGAAAAATGCAATGGTAGCAACATAAAAATTCAAGTTGCCTCATTTCTCTATAGATTGTCCCCGACATAAATATTTCAAATTAACATAAGGATAATACGAAGTGTAAAAATAAGTATGATGTATGTAAATATGCCATGAAATTACTTAATAAGTAATTAGATAAGAATGTTGTATTTTTAGAAATTATTAGATTAAACTTACAACATTTTTTTAATTAAACTTATTCTTACATTGATCAATTAAAGTATGGCTATCAATTGATGTTTATCTATTTTGTTTAGGTATTTATTTAATTGTTTTTGCATTTTACATTTTAGTACAGTTAACTTTCACTACATGCTTTTTTTTTTAAATAGGAATAGAATTTACATTAAATGAATAATAATTAAAAACATTGCTAGTTCGATTAAAAACATAAATGTTAGTTTTTTTTGTTAATATTATATTATTTAAGAATGCAGTAAAAATATTTCACTTAAATAAAATTTTACCATGTTTATATTTTTTTGGTAAGTTTAGTAATATTGTCTATTTTCTATTGTAAAAAAAGGGCAAGTTCAACATATCAAAACTTGGTGGCCTCAACCTCCCTGAAGGAAACTAGGTCTGTTGGCCACCTTAAAGCGTTAAAATCCATCCAATATTGAAACAAATTTAGTCTTCCACTAGCAGCATTATCTGCAACATTATGTGAGTAACTATATGTGACATATGGAAACTGTAGAAAGTAAATGCTAACCGCAATGTACATATATAAAAATCATAGAAAGGACTATGTCAGTCATCAGAAGATTCTATTGGAGTCGGGTCCTTCAGGCTTGACTTGGGTATATCTACCTGCTGCATGTTTTACAAATGACGTTCTATTCGACCTAGACGAGCCAATCCATGATGTTGTGAGACCCAGATTTCTTGAATTTCCCTCTTAATATCTTGCGATGTAGATATTACACCAATTTTTGTTCATCTAACCTGTTACTATTAGATGGACTAAAGTACACCATGTAAGACCAATTTTACCATAGTAAAATTGATCTCGCTATGAAAAATAATTTAATAACCCATAGTTACCCCATGAGAAATAATTGAATAAATCCTTATTTGTTTGATTTTCCTCGAGGGATAATTAATTAAACCGTTGTTTAATTAACATCCCTGGTCATATTTAACTCAAAACATGAAAATTAATTAAATAAATCATTATTTATCTTATTATTTTCTAGAAATAATTATTATTATTTATCTTATTATTTTCTAGAAATAATTATTATTATTTATCTTATTATTTTCTAGGAATAATTATTTTATAAATTATCTAATAATATTCCTTTTAAATTTGACTAAATCATTTACAAATAATTAAATAAATCATTAGTTATTTAATTATTCTTTAACCATATTCTTAAAATAATAAATAAATCATTTATTTATTTATTATTTCTAAATAAAGAGATTTGACCAAATTCAAATTCATTTTCCCACAAACAGAAATAATAAAATATTCCATAAAAGTTGGATCTAGATTTGGTTAATAATATTTTAAGTATGCACCAATATTTAGACTAATTCAATATTTTGTTATAAATAGAAGGCATTTTCCATTGATTCGCTACTTTTTGTTGCCTAGAGATCGCTCTTGATCTATAATTTTGGCCTAACTTTGATCCTCCCATCATTGTCATATTTTTCTACTTTTTGCTTCTGAACCCCCTTTGAGTTACATTTTTTTCTGGCTTTTATACACCATCAAAAGAGAGAGATCTTAGATCTGAAGCATTGAGGACATACAAGAACCCATCCCATTGAGGGGGACTAGTAACATCTTTCTATGTTCCCTTCCCAAGTGTCATAATACAAAAAAATCTTTAAAAATCCTTGTCTTGTCCATTGGATGCACGGAGCAACTCTTGCTTATTTCTTCTTGTTTAATGTTTTAACTACATGGATCTGGATTTCTGTAGCCTTTATTCTGATCTCTAACTGCAGATCTAAGGAAATTGATAGCCACATTTTATGCTCGGGTTGTTTGTTATGCACAGCTAAAGTGATATTTTTTTTGTACGCTTGCGATTATAATTCACACTAACAACTGACGAATCCACAAGCATTTATAATTACGACCACTATCATTTTTCAGATCCCTACATGACCAACTATTTCAACCCCTATGGTTTTCACTCAACTTCTTATTTTGCATTTCTTGATGTTATTTTTAACCTTTTAACCCTAAAATAGTAAAAATTATAACTTCTGTGTGTTTATGGGCCCTTTGCACAGGTAAAAGGTATCAGCCGCAGTAGAGAGGACACTTTTTTCTAAAACCTACTCCCGAAATAGCCAGAAGTGCAAGTCAAACTTTTTCGCCCAAAACCTGTGACCTCACCTCTTAAGTAGTGGATAAAAGCTTGAAAAATACGACCTTAATGGAAAACAGGTCAGAACTTGAGACCAATACATTTTGCGGGATTTTTTTTGTGATTTTTGTGGGTTTGTTTGAGGCATTGTGCAGGTTTGTCTAATCTCCCTCTTCACCTGTCTTAGACCTATACTTGCATAACTTTACTCGCAGAAGTTGGAACAAAGCCCCTTAGGGCTTCAGTACGCTTCCACCTTCTTAGGAGGAGTTTAGTTGAAGCAACTCTTCGGAGATTTCAGTGTTTTTCAACCATTTTTCAAATATGAACATGCACTTTCATATCCATTTCACATCGGTAATTTATCCATATAAAACACGTCTTTTCAATTTTGTTTGGTCCACCTTTAGGTTCCACTCCGTTTCCCTCTATGCTGTAGCCTTTCGCCAGCTATTTTCCAACATTTTTCCCTCCGGTTTTTTTAACCCATTAACCCTAAAACAATAAAAATTATAACTTTTGTCTGTTTATGGGCCCTTTGCACATGTAAAAAGTATCAGCCGCAGCAGAGAGGACACTTTTTTTTGAAACCTACTCCCAAAATAGCCAAAAGTGCAGGTCAAAATTTTTCGCCCAAAACCTGTGACCTCACCTCTCAAGTAGTGGATAATAGCTTGAAAACTACGACCTTAACGGAAAACAGGTCAGAACCTGCGACCAATACATTTTGCGGGATTTTTTTTGTGATTTTTCTGGGTTTGTCTGAGGCACTGTGCAGGGTTGTCTAATCTCCCTCTTCACCTGTCTTAGACCTATACTTACATAGCTTTACTCACCGAAGTAGGAAAAAAGCTCCTTAGGGATTCAATATGCTTCTAGCTTTTTAGGAGGATTTTACCTGAAGCAGGTCTTTGGAGATTTTAGTGTTTTTCAACCATTTTTCAGATCTGAACCTGCACTTTCAGATCCATTTTAGATCGGTAATTTATCTATCCAAAACATGTCTTTCAGTTTTGTTTGGTCCTCCTTTAGGTTCCACTCCGTTTCCCTCTATGCAGTAGCCTTTCGCCACCTATTTTCAAACATTTTTCCCTCCATTTTGTTTTGTTTTGTGCACCTCTTTCCAACAGATATGACATTTAGATCCCTTTCCTTCCCAACCTTAGATCCATTGGACATTTTGTGTTTTTTGAGTGGATTTTTCCCACCCGTAGACTCACTGTTGGGAATACCTCCTCGAATTTAAATTTATGCATCTTTAGTTGTTTATTTTATTGTTTCTTTCAGCTTCTTTACTGTCGCTTTCAGTTTTATTTATAGTTATACATCATCTTTTTTCTTTTTTTCTCTACAAACGTCTAGGATTAATTAAAATTAACACACTTACCAAACACAAGGACACCCTAAGCGAAGAGTGCCTGGTTTACACCGCCAGGAAAATACTTAAACATTGTAACCAATTGATCATGCACCTCCCTACCCTTGTTTACCTCTCATCCCTATTGGGTTTTGTGTCTCTTTACCATCATTGCGCCCCCAAGGCGTATATCCAAGAGACTCCAAGGCCTTCATCCTCAGTTTCCGTTTGGAAGACTTACTCATTCACGTAGGGTTCAAGTTCCTCCTCCACCGAGTCTCTATTCTGACTCTGATTCTGGTTCATCAAGTTCCCCTTCTAGTTCTATCCCCTGCTCTCCTCCACATTTCATCTTCATCATGTATGGTTTAGGACCTAATGCTGGTGGCAGCCCTGACCCTATGTCGAAAGTGTTATAAGTGGTGCCGCAACAGGAACTATTATGGGTTCTCCCTTTCTCCCTTATATGGCAAGCCTAAGCCTTCCCGATTTTAGCCAGTTGATTAATGACCCCATACACCATGATCCAGGTTGGCCTATTATTCCAACCAAGCTTCCTTCAGACATCCCCAAGTTTGACTGAAATGCTAGAGAGCATCCTACAAACCATGTTCATTCTTTCCACATGTGGTTTTCATCTAACTCCATCACCAATGACTCTGTCCATCTCTGGTTATTCTAGTGCACCGTTACTGGAGAAGCTTCCAAGTGGTATGTCGACCAGGCCACCTCCTATAATACTAGTTTTACGACCCTTGCCAAGGATTTTTTGTCTTACTTCGAGCTTCCCCTTCGCTATAACACTAGTATCGAACTCTTGACCTCTTTCCATCAAACTTCTTCAACTGGCTTATCTGGCCATATTCAAGAGTGGCGTAGAATCAAGCACCTATTTCTAGCCCCTGTTTTCGAAGACCGTGTCTACATGGAAAGGTTTCTCAGATCCCTTTTACCTACTATTGGTAAAAATGTCGCTTCTGACTTCCCTTAGACTGAGGAAGATTCCCTCCAGATTGCGTTAAAATATGACCTGATCTACACTCAATCTGGTTATGCTTATACTATCTTACCTGATCTCCCTAGACCTACTGGTGCCAACACACCGGGGGCATCCCATGCCACCGAAAATATTGTTGGATCCCTTTCACATCCGTACACTCATCCTCCCATGGATTATGGTTTCCCTTAGGGAGGGGCCAGCTCCTCCAGCACCTTTCCCCCTCGCGGTAGCATGTATCCAAGACACGTTATGCCTCACGCTTTTTCCCAACTGCATCCTCTGATGCCCAAGCATCATTTTTCCCAACCTGTTTACCCCAATGTTTCCCAACCTCCTTATTATCCGTATTTGCAGTTTTCCGCTCCAGCTCCTCCATCACAAGCACCTCAACCTCCCTTGCCTTCTCAAGCTCCGCAACAGCAGCCACCCCACCCCCCCAGGGTCAGGTGTATGCACAGCAAAGTGCGACTAATACTCCTACTTCCAAAAAGAAGAGGAAAGGAAACCAAAACCAACCTTCCTTAGGTAATCCATGAAAAAATCCCTAAGGGAATACATCTAACACTACAACCCAACATCATGGCGCTTATCCCAAGCAGGACAGACCTATTCACATGAGTAATCCTTCTTATTTTTGTGGTGCCTATGGTCACTATACCCATGATTGTCCCATTTTACCTTGAATGTTTCCGATGTGGGAATATCAAGCAGCATCCCGAGGACAACAAGCCTCTTCTCTGGTTCTTCCAAATGTAGCCCCTACTCAACCGACTGTTTTTACCAATCCTTTCCCCCAGTAATGATATGTGGCTTCCCAACCCCCTGAAAGTCAGGAAACCACTCAACCTCATCCATTTGGTACCTCTGATTACTAGATCCTCATGATGAAATCTAACTAACCCAATACCACTAACCTCAACCTTTAGACTCGTTCTCGTCAGGACAACAATCCCCACGCTATGTCTGCCACCAAGCCCCCGTCTTCAGGTCCCACAGAGCCTCTTTCGACACCCAATGGTCCTTTACAAATCCCTCAACCGAAGGAGGAAGTTCATATCAAGATCCCCAATGGACCATTATGCAGAAACGCTGCTTCCAGTAAAGCCACCCACACCTACAGTATAGTAGATCACTTGGCGCAATCCCCTGCCGCCATGTAAACATGGGAAGTCCTCCAGTTGTGTCCTTCACAATGAAAATATCTACTAACTGATATGGGCACTATGGATCCTTCTGATGATCATTTGATTGTGTTTGATGTTGACAAGTAAGAGCATCCACCCCCTCCTACATCCATCGCCTTCAAAATACCTATCAAGGTATGGAATGGAAATGTCTCTTGTTGTATAATTGATGAGGGGGCATCCACCTACGCGATGTCTGCTTCTGTTTGGAAGCAGCTTGGATCACCTGAGTTATCCCCTTCCACTATCACCCTCCATGCGTGGGATGGCAACTCTTCTCAACCGCTTGGCATGTTCCACAATTTTCCTAATAATCTTGTGGGCAAGAATTTTTGTGTTGACATTGAATTCATAGATGCCCCCTTAGACTACAACATTCTATTGGGTCATAGCTACACTTATGCGGTGTCTGTTGTCCCATCTATGGTTCACCTTAAGATGTGTTTTCCTCACAACATAAATATCATCACTATAGATCAGCTGACATATTACAAACTGATGTCCCAAACCTCTCTAGAGTCCATTATTTCTTCAGTGGCCAATAAACAAGTATTCGAACCTCTGACCAGTCTCTCACCTGGAGTCTATAAATATTCATCTTTTCCTGGTTGATTCCCTAGTCTCCCCCCTCCTTTCTCTGACCCTAGCTCGTTGAATGTTTGTATGATGAAATCGTCTTAGTCCAACCTCAAACGATTTCGTTCGACTAGTCAGCAGCCCTGCCCTCTGCAAGTTGCTCCTAGTACCTCATTAGATCCTTCAGGAGCTCCTCCTCAAGGCCCCTCATCTATATTTGGTGTCCATGATCCTATCTATCCTCCTGGAACAGTCCCCCCTAGTCTTAACCATCCCTGAGCTGTCCCGCCTGGCCATCACCCCCCGGTCAGATATTTTTTCTTGCTACCCTTACTGGAGTTTTTTCGGTACCTGTTATGGATACCTTGTCTCTTCCCAACAAGACCATGGGGATCCCATTCTGTTACATTGATCCCCCAGGGAATACCCCACCTTTTTAGCCCAAGCCTTACACTGCTTTGCCCTAGTCCAACTGGTCGCCATGACCCCTCCCTTTGCTTCTGTGCCTCAGCCACCTCAACAGTAACCTACTCCTGTTGCAAAAGCCTCAGGTGAGGGGGGGAAATCTCGCAAAAAGGAACCTAAGGACATGGCTCTCTAGACAACCCCTGCTCCTCCTTAGCCTCCAAATCGTACCCCCCCCCCTCATGTGATTTTTGTGATGTTGTCGATCTTGCCACCCGTAATTTTCCTAAATTGCCTCATATCAAGACCATGGTCAACGTAGCGTTTCTTAAGTCTAACATCCCATAATTCCTTGTTACTTTACCGACTGCATCCAAGAAACCCAAGACTGTGCACACAAACCACCCCTGTGATTTGTGTGATATCCATGGCCACTATACCCACCTCTATCCCCGCCTTGCATACTACCACACCTCTTTGGACGTATTTCACCATTACGAGGCCGACCACAACAATTTTTCCTCTCCTTAACTTGCACGTTATGCTTCGGCGGAACTAGAGGACACATGGACACATACACTCCCATTGACATTCCCCCTCCCGATGTCTAGATGATGGAGCCTTCAGCCACTATCCTCTACCTTTCATCATCTATGAGATCCACGGTGGAAGACCCCTCTAGGACTTTCCCTTTTCCTTTTCCTAACCTCCCTTCAATGATCACTTTTGGCTCAAAATCGATGGATCCCTCATGTACTGGTTTTTTAATCACCCCTTGTGATGATGCACATGTGAACATTTCTTCTCATGATAATGAGTGAGGTATCTTTGCCGCATGATGTGGTCATCCTTCCTCTAGTCACCCCATCTTCCATTCTAATGAAGACATTATCGAAGCTATGACTGCCCCTAACTTTCCATGAGATTATATGCACCACTATGCATACTTCCTCCCGCAACAGTCCCATGACCAATATGGTGTGGAATCAAAATAATTCATTCCCGATGAGGTTGATTGGTTTAGAAATCCCATCATTGCACCTGATTCTTTTGAAAATGGAAATATGGTCAATATCTCTCCTACCATTAAAATTATAATTTTTGATAAAATAGGGTTGGAAGAAAACATTACCTTGGGTGCACAATGCACGCCGAAAGAAATTGGGGCCGACACTAAGTTATTCAAGGAATTCCACTATGTTTTCACATGGTCCAATTTACAAATTCCCGAAATTGATCCTGCCATTGTCGAACACCATACCGATACATGGCCCGATGCTAATCCTGTTCGTCAAAAGTTGAGACCTATTAATCCTTTCAGATGAGAGGCTATCAATGCTGAAATAGGAAATCTCAAGCAGGTTGGTTTTATCTATCCCATTGAACACACCACTTGGGTGTCGAATCTGGTTCTCGTTCTCAAAAAATAAGGCACCATTCATGTCTGCACCAAATTTGGCAACCTGAACAAAACTTGTCCCAAAGACAACTTCCCCACACCGTTCATTGACCAAATAATGGACGAGTGTACAAGGCACGAGGTCCTATCCTTCATGGATGGTTTCTCCAAATACAACCAGATTGTTATCCATCATGCTGATCAGCTTAAAATTGCGTTCATTAGTCTGTGGGGAACCTTCTCTTATAGGGTCATGTGGTTCGGCCTTAAGAATGTCGGAGCCACTTTTCAGCGGGCCATGTTATATTGTTTTCATCACCCAGCTCATATTGTCCTTGATTATTTAGATGACCTCACTGCGTGTTCTAAACATTAGGCTTAACTTCTCCATGATTTGTGTATTTTATTTCTCCGATGTCGTAAGTATAATATCTGCCTCAACCTACGGAAGTGTGTCTTTTGTGTTCTTGTCAGTCATCTTCTAGGCTTCATTGTGTCTAAATATGTTATAATCCTTGAGCCATTGAAATTTCAATCCATTCTTAAGCTTCCTATTCCACTTACCTTACGCTAGTTACAAAGCATCGAAGGAAAAGCTAATTTCCTTCGATGGTTCTTACCTGACTATGAAGCCACCGCACATGGGTTACTTAGACTCCTCAGATATAACATTCCATTCGTTTGGGATGACTATGCTCGAGAGTCTTTTGACGCCCTGAAACATGCTCTCACCTCCGCACCCTTCATTCGTCCCCCTGACTTTGATAGGGATTTCATCCTATACATCTCAGCCTCCACCCATTTGGTCGTTGGGGTCCTTCTTTAGGAATATGACAACGAAATTGAGCATGTTATGTATTATGTTAGTAAAAACCTTTTAGGCTGCCCTCTGTCCTACTCACATGAAGATAAATTGGCATTGGTTGTCGTGTTCTCGGTCCAAAAAATTCTTTATTATATCCTCATGCATTCCACCAAGGTTGTGATTAATTCCAACCCTATGGCCTTCCTATTGAGTTGACAGATCATCAATGTAAATTACGCATGTTGGATCATTATCCTCCAAGAATTTGATCTTGAATTTGTCACACCAAAGAGTAAGAAAGGTTTAGCCCTCGTTGAGCTCATTTCTGAATAAGCTACTGGTACGTAGGATCCACCAATTAATGATTATTTTCCCGATGAAAAATTGTTTTCCATTACTTCGGATGACCCTTGGTATTTTAACATCCTAACATATCTCTGAACCCCAAATTTCACCCTCCATCTTGACCGTGATACTCGATGACATATCCGATACCAAGCCCCCCACTACCTTCTCATTGGTGACGACCTCTATCATCGCGGTGTAGATATTGTCCTTTGTCATTGTCTCATCCACGCTAAAGCTGAGCAAGTCTTTAATGCCTGCCATAGCAGCGCTTGTGGTGGCCACCTCTTCGGTCTCGCTTCTGACCAGAAAATCATGTGCGCTGGGTATTTTTGGCCTTCTCTCTTTAGTGATTGCATTGAAGCAGTCAAACATTGTTCCAATTGCCAAAATTTCGCCCCAAAGGCTCGAGCCCCTCCAGCTCCCCTCCATCCTGTCATCTCAGCTGGTCCCTTCTATAAGTGGGCCATAGACTTTATGGAGTGTCGACCTACATCTGTTGGTAACCACGGCTATATCATCGTGGAAGTTGACTATTTCACCAAATGGGTTAAGGCCATGCCACCGTTCAACAACATGGTAGCTACCATAACCCTCTTTTTCTTCAACCATGTTATCACTCGATTCGGGGTTCCAAAAAAATTGGTCTTCGACCATGGAATACATTTTGAAGATGAGATATGGCATGAGCTATCCTCTCTGTTGGAATTTGAGCACCAATATTCATCTTCCTATTACCCCCAAGGTAATGGCCAAGTTGAAGCGGTCAATAAAATCCTTAAAACTATGCTTCAACGGATGGTGAATAATAAAAAAACCAACTGGCACCTTATGCTCTTCACTACTTTCTGGGTCTATAGAAATTCTGTTCAAACCACCACCAGGTTTACTCCTTTCCACCCTATTTTTGGCAAGAATGAATTCTGACCAATCAAGTGTGAAATCCCTTCCCTTAACCTAGCCACCGAACTTCTCCCTGACACCCCACCTCTAGAAAAAATACTTAGCATGCTTGAGCATGCTTTCGAGGACCGTCGTGCTAATTTTAAAACCACTAAGGCGGTAAGAAACACACCAAAGCTCAATATGATCGAAAATTCCCCCCTCATACTTTTCACAAAAGTGATCTTGTTCTAGTGTATAACCAAGCTCATGATATCCTCGGTCATGGGAATTTTGACGCATTATGGCTAGGCCCTTACGTCATCAGTAATGATTTGGGTAAAAGGGCATAACCTCTAGAGGATTTCAAAGGCCACCCTCTTCATAATCGTCACAATGCACTATATATTAAGAGATATTACCCTTATAATTTCCCTCCTGAAATGCAAGTTTTATTTTTTTTAGGTAGCCAGCTTTTTTTTTTTGGTGATTTGATAATTCACCTGGAAGCCCTTTCTCCACGAAGGGTCACTTCACCACTTCTCAAAATTTAATTTCTTCACTTGTGACACTTGTACTTGGGGCACGAATTTGACTCCATACTTGTTTATACTCATGTTGATTTTCTTCGTGAGTAACCATCTTGTACACATGTTTTTATGGTCCCTACCAGGGATGTTCTATGTGGCAGCATTATCAAGTCACCCTTGTTTAGAGCATTCAATTTGAGTCATGATCGCATCCATGGAGTCTATCCCGAGTCCCTTTTGTCTCCCGCCATAGTATTCCATCCTTCATTGCTTTGTACCTCTCTCGTGTCTCACATTTTTTCCCCCAGTCATACTGTCCCCTTTCCCCTCCGAAGTTGATTTAGTAGATGCTAGGTCATTCATTCTCTTTATGCTCTAACAAGGGAAGTCATCAACTCGCTACTAAGTATGCCCCATTCCACCATCATCCTTGGAGTCAATCTATCAGTCGCCCCACTATTATCCCTTGTGCCTTAGTTGAGGATTCCTCATTGCCTCACCTATGGCAGACCTCCTTCTGTCAACATCAGCTAATTCATTCCAGAAGACAAGACTAGAGGGTGATGTACCTTGGTTCTAGCTTCCATTCTTGTTTATTACCTTGGATCAGGCAAAGGGACCCTTAATTTCCCTTTGAATTAATTGTTTCTCAATTCCAGCTCCTCATGACATGATCGAGATCCATATACTTGATGGTTCAGTGGTGTAGCATATTGTACCAGTGATTCCCGGGTGTGTGTGAGATATTTCAAACCTCATGAGGGGGTGGCCATTCAGGCAGCCCCCCACATGACCGGATGACCTCTCTACTATAGCCTTGGATGAAGCCCCATATATTTGATGGTTTCGGCCTCAGCCGCTTACAACACCTTTTTTATTTTGCATGTATCATTCATATTTCCAGAGCCCTTTCCTATTTTACACGGCCTCTTTGGTTGTACATATATCTCATGTACTCATATATTATTGTATAAGTCCTTGTTATTGTCCTATGAATAGTATGTATGTGGGATCCATTATCATGCTTTTTATCTGGCCCATTTTTATGCCAACATGTACTATATAGTTCAGTCCCATGTTTATTGGATGCACCATTATTAGATGTACTTTGTTATTGCGGCGGGCATAGGTATGCCTCCCTCGCCTCATGCAGAATAGGTATTCACTGATAAAAGAGACTTGTAACAACTGTAAGTCTCTCCTCCTCAGGGTCTTATCCTCTCGCGATTCAATCCACCTTATATTTCTCTCTCTATGGCTCCCCTTTGGTGTATAGTTATTGTGTTCTTACAATGTGCTTTGGCCATACGATTATCTCCTGACGCTTGCATGTTGCGAGGAAATCTGTTACACCAATTTTGGGTCTTCTAACATGTTACTATTAGATGGACTAAAGTACACCATGTAAGACCAATTTTACCATAGTAGAATTTCTCTGACTATGAAAAATAATTTAATAACTCATAGTTTATTAAGTTATTTTTGGTCTAAACAGGAAACCCTATGAGGAATAATTCAATAAATCCTGATTTTTTTAATATTTTCCTCAAGGGATATTAATTGAAACACTATTTAATTAATATTCCTGGTCATATTTAATCCAAAACAAGAAAATTAATTCCCTAAATCGTTATTTATCTTATTATTTTCTAGGAATAATTATTTAAAACATTATTTAATAATATTCCTTGTTAAATTTGACTAAATCATTTACAAATAATTGAATAAATCATTATTTATTTAATTATTCTTTAACCATATTCTTAAAATAATAAATAAATCATTTATTTATTTATTATTTCTAAATAAAAGGATTTGACCAAATTCAAATTCCTTTTCCCTCCAACAAAAATAATAAAATATTCCATAAAAGTTGGATCTAGATTTGGTTAATAATATTTTAATTATGCACCAATATCTAGACTAACTCAATATTTTGTTATAAATAGAAGGGTTTTTCCATTCATTCACTACCTTTTGTTGCCTAGAGATCACTCTTGATCTATAATTTTGGTCTGACTTTGATCCTCCCATCATTGTAATATTTTTCTAATTTTTGCTTGTGAACTCCCTTTGAGTTCCATTTTTGTCTGGGTTTTCTGCACCGTCAGGAGAGAGATACCTTAGATTTGAAGCTCTGAGGACATACAAGAACCCATCCCAGTGATGGAAACTAGTAACATCTTTCTATGTTCCCTTCCTAGGTGTCATAATACATAAAATTCTTTAAAAATGCTTATGTTGTCCATTGGATGCATGGAGAAATTCTTGCTTATTTATTATTGTTTGATTTGTTTAACTACATAGATATGGATTTCTGTAGCATTTATTTTCATCACTAACTGCATATCTAAGGAAATTGACAGCCACATTTCATGTTAGGGTTGTTTTTTATGCACAACTAAAGTGAGATTTTTTCGTATGTTTGCAATTACAATTCACACTAATAGTAGATGAAACCTTAGGGTCTACTCCCATTTCCTGAATACTCATAAGATCCTTCACCAAAACACATTTTATTAAGTACTAAGTGTGAATGGACTGGCGAAACAAGGAAAGCCTTCCTCTACTATTACCGGGGTCTTTGATGAACTCCAGTGCCTCTTCCTGGATTTCACTATCCCCTTTCATATAAATTTCTCTTTCCCAGCCAACAATCAAATTCTTGACCTGTGGTGGATTACCCTGAGAATATGCATCAAAGAGGTTTTCCATGACCTCTTTCTTGGATTTCCTTCCTTGTTTTCTAGCTCACACTGTGGACATCGACTGCTTCTGTTTCCCCTTGCACTTATCCTCCCCTTTAAACATCTTAATATGTTGATTCTGCTGAAAATGTTGTAGATATATTTTGTTGAATTGTTGATCTACACCTGTATAGATTTTATGCAACCCTGTGTTTTGTAACAGACAGTCAATTTATGTTCTATATAAACAACAATGAAAATGACCCATAGAATAGCGTTCTCGCAGTAAATATCGTGAATCCCACCTAGAGTCTCCATTATGAGGGTCAGCTAGAAGTGCACGACCAACCCGCGACTCCTAGACTCATGCATGGAAAGATAAAATTTGTCAGAATTTGGCAGGGAAAGCGACATACAACCTAATTTAGACCCCCATCTTTTGAATTCCCAGATAATATGCATGTAAGACTGCGAGACCACTACCTAGTGACAATGTATGCAATATTACAAGACTGCAACCTAGAATATAAGCATGTATAAAAGAAATGTAGGGTTAAGAAGAAATACCCCTCGCGATGATAGGAAGCCTACCTTATAATTGTTGGATTGTGACTGCACAGAGACAAAAAGAGGGTAAATTCAAGTGATGCAGGAGCATCGGGAACCTAGCCAACAATATGACGTCTTTGGTCACATGTTGTGGCTAATTTATTTTATTAATTGAAAATAGAATAAACTTAGGAATAGTTCAATAATTTATTTTATTAAATTTGTTATTTATTTTTAGAGAATTGTTAGTTTGTTTTATATTTAATTAAAATTGGCATAATTATAGAATTTGTTTCTTTCCCTGTGTGGAATAGAGCCAATATAGGGGCAAATGCTTAATAATAGGAAGGCATTGGTTTGTTGAGGTTTTCTAGAAGAATACTATTCCGAGGAGATTAGTTTCACATATTTGTATAAATTAGAGAAAGTTGAAGATGAAGGCGTGGGAGAGAGAGAAGTATTAGCATGAGAAATGTAAATGCAGTTGGGCAATTAACGAATTATTAGCCTATGTTGTGATTAATCTCATTGTGGTGATTAATCTCATTGATGATTGTTGATATGTAGACTGTAAATTTAGGTGTTAGTAAATTTAGATCATTCCAATTGTAGTTGATAATTTGAGTTTTATTTAATCTGCAATTTACGTATATTTTGGTATATGTATAAATGGAGATTGTATTTCCCCCGGTTGTGATTGTATCACCAAGACTGGACTACAAATCAATGTGCAATTGACGGGGCCATAATTTGCCAAGTGTGTTAGAAGTTTGAGAACTATGAATGGGAGTAGTAAGCAGTCTAAGTACTTAGTAGGCGAGGGTTATGGCATGCTGGACAATGTGTATGGAAGAGAATGCCACAACTGTAGTCCAGGTAAGGTGTAGCCGGAATCACAAGGAAACCTCAGGCATTTGAACACAATGCGATGGTATGCATTCAAACTTGTGACAACAACAGAGTCAAATGCTATAGTCGATTTGTATGAATTTCTGTGATTGATGCAGGGTCAAATCAAAGTGTATTGCATTGAGATAGGCTACATTGCGTTGTGAAGTTATGAAATTGGAGATGTTATGCCATTTGATGTGGTTTGAGGAGACACGCAGGTTTGATGTGTTATGAAATGTGATTCATTACATTCCATGATACAACTTCACTGTGTTAAATGCTACCGATTGGAAACTATGCAAGTTGATTGCATTTTGAGTGATGGATGCATGTATGTGATTGCAATAAGTGCTCAAATGATATTGCAGGTTGAATGACATTGCTAGAGGTGGAATAAAATATGGCTTTAATGGTTTTAAGATGTGGTTTCCACCATAGATAGAGTTTAAAATATCCTTGTCAATGGTTTTATGTGTATGGTAGAATAAATAAACCATCATATGTGTTGGGTTTCAGCTATTTTATATGTTTGTTTGGAAATTCATGGTATTCGAATTCTTTAATGAATTCAAATTTGAAATGATCAATTGTAAACAATAAATCTTCTAATGGGGTTTGAAAAAGAAATACCATTCTGATAAGAATAGATGGTATGTGGTCTCAAGATGTTTACATCATTATGCTGGGAAAATTTGGCAAACTAGTTTTTTAAGGGAAGTTTGTCCCTCAATAAAATTTATACATTTTACTACAGTAATTGATTTGTATGAATTGTGTATTCTTTATTCCTACATAATTTTTGGTATCAGAGCTTGTTAATCTATTTTTGGAGCATTGCAGAGAATGACTCCCAGAAGAGGAGCTGGGATAGGTCGAGGGAGACCTATAGCAAACGTTGTTTTTCTATATGAGATCCGGAATTTTCTCACAAGACTGGCCATAGTAGAAACCACTCAGAGGAGAGTAGCAGATGGTGGAATTTCCAGTGCCGATGAAGAAGAGACCACTGACGAAGAAGCGTAGGAGGAAAACGAGGTAGCCAAGGTCATGAAAATGCTCACAAAGGTCAATAGCTGACCAAAGGTAGAGGTACCTTTATATGATGGAATTCTTAGTGTGGAGGCTCTAATGGAATGGATCAGTTCGTTAGATAAATACTTCGACTATGAAGAAGTAGGCGATAAGAATAAAGTGAAGTTTGCAGCCATGAGATTGAAAGGCCATGCAGCCTTATGGTGGGACGAATTGCAGCTATCTAGGGAGTAAAAAGGGAAGCCCAAAATGAAGCAATGGGATAGGATGGTAAGTAATCTGAAGGGTAATTTTTTGCCGAAGGATTACCAATTAAATATGTTTAGACAATTGCAGAACTTAAGACAGAAAGGGATGACAATCAAGGAATATTATGAAGAATTTTATAAGCTGAGTATTAGATCTGGCCATGTTGAAGATGATCTAGAAAAGGTAGCTAGATATATAAATGGTTTGAGATATGAAATACAGGATGTGATCAACTTATTAAACTTGAAGTCGATTGAAGATGCCTAACAAGCAGCCTTAAGGGCAGAGGAAAAACTGTTACGCAAACAAGACCAGAGAAATAAAGGAAAAAGTCTGGCAAAATAAGGGGGATCATTTGAATCAAGATTTCAACACTATCAAAATGAGGTAGGGAGTGCAAGCAATAGATCACCGCAAAGAGGATATTCTGGCCGCGAAAGGTTCGTGCCCAGAGGCAGAGGCCAAGGGAGAGATGTCTGATGCTTTGCATGTGGTGAATGGGGACATGTGCAATGGGATTTTCCTCACAATAGATCAGAAACTTAGTGCAATGTGAACGTTGCTAAAGCCAAGGAGAAGATTCCTCAACCTAAAGCCAAAGAGGAACCACCAGAAGCCGGAGAATCCCTCTTACTGAAGAGTGTATTTCTTAAAGAAGCTAAAGAAGCCAGAGAACCAGCTCAAAGAAGGAATCTGTTCAGAACTATATGTAAGTCAAAGGGTAAGTGTTTCAAATTAGTAACTAATAGCGGTAGTACTGATAACCTTGTTGCTACCAAAATGGTAGATAGATTGAAGTTGGAAAGAAAAGTACACCCCACTCCTTATAAAGTATCATGGTTTCAGAAAGGTCATCAAATTATTGTAACTGAACAATGTAAAGTTGACTTTCAGATTGGTACTTATAAGGATGTTATTTTATGTGATATAATGTCGATGGATGTATGTCACATATTTCTTGTTAGACCTTGGCAGTTTGACCGAAAAACCATACATGATGGCAGAAGAAACACTTATACTCTTAAAAAATATGGGAACAAGCATACATTGCTACCATTGAAAGCTGAAGCTAATAAGGAAATACCTGGAAACAACATTATGTTGATGAGTGGGAAGACTCTGTTGCAGGAATTTGAGAAGGGCGAGGAAATGCATTTTGCTAGTGTTGGAAAACCCAAGGTAATTTTAGCTTCTAAAAATTTAGAAGATTTACGTGAATAAATTCATAATCTATTGAATGATTTTGCTGATATTACTGTGGATGAGTTTCCAAATAAGTTACCACCCATCAGGAGTATTAGTCGCCATATTGATCAAATACCTAGAGCCAGTTTTCCGAATGGAGCAGCCTACAGGATAACACCGTAGGAAAATGTCGAATCTAGAAGACAAGTGCAAGAACTAATGGATAAAAGGTTAGTAAGAGGAAGCCTTAATCCATGTGCAGTACCAAAAGTACTCATTCCAAAGGAAGAATATGAATGGCGCATGAGCACAGATTATCGAGCCATAAATGAAATCACCATCAAGTTGATGAATCAATTTTTGGAGGAATATGCAGTCTCTAAAGAAGAGTGGAAAGTGGATTCAAAGAAAATCCAAGATGTCGTGAATTCGCTAACTCCTAGAAGCATATTTGAGGGAGATGTGAAAATTAGATGGCAGGAATGCAGTAGTACAGACAAGCAGCGAGCAGATATGAAGAGGTGGAAAAAGAAATTCCAAACAGGTGACTTAGTCATGTATTGCAGACCTATACCTATACCAAGAACTAGAAGAAGAACCACAAGGAGACACCATAACAGAAGAAACCACAAAGTCGGAAAAAGGGAAAAGACAGCGTCAAAGAAAACCAGGAACCAAACTTTTGGTCAAGTGGAAATGACAGCCAGTGGAAGACGCCGGTTGGATGACTACAGTAGAGCTACAGAAATTTGGAATCAATGTCAAAGCACTACAAAATTAGTTTTCTTCCCCGGGAATCTAATGCAGGAGCATCGAGAACCTAGCCAGCAATGTGACGTCTTTGGTCACATGTTGTGGCTAATTTATTTTATTAATTGGAAATAGAATAACCTTAGGAATAGTTTAATAATTTATTTTATTAAATTTTTTATTTATTTTTAGAGAATTGTTAGTTTGTTTTTTATTTAATTAAAATTGGCATAATTATAGAATTGGTTTCTTTCCCTGTGTGAAATATAGCCAATATAAGGGAAAATGCTTAATAATAGGAAGGCATTGGTTTGTTGAGTTTTTCTAGAAGAATATTATTCCGAGGAGATTAGTTTCACATATTTCTATAAATTAGAGAAATTTGAAGATGAAGGTGTGGGAGAGAGAGAAGTATTAGCATGAGAAATGTAAATGCAGTTGGGCAATTAACAAATTATTAGCCTATGTTGTGATTAATCTCATTGAGGTGATTAATCTCATTGATGATTGTCAATATGTAGACTGTAAATTCAAGTGTTAGTAAATTTAGATCATTCCAATTGTAGTTGATAATTTGAGTTTTATTTAATCTGCAATTTACGTATGTTTTGGTATATGTATATTAGGTTGGAGCGTGCAAAATTTAGGAGGAAAATTGCGTTCACGTAAGACTGCAAATCGATGTGCAATTAATCAAAGTCATGAATTTCCATGCCAAAGTGTAGTTAGAAGTCAAGGTCTACAACAGGAGGAGGCGAAGTGTTGTGCGTGTATGCCACAACGTGTGGGGATTGAAGAGAATGCCACAACTGTAGTCCAGGTAAGGTGTAGCCGGAATCACAAGGAAACCTCAGGCATTTGAACACAATGCGATGGTATGCATTCAAACTTGTGACAACAACAGAGTCAAATGCTATAGTCGATTTGTATGAATTTCTGTGATTGATGCAGGGTCAAATCAAAGTGTATTGCATTGAGATAGGCTACATTGCGTTGTGAAGTTATGAAATTGGAGATGTTATGCCATTTGATGTGGTTTGAGGAGACACGCAGGTTTGATGTGTTATGAAATGTGATTCATTACATTCCATGATACAACTTCACTGTGTTAAATGCTACCGATTGGAAACTATGCAAGTTGATTGCATTTTGAGTGATGGATGCATGTATGTGATTGCAATAAGTGCTCAAATGATATTGCAGGTTGAATGACATTGCTAGAGGTGGAATAAAATATGGCTTTAATGGTTTTAAGATGTGGTTTCCACCATAGATAGAGTTTAAAATATCCTTGTCAATGGTTTTATGTGTATGGTAGAATAAATAAACCATCATATGTGTTGGGTTTCAGCTATTTTATATGTTTGTTTGGAAATTCATGGTATTCGAATTCTTTAATGAATTCAAATTTGAAATGATCAATTGTAAACAATAAATCTTCTAATGGGGTTTGAAAAAGAAATACCATTCTGATAAGAATAGATGGTATGTGGTCTCAATATGTTTACATCATTATGCTGGGAAAATTGTGCAATTTGACATTGTTTAAAGTTCTAAAAATAAAGAAGAAAACTAGTTTTTTAAGGGAAGTGTGGGCCTCAGTAAAATTTATACATTTTACTACAATAATTGATTTGTAGGAATTTTGCATTCCTTATTCCTACATCATCAAGCTGAAGTGGTAGGGTATTCATTATAAGCTATCCATGCCCATTCATAATTTCGTAAATTCATGGGCTGAAGCTTGTCTTTATCTATCCTATAATAGGAATAGGAGGAAAGGTAACAACAAAAAATAACCACAGTGACCCAAGAACGAAGACCAACTGCAACTGGAAACAAAGCAGGCGATGAAATTAAAATTATAACCCTGACTTGAACTAGAAAATCTATATATATAACCCCAACTGGAACCAAAAAAAACTAAGCGAGATGAGGACATTGAATATTAAAACCCCTGGCAGTTATGAGTAGGCCTTGTAGCCACAATCCAAACAAAAGTTGAGACCGGAAACATCATTCGTGCTATGACTGCTAATTTGAAGGCCATGCAAAGTCTTAAATCACTGGAAGCCACCATCTAGAATAAATAAATTCACAACATTATTCAAAGTAGACAAGGAATCCATTGTTAGGAGATGCATGACATACCGATTGTATATTTGTTGTCATGAAGCTTCAAATTTGTTCATCACCTCTGCAGCTGCACCTATCACCTTTGCAGCTGTACCTTTCGCCTGAACCTTCAACTGAGAAATAATGCAGTTGTTCCTATTCTTGGCATTCATTAAACATTTCACCCAGCAGCGTTGTTTCCCAAGTATATCTGACAAGGTTAGTTGGCCATCACCAAATTTTATGGTTGTCATAAAGGTTGGCATGATTATGTACTGATGCACTGGCCCGCTACGGGTTATATTCTCTGGTGACCATTTTGGGCATGGTAGTGTGTGCCATCTCACCTTGTCCTTCACCCACGTGGCACCCAAATTGGGGATCTCAAAACCTCTCTATATCCCTATCTCCAATCATCTGGAGAGGGTGTGAGTCTAAGTTGTGATCTATTGATGTTTGGTTAATATCTATATGTCCTCCTACATGATTACAACCCCATTTTTCCAGAAATTATGCCACCCCATTCCCTGATCTATGGACATATGATGGGATCAGATAATCGAATCCTTGGAGAATGAGACTAATTTCCTTGATAAGTCGTTTCCTCCTGCAACTCTGGCTGATATTCTCCCTTGGAATGCCCTGTTACAGTTTCTGTAGTACCCCTTTAGCCATAGAAAAATCACCTTCCACGGTGATTTTGTCGTATCGTTCTCAAACCGCTATTTGCAAGCCATGTTTTACCGCTAAAATTTCTGATTCATTGTTGGTAGAAAACCCTAGTTCCATCATATATATTCTACAGATTACTCCTTGCGAGTTCCTGATTATGACACCTTCTCTCGCCTATCCTGGGTTTACTTTAGAAGCTTCGTTGTAATTTACTTTCAGGAACCCAAGATGAGGCAACTGGAACTTGTCCTGAGGGTTTCATCTTAATGGTTTTGTTTTACACATGCTATGATCCAACATTTATTATTTCAGGTTGAGAATCATAAGGATATAGGCCTCATTAGCATTTGTTTTCTTGTTATCTTCTGTCCACTTCTCTGCTAGGATTGTTTCTCAAATGTTTTCAAGGATCACCTTCCATTATTCTTCTTTATGTCTACTCTCATCCCTGAAAATTCTTCGATTCCTTTCTTTCCAGATAGCCCATAGGAGAAAACCCATTGAAAACTTCCATGCTCTATTTAGGACTTCATAGGTATATCCCCCTTTCCTCTAGGCTATAATAGTTTTTTTTATGCTTGTGTGGTGCCTAACAGTTTGTTTGAAGACCATGGAGATGTTCAGCTAGAGTGATTCATTGATGACACAGGTATTAAAAACGTGTTCTATGCTCTTAGTATGTTTACCACACATTTCACACTGCGAAGGCCCTTACATCCCTTTTTTTTCAATTGATCCTAGGTAAGGATTTTCTTATGACTTACAAGCCAGAGAAATTATTCTATTTTCAGCCAGTGTTTGGCAGCCCAGATTTTTTGCCATAATGTTACTGATATGCTATGTAGATTATTAGATTTGGTATAGTAACCTTCTTGTATTGTGAAAATTCCTTTAGTTTGATATCCCCATCGTAGAATGTCTTCCCCTCTAGCTATCATTAATTTTCTTGTTTTCATTTCTTTTTCATAGTTATACCATTGATGGGTTTCTCGAGTATTTGGCCACTGTGGCTTAAATTTCCATTTTATCCATTGTTCTTCAATCTCCCCACTCCAATAATTTTCTACAAACCATATATTTGGTTGAATGTTCAATAGGAAGATTTCCCCTAGGTCTAGGTGGTTGAATAATTTTTCTCTTTGCTGCCATGAGTCTTCCCAAAAGAGGGTTGTGGTGCCTCCTCTAATTTCCAAGAAACTATTCTCACTTATAAGGTCTCTGTTGTTGGCTGCTAGGTTCCATATGTTGGATCCTTTTAGTGTTGCACTGAATTTAAGTTTAGCTGCTATGGTTCTAGGCATTTCATATTTCCTCTCTCATATAAATTTCCATAAGTTTGGACCTCCTTGGAGCCACCTCCACCAAAATATAGCTCCCGTTACATGATTCAAGATATATGGGTCCCATAAACCAAAAGCCCCCTATTTTTTTTTTATGTTCGTGAGCTTTTCCCAGGAGAGGAGATCCCACTTGAGGGTTTTTTGAGAGCCCTGCCACTAAATGTTTTTACAAATCTTGACTATATTGGAGCAGATTGTTTTAGGGGAAGCCAACCCAGATAACTGGTAAATAGGGATAGATTGCAGAACTGATCGTAGTATGATCACTGTACTAGGGGCATTAAGAACCCTGAAGGCCCAATTCTGGAGACAATTCTGAATATGGTTCAAAAAGTCTTTCCAACCAGAGACTCTGAGGGAATTACTACTGAGAGGTATGCCTAAATAATTCATGGGAAGAGAGCCTAACTTGAATGCCATAGTGCGATACAAGAATCATTGGGATACAACATTAGTATTGAAAAAGTAAACATTACATTTATCATTGTTGATAACACTACGAGATGCCTTCATAAAATTCCTTAAAACAAATAGAATGACTTAATACTCTTCCAAGGTTGCTTGTAAAAGGAACATAATGTCATCAACAAATTTTTGATGGGATAGGGTGATATTAAGTCCCCAAAGGTTTAGCCCCTTCAATTGACCTCCATGAATCTTAGATTTAATATGACAACCAAGGCCTTCAATAGCTATAATGAAAAGAAAAGGGGATAGGGGATCACCTTGGAGAATTCCTCGAGTAACATTGAAAGGATCAGAAGGGATACCATCTAGAAGGATTGAGAAATTAGGTGAGAAAATGAAATACATTATCTAGAGAATCCATCTTCTCCCGAAGCCAAAGGCTTCAAGAACTGCCTTAAGATAATACCAACTTAAACGAACATATTCTTTAGAAAGGTAAATTTTTATCATCATACCTTTAGCTTTCAGAGTTGGGAGAGAGTGTATAGCTTCCTGCGTCGTGAATATCCCATCCAAAATTTGTCTTGCTTTTACAAAACCCGTTTTTTCTGGAGAGAGAAGACTCAGGAGAATGGGTTTCAACTTGTTTACCATGATTGTCGATAGAATATTATAAATGACATTACATAAGGCTATGGGTTTGAAACCTGCCAGGACATATGTGTTTTCCTGTTTGGGGATTAGAGAGATAAAGGTTGAGTTGAGGGCTAGATAGAACTAATGTGATCATCTAGATTCCTCTACCATTTCCCATATATTTTTTCCAATAAAATACAAGGTTGCTTGAAATAATTTTACAATAAAACCATCAATGCCCAGGGCTTTATTTTTCGGAAAATTCCTCACTACCTGTTCCACCTCTTCATAAGTGATTTCCCTGAGGAGAGCCATACTTTTATCTCTAGTGATAAGATTTGGTATATCTCTAGTGATACGTTTAATAGTTGGTGCTATATTGTTATCATGCTCTGTGAGTATCTCTTTGAAATGGTTGAACAATAGGGTTTCCATCTCATTATGTTGGAGAACTCAATTTCCTAGAGGGTTCTTTAAGGAAAATATCTGATTCTACTTTGGATCATTGGATTATGAAAAGAATTTGTATTTCTATCCCCTTCTTGGAGCCACTGAAGATGAGATTTTTGTTTCCATAACACCTCTTTTTTTTTTTCTGCGTTCTTCTAATTGACTTAGAATATTTCCTTCCCGGAGGACTAGTTTTTTTTAGTTTCCATTTGAAATCATCTGCTGCTGAACTCTCTTCATTTCTCCCTGCAGCCTTTCCTTTTCCTGGTGGATGTTTCCAAACTCATTTTTATTCCATTCTTTAATCTCTTGTTTCAAGTTTTTCATCCTTAGCTGAAAATAGTGCATCCTATTTCTGCCCTGAATTTGATTTGCCTCCCACCATCATTTAGCATTTTCAAGAAAATGGGGGTCTCTTACCCAGAAGGTTTCAAATCTAAATGGAAGTTTATTATGACATTCCTTCATATCAACCTCAATTCTTATCGACCAATGATCTTACCCTAAGGTAGGAATTATTGTTGCTTCATAGTATACATCCACGCTCACTAGAGGTTCAAAGGCTATGAATCTTTCTAATATTATGGCCACTTGATGGGCAACCCCTCGTTTTTTATTCCATGTATACTTACCATTCACCGGTAAGTCCCTAAATAATTCCATCTTTGGATCCTCCCTCCATAGTCCTCCTTTCTTCTCAGTCAGATTCATAATCATATTATAATCCCCTCCCAACAACCAGTATTTCTCAGTATGCATGTTATTTAGCGTTCGTATACTGTTAAGGAATGCCTCTCTTTCTCCTGGAATATGAGGCCTATAGATAGAGGAAATCAAGATCTTTTCATTCATTCCAATTTGTCGAAAAATACCTTTTTGAATACAGGGCAGGCCAATCCAGGCATCTACCATAATATCAACAGGATTCCACAAGACAATTATCCCCCCTGCGCTACTGTGAGAATCTATGGTGATTACTTCATAATGAGGTTGATAAATTTTGAGAATATCTTCCAAATTTGGTCTGATACTTTTGTTTCATGTATCGACATGACTTGAGGTTTTTCTATTCTTAACCTATCTTTTAGATACCTATGCTTTCCTTTACTATTTAGACCTCTTATATTCTAGAAGATCACTTTCATTGATGAAATTTGTGAAGTTGTTGGAACATCGTTGTTAACGGTATTACCTTTCCTGAGTTAACTAACATTTCACCTACCATTTGGATCGAGTCATGGAGGTTCTTTCTCCCTTTCATTTTACTTCCTCTAGGTTGGTTGCTGGTTTCCTTAGCATGGGTGTTTTATAGGTGGGTCATCTATTTCTGAGTTTGGGATGTCAAGTATTGCTCAAACGTTTCCTTGTATAGTTTCTTGTGATCCTCTGGGATGAAGCGATCATCCAGATTTCACCATTATTGTAGTAGTAGTTTTAAAACAACATGTTCTGAACTTAACTCCTCTCTATTATGTTCTATTTTCATTGGTGACTGTTCAACTGGCTCGTTTGGCTCTTATACATCATTCGATTCCTGCAATACCTTTCGTTTAGTTTTCGACATTTTCTGTTGGGCCATTCCCTGTCCTTCAAGAGGATTTTATTCTCCCTCCTTGGAGCTTTCCCCCTGTTCTTGTAATATATCATACCTATTTTTCTTATTCTTCTGTCTTGATTTATTGTTCGGGGTTGGTTGTTTTTTATTATTCTTCTTTTTACTTGTAACATTTTTGAATCCATCATCTTTTTCTGGCAACCCTTCTGTTTCTTCTGCTAATTCTCCTTGCATCTGTTGAGGGTTATTCCATGGGAAATTTTCATAAATATTCCCATATTCATGGCATATACCACAACGTAATAGGATATGCTCATAATCCAAAAGCTGATGGCATATTTTTCCTTCATATTCAAGTTCTATTGACTCTGGAAGCGGTTCAGAAATATTCATATAGACACATATATAGTCAAAATATGTATACCAACCTTGACGCGTTGTTTCTGCAATTTTAACAAAGCTACCGAGAGGGTTTTCAAAACCCTCTAAAATTTCGGGATCTGAGAAATCCATTGGAAGTGCGAAGAGCCTGACCTAAACTGGTGCTGCCAAGAAGTGTTCCTAATCAAGGTTGTTGCATTCCTCCCAGTGCCACAAAAATAAACCTCCATTGTAATAAAACTAAGGACCTCCCTCAAAGATCCTTCCTTTTTCAAAAATAGTGGTGAAAATTATTTTAAAGAACCCTTCGGGACCAAATTTTAAATCGATGTGGCCCTTGGGTTTCCATGTTGCTTGTATCCATTTCAATAAATATTTTTCTATTGGCTAGATAATTATGAATTTACATATTAGTGCATGGTATTTCATGTAGATCCTATACTCATCTAATTTATGTGCTGGAATAATGAATTTGGGTTTTTCATTGCTTGTGGTAGACATTTTCCTCTTGTTTTTTCTTGTCATTCTGCCCCCAATACCAGTCCAGTATTCTCCTTAGATCCCGCATGTGACCCTGCTTGTTTACTGCTTTGTTCTCCTATCGTAACATTTCAGTAAGAGAAGATCGCCCCCCCCCCCGCCCCCCACTGACGTGGCTTCCATTGCTCTACCAGAGGCTGCATAGTACTATTCTCCCCTTGGATTCCACCTGACACTTTACAGATTACCTAAACCCTAACATTCCTCAAACCCTACAGTTTTTCATTCTCTTTGTTCTCTCTGTTCTCCAAACTCTATCCAACCTTTTTTTTCTCATGTATATATTAAATAACATAATTTTATATCAATTTTATATAGATAAAATAGTTAAAAGTTTAAAATAAATAAATTTATATTTACTTTATAAATATTTCAATATAAAAAATAAATAAACTCTTTGAATATCTATATTAACTAATATAATTCAGTTCATATATGTATATATATAGAGAAAGTATTTGTGTATGTTCACCATATTAAAATATTTCAATGAGCTCAAGAAAAAAATGATTAAAAATAAAATAATTCAATTGCTTTCTAATAGTAGGAAAACGTGTAACTTATTTAATTCTTCATTACAAAATTGATACATATCATTAATAAATAGTAATAATAAGAAAAATATTAAATATGGGTCATAAATAAAATATTTCAATGTGTTATATATATATATATATATATATATATATCAAGTTATGCCGCTATTTTGTCTATATATTTTTTTAGTAAATAAAATAACAAAGATTTGATGGAATTGCAAATTTAAGTACTGAAATTTACTAAAACGAAGCGCTTAAGTAGAAATTCAAGGTATTGTATCTAATTTTCCATTCAAAAATGCATCTTAAACAATGAAAAATTACACATAATATATGTATATATAGAACCAATATATATTCATTTTAAAGGGGGATTAAATCTCTTGAGATGAAAAACCTTTTTTTCAAGTTTTGCCTCTAGCAAAGGTTTTCATATCAAGAGAATCGGTCCTTATAGGTGCTTAGTAGATCCATCGTTAAGATGGATCTATATTGGTTTACATAGGTGGACTCATACCAACATAGATCTATCTTTAACTTGGGATCTCCCAAGTACTATGACTGATCAACTCTCTCAAGATTCAAGCTTCTTTTCAAGTGAAAATTTTAAGGAAATCTTTGCAACTAGAGAATTTTGATTCCTATTATTGCTTAGTAGATTAGTAGATAAAATTGATCTATGTTGATTCCTAATAATATTATTTATATTATTTATATTATATAAATTTCACATCTATGTATAAAATAAAAAGTATTCTCTGTTTTAATTTTATTGAACCCTTAGTTTAATCTCTATGGAATATCTATGGAAAAATTTTAGTAGTAATGAAGATACAAGGTTTAAATATTTCTCAAAAGTAATTATAATCCATTTAATTCTAGATTTAATTAAACAAATGTTTTAAAATTAATTTAAAATAAAATATTTTGATTATGAAATGAGTAATGGTGGAATTGATGTATGCCCTAAAATTTCTTCTTCTTCACTAATAGCTTGTGGTCCTTGGCATTTAAAGAAAGAGCTAGTCTTCCTTGGATAGAAACAAGTTGATGACCCAAAACCTAGAGGCATCTAGTAAGAGTGAAAGCATGCCCCATTATGGATGACGAACTGGGTTATTCTAGGGAAATTATTTTCCTTCAATAATAGTGATGAGTCAACCTGCATTTTTGGATAGCAACTAGTGATGATTTTCCTCACTACTACTTTGACAATTGAGTTATGATCAGAAGTTTATAATTCCCGGACAATCTCACTAGTTTCTAATATGAAAACCATATAGTATTTGTTGATATCTTTATAAAAGTATCCAAATTTCTAATTATTTTAAACGCAAAGTCCATTTAATTTTGACAATTTTTAGGGTAATATAATTTTATACTGTAAAATTTTGACGAATCATATTTTAGAAGAAATGGAAATTGACGAATATTTTTTTTTTGGAAAAATCATGTTAAATTAGTGATCTAAAATGACTCTATTAGTTTTTTTGTGCTAAGTGTCTTTCAGTTTTAAAAACCTGTTCATAATCAGTTCATTAGTTTGCATAAGGTTTAATGAGTTTTTCCATAATATGTAGATGATTTTTAGTGAATTAGAAGCATGAAATAAGCATAAATAACACTCAACATCAGTGTAAAATAGAGAAACAAGTCAACACATGAAATTTACATAGCAGGCATGATGAAGCAGTTCAACCCTCCTAGGCTACATCTGATGGTCCATCTCCGAATGGCTTCTCCATCTTTCATTATGCTCAAAAATTTTCTATTACACGTATTTATAGTGCTCTAATGGTTTTTTTTCTCTGCACCAATGGCTTCTGAATGCTCAAATTAGTCAAAAATGACTCTTTATTCACTCAGAATGGGTGAAAATTGAGTCTCCTACTCTTTTCCCTAGTATCTCTTAGGAAAGCTTAAGTAAAAGTGCAGAACTCCTATTAACTGGAGTTAAAAATGGGCCTACCGCCAAAACTGGCACACCCCTAACTCCTCCGCCAAATTTACTGTTGCATTAAGTGTGACGGTTGGGCAGTGGCCACATGCACACCCCCAAATCATTTGTTGTCGATGGTTAGGTTGAACTCAAGCCACAACTCCAGTTTAACGTTTGAACCGCAGGTTTATGGTTTTCGGGTTTTGTTTTGTCCACGTGGTTTGGTTGGAGTAGACGGTTGGCATGTGATACATATGAAGGGAACCACTACCGGGTCGGGACCGCCGGTGGTTCCCAACCCCCAACTGTAAATGTTATACACATTAAATAGAACCCGACATCCAATATGGTTAATAAAATCATGTAGCTCGGATGGTAAGGTGTGTGCATGCCCAGTGGGAGGTCAGAGGGTCGAGCCCTGCTGCCTCGAACAAAATTTTACACTCCAGTTTCAGGGCCAAGTGGCGGCCTCAGGGCTGGCCAGGTGGTAGCTTTTGATTGTCTCTTCGAACCCGTACAACCGATAAAAACCTGACACTTGTCCTCCTGTGATTGGTCCTGAGAAAGGAATACTCCGAGGAATATTCTCTTTTGTTGACTGTACATCCACCTTGCTGACTATGCATCCCAGTCAAACCTGGTCAAACTATCGCAATTTTACCTGTTTGGCATTTCGATCGGAACACAATATCTTCCTCATACGACATTGATTTTTTGAACCGTTTGTGGTGCCAGAATCAGGAAGACGAGATCTACGCAACCATCCTGGTTTCCACAGAATCCTGTAACTTCTAATTTTGAACCAAAATTTATGTACTCCTAATCATTCCTCCCCATTGGGAAGATTTTTTATTCCAAAAGACTTGATTACTTGTTCGGTAGATGAGGGTACAACTCCCTCACCTTTCCAACCTCCATCCATTTTTCCTTGCTTGGTTTACTGCCTTTGAGTACAACTCGAAGGTATTCAATGCTTCCCCTCTTTGATGCTCTTGTCCTCCTATCAAGAATTGTATATTCTTTGAGCTCATCCATAAATTATGGCCAGTAATATTCAATAGAAGGTAGCTAAACATCACTTCCTTGATCATCAATCAAAGGTGGCTCATACAAGCGTAAGTTTTCAACATCAACAACTGAATACATTTGCATGTAAGAAGGAAATTCAAGTTGGAATGCATTATTATCAACTTTATTTATGATATTGTAATGACCATAGCGAATGGATTTGATCTTTTTACCTTCCCCCTGCATCCTTTCTTTGCTAATGTGCAACCATACCTCATCTCCCTCTTGAAACTTGTGATCAACCCCGTGTTTTTCATGCCTATCTTTCTATTTGCTTTGACTTTTCTCAAGTTGTTCTTGAACTTGTTGATGTATCATCTAAATTTTCTCAATGACCTTTCGAGCCTTATCAATCTCACTATGGCCATCAATTGCAACATCCTTCCCAAATATGAAGTCCAATGGCGATTTTGGACAATACACAATGCATACTTCAAAAGGTGAGGTTTGTGTTGAAGAGTGCTTTGCCTGGTTGTAAGAGTGTTGAATATAATGCATTTTTGATCCCACAACTTAGGAAGTTTGTTGCAATATCTTGTCAATAGATGCATAACTGTTTTGTTCGCCACTTTGGTTTGTCCATATTTTTGTGGATGGAAAGAGGTACTCTTTTTCAATTTTGTGTCCATCATTCTCCATAGATTTGACCAAAAATTTGCAATGAACCTGGAATCTCTGTCACTAAAAATAGAAGTGGGAAATCCATAATGAACCAAAACATTTTGAAGATAAAGTTCAGCAGTTTTTTCAGTAGTATGCTTTTCTTACATGGCATAAGTATACACATTTTACTGAATCTATCCACAACTACAAAAAGATCATCATGTTGCTTCCTTAACATAGGTAGACCTCCAAAAAATTCAATGGAGGCACTCTCCCATGGCCTTGATGGTACTGGTAGTGGCGTTTACAATCCAAGCTTCCTCTTACTAGGATGACTTGTTGCACACATAGAATAACCTCTTATAAAATGTGACACATTATCTATCATGCGAGGCCAATAACAACACCTCAGTAGATGCGCCACTATTTTTCTTATCCCAAAGTGTCCAAAAATAAAATAAGAATGAACTTCTCTCATGACACTTAGCCTCTCTCCTTGTGGAATACATAGCTTGCCCAAATGAAACATCAAATTTTTATGCATGTGATAATATTTTTCTTCAACTTGATTCCCTTCATTCAAACTAGCATACACATCTTAGAAATCAATGTCATGTGCATATTGTTCTGTGTAACTCTCATGTACAACAGAATCATTTTTTAGTAAAGTAGAATCATTAATGATTGGTCTCGAAATCATATCCGCAACATTATTGAAATTAAATTTTTTGTACTTTATAACCAAGTGAAATTGTTGAAGAAATCCCATGCACCTGAAATTGATTGATTGTTGCAATTTTGTTTGCGACTACAAGTATTGTAATGGTTGGTGATCGTTGTGTACAATAGTATCTTTACCCATCAAGTGGTTTTTCCACTTCTTGACACTTTTTACCAACGCATATAGTTCTTTGTCATATGTAGGATAATTAGTCACAACACCATTAAATGTTTCTGAATGAAAGGCAATAGGCTTACCATGTTGCAAAAGAACTAAGCCCATGGCATAATCACTGGCATCGTTTTGTATCTCAAATGGTTGTCCCAAATTTGGTAATGCAAGGACTGTAGCTGAACTGATCTTGTCTTTTAATGCTTCAAAATATTGTTGTTGTTTTCCTCCCCATTGGAATCCTTTCTTGACTCTTGTCACTGCATGCATAGGAGTTACGATGGAAGAAAATTTAGCAATAAACTTCCTCCAATATTGAGTTGCACCTAAGAAACTTCTTACCTCTGTAAAGTTTTTGGGTGTATGGCCTCCACTTTAGAAGGATCAATCCTCAATTCTCCTCCTCCTACAATATGTCCCAAATATACCAAATAAGTCTTTCCAAACTCACATTTTGACTTCTTAAGAAACAATTTCTCTTTCCTCCAAAAATCAAGCACTCTATTCACATGCAAGACATCATCTTCTCTTGTTTTGCTGAAAATTAAAATGTCATCTAAGTACACACTAACAAAGTCATGAAAGAATGGTCTCAAAACATTATCCGTAACTCGCATGAAAGTTTCTAGTGCATTACATAAAACAAAAGGCATACCTAGCCACTCAAAGAGTCCTTGTTTGGTTTTGAATGCAATTTTCCATATAGCACTTTCTGCAATTCTTACATGATGATATCCACTTCATAAATCTAACTTAGTGAAAAAAAAATTATTATTTCATCTGATCAAGTAAATCATCTATTCTTGGGAGTGGGTAACATTTTTTACCGTAATCTTGTTCAAAGCTCGAAAATCTACACACATGCGCCAAGTCCTATATTTCTTTGGTATCAAGACTATGGGTGAACCGAATGGCGAGGTGCTTGCCCTTATGATTCATTTATCCAACATCTCTTTTATTTTCCTCTTTATTTCAAAATTCTCCATTGTCGACATGCGATACACACTGATGTTTGGAAGAGGACAATATTGCTGCAATTGAATGTCATGTTGAATTTCCCTTTGTGGAGGAAATCTTGTTGGCTCCTGAAACATCTCATGATGTCCATTAACCACATCATATAAATACGATTTCATCTTAGGATCACATCCATCAAAATATTCATGATTAATATCATCTTTATGCTTAATCATAAGAAGAGAAAAATTCTTACTTGAATTTAGCAGCCTCTTTACCTGTCCAGCATTTACCAAAGAAATGTTTGTCTTCTTGCAATGTTCTATAACAATGAACTCCTTGCCATATTTGCATAAATGATACTTGTTCTCATGGCGATAGAAAATATCTTTCTTTTCATACAAGTAAGGACTCCCTAATACAATACCAATTATGTCAAGCGGAACCACATCTAATTCAACTGTCTCAACAAAGCTTGTAGTGATTCCAAACCTCAATATACATTTCTTTGAAACCTGCAGATTTGAATCATTACAAATCCAACCCAATAGATATGGTTTTGGATGTGGTATGGTCTCAAGGTTAATTTTTTTTACCAAATCTTTAGAGATTAATTTTTCTTGTGACCCATGTGTGAATATTGGTATGCTTGGATATGACCCTCACATGAAATTGTTCTATTATTTCTTCTTCATTTGGAGTGTTTATGTGACAATTTGATGTAATAGTACTCGGTTTTGTTTCAATTTGTTTTCCCTTCATGTTCTTCAATCCCATGGCTTTGATTTTAGATTCATCACCTAAGTCATATCCTCAATCATGTTGAGTTGTAGCAACATTTTTTTTTTCCCTTTGTTATTGCATTTATTTGGCCTCAATTCAAGATGTAATTTCCAATAATGACTTTCATCATGGCCTTCTTTTGAACAATTTTTACACGTCACTTTTTCTCCCTCTTTCTCAATAGATGCAGTGTTTTTGTTTTTATCTTTTGAGGTCTTTTTCTTGGCTTTACCCTTAAAAATTTTCTTTCTACCGTCTTCAGAAATGCTCTTCCCTCTAGCTTCTAGATGTGTGGCCTGAACACAAACTTCATCTAGAATGGTGGGGTTAAACATGAGAACAATATGTTTTAGGTAGCTATGTAAGCCTCCTATATACTTTAGCAAAGTTTCTTGGCTTTGAAAATCCACCCCTAATAGAAGAGCTCTTGTCCTAGATTCTTGGGTTTATTCTTACACATTTTCTCCCTTTAAATGCCTAAAGTTCTGCCAGTTTATGATGGCTTTCTGCATATGAGCTAAGGGATAAAAATGGTGTTTAATAGCAGTAATAAAATATGACCATGATAGAATAATATTACCATGTTTCTTGATTTCCTCCTTTGTCTTGGCTTCCCACCAAACAAGTTCTGCATCTTCCATTCTCAAAGAAGCTAATTGAATTTTTGTATCATCATCATGAAGGTGATGTATTCTCAAATAGAGCTCCAATTGGCTAATCCAATTATCTAGCTTGTCTAAATTTACGTCACCATTAAACATTGGAAATTCAAATTTAACATCAATTCTTAATAAAGGAGATTTACTAGTGCTCTTGGACATGTGTGGTTGGTGTACTGAAGAAGAAGTATAGGATGATGATAATGATGAAGACGAGGGTGAAGATGGTGGCTCTCCATTGCCTCCATTTCCTCCATTTCCCTTATTTTACTTGTTTCATCATGTTGACCTCCTGAAGATCCTTTTCCTTCCTTGTGAAGTTCAGATCCTTCTCCTTCTAGTCTCTCATTTATTTCTTAATAAATAATTCTAACCATCTCAGTCATGTCAAGAAATGCTTTCCAGAACACTCTTTCTTCCTCCTTGGGGTCAAATTATTCATGTATTTCTCCTTCCTCATGAGGAATGCTTAATGAAGCTTCTGCTTCTTTAGGAGGTGAACTAGGTGGTGGAGATTGTGGCAATCTTTCTCTCCTTTTCTTTGGCTCATTTTGAGACCCTTCTGCTTCCACCATTATTCCTTCCCCTCTTTTGAGCTTGAGCCTTGTAAGCATCTAAAACATGAAAAAACAACACCAGAGAATAAACTCTAGCTCTGATACCAATCTGATCTGAAATGATTGTATTATTTTTGTTGTGCTAAGTGTCTTTCATTTTTAAAAACATTTAGTTCATTAGTTTGCATAAGGTTTGAGTTTTTCCATGATATGTAGATTATTTTTAGTGAATTAGAATCATGAAATAAGTATAAATAACACTAAAAAATAGTGTAAATTTGAGAAATAAGTCACCACATGAAATTTACACAGTAAACATGATGAAGCAATTCACCCCTCTTAGGCTACATCTGCTGGTCCAGCTCCCAATCGCTTGTCCACATTTCATTATGTTCAAAATTTTTCTATTACATGTAGGTACATTCCTCTAATGGTTTTTTTCTCTGCACCAATGGCTTCAGAATGCTCCAATTAGTCCAAAATGACTCTTTATTCACATAAAATGGGCGAAAATTGAGGCTCCTACTCTTTTTCCTAGTATATCCTAGGAAAGCTCCACTAAAAGTGGAGAACTCCAATTAACTGGAGTTAAAATTGGGTAGACCGCCCAAAATGGTGTGCCCCTAACTCCTCCGCTGAATTGACCAGTGCGTTAAGTGTGACGGTTGGGTGGTGGCCACATGCGCACCCCCAAACCATTTGTTATCAGTGGTTAGGCGGAACTCAAGCCGAAACTCCAGATTAAGGTTTGAACCACAAGTTTATGGTTGTCGGGTTTCATTTTTTCCGTGTTTCTTGGTTATAGTAGACGGTTGGCATGTGGTACATATGACGGGAACCGCTGGCGGGTTAGGACTGTCGACGGTTCCCAACCCCCAACTGTAAATGTAATGCACATTAAATAGAACTCGACATCCGATATGGTTAAAAAAACTCGTGTATCTCGGATGGTAAGGTGTACGCATGCCCAGCGGGAGGTTAGGGGGTCAAGCCCTAGTGCCTCCAACAAAATTTTACACTGCAGTTTCAGGGCCACGTGGCAGCCTCGGGGCTAGCCACGTGGCAGCTTCTGATTGGCTCTTTGAACGCGTACAACCAATAAAAACCTAACACTTGTCATCCTATGATTAGTCTTGAGAAAGGAATATTTCAAGTAATATTCTCTTTTCTGACTGCACATCCACCTTGCTGACTGTGCATCTGAGTCAAACCTGGTCAAACTGTCGCAATTTTACCTGTCTGGCACTTCGATGAAAACACAATATCTTCATCATACGACATCGATTTTTCAAATTGTTCGCGACAACGGAATAAGGAAATTGAGATCTACGAAACCATCCAAGTTTCAACCCAATCTTGTAACTTTGAATTTTGAGCAAAATTTATGAACTCCTGATCAATTAGCCCACTTACGAATATTAGCCCCTAAAATTTTCCATGGTTATGATAGGTTTTAGTTATGATTTTTGAGCATGTAGTATTGATAATCCATGGTATTGACCCATGGTATTGTAACAAAGTATATTTACAAGTTAATAATATCAATGGTAAAGTGGGTGTGAATATCCATGGTTAAGAATATTGTAGTGTTGCAAGTTTATTGTAAGTATTTTTTTTTTATGTACTCATTAATTAAATTCAAATATGAATATGAAATTTTTACTTTAATTAATATGGTAAAATGGATCTTAATTTATAGCTACTATTTATACGTTATATATTTTAATGTGATATGTATATTACAATTTTCTTATATTTAAAATAGCACTCATGAACAATGTCATTAGAACTTGTTCATACAAATGCATTAAGAAGTGAGATATATTTTATGCTACTAACTCATGATTATACGAGAGCAACATGGGTCAATTTACTTAGAGAGAATTCTAGACCATTTGACAAGTTTAAAATTTTTAAAGATCCACTTGAGAATGATATTGATCTAAAGATTAAGTTCTTGAGATATAAGAGAGGAAGAGAGTTTAATTCTGATTATTTCAATAAATTTAGTGGAAAAAATGGGATGAAAAGACAATTGTAGATAGCAAGGACTCCTCAACATAGTGGGGTTGTTGAAAGAAAGAAAATAACTATGCAAGAAATGGGAAGATCTATGCTTAATGAAAAAAAGATTATGCATACGTTCTAGGTGAAGAAATTGATATATTAGTTTATTTCCTAGATAAATCTTAAGTTAGAGTGAAAAAATAGGAATCCTTATGAATCCTGGTAGGCTAGTCCCATTTAACTCAATCAGTTCAATGTTTTTTGAAGAAAGTGATACATGAAGAGAATGAATAAATTAAAGAGAAGTTCGATTCCAGAGAAATGAATGAATCATTCTTGGCTATTCATATAGGAGAAAAGGATATAAGTGCTACAAAAAAACAATACGAAAGATGATAGAAAGCATTGATGTGAGAATAGATGAATCATTACCATAAAAATAAAAAAATGGAGAAATGAATATTAAGATTAGATAACAAGAAAAGAGCATGAAGAGAAATAAAATTAAGAAAAATAGGAATAAGAGGAAGAGGTATAACCTTAACATCTGAAGACTCCATCTAGATATGTTCAGAAATTTCATCTAAAAAAAAAAATGCTTGGGAACAAAGAGTCATGGGTTTAGACCAGAGGAAAATGATAAACACATTAAAGCTGATCAAGATATATGCAGGAACACAAAAGAATACACATATAACCATAAGCATAGAGATGTAGCGAAAATAATGCTTCATTTTATTAATAAAAGAATGACTGAAATAAGCTTACAAACATAATGGAAACAAGTTAGGGTGCTGGTAGTGTATCTCTAAGAAGATATGTGGTGTACGCAGGCCTCTAAACTGTGTTACATTAAGGCTCGAAGGCCTATTACAGACATAATGGAAATATATGAGCTAGGGTACTGGCAACGTATCCCTGAGAAGAGATGTGATGGTTACTAGCCCCTGAAATGTGTTACAATGAGGCTCGAAGGACTATTTATTGTTGAGAAACAATGTAAAACCCGACACGTCCAAAAACCTAACCCTAGGAGATGAAGCGCCAAAACTGTGGACCCCGTTTCGGTAAGTTGGTGTTTCAACTTCCCAGGGACGTAACTTTGGCATCCGATCCCCGTTTGACACGCTCAATAGCTCGTTAGAAATATCTATCTGAGGAGTACAAATTTTGAGTGAGAAACATCGGTCTATGACCCATGTTGCTCCCCATGTTCCGAAAAAACATCGTTTAGGGCCTCAAAATGGCTCTGAAACTTTAGGACCCGAAAAACTGCTATAAATAGTAAATTGTGCTGAAACTTACAAACTGAAATAACTGATGGTGGCGGTTCAAATGGACTCAGTGGGTGGACACCAATATCCACCTGGATTATTAATGCCCCAAAAGGGCTTCCGGCATGCAGGGCCCGGAAACTTGCTAAAAATACTAAGCTGTTGGAAGTGAAAAGCTGCAAGAATTGATGTTGCAAGTCCAAATGGAATAGGTGGGAGGCCACCGATATCCACCTGGATCAAAAGCATGCAAACTTTGCAATGTTTTCCAAAGTAGAACCTGAGAAATTTTCACAAGCTAGTGAAGATGAGCATTGGATAAATGATATGAAGGATGAAGGAAATCAAACTAAGAAATATTTAAATGGGAAGTTGTGTCTAAACTAAAATATAAGAATATAAATGGAACCAAGTGGGTCTTTAGGAATAAATTCAATGAGGATGGATTGGTAGTAAGTACTAACACCATATTAGTTATTAAAGGATATGCTTGAGTAGAAGATTTTAATTTTGAGGAAACTTTTGCTCCAATTTACAAACTTGAAGCACTCAGAATGTTCTTAGTGATTGCAAGTTTTATAAATTCCAGAGTATATGAAATGGATATCAAGTCAAATTTTCTGAAAGGATACATAGAAGAAGATGTGTATGTTAAACAACCAAATGGATTTCAGTTGTCATTTTATGAAGACTTTGTTTACAGATTGAAGAGAACTCTTTATGGACTAAAGTAAGCTCCGAGGGCCTAGTAATCAAGGATTTTTCAATCAAATGCATCATCAAAGGATATTAATAGCACATAAGTAGGAAAATTAATTGTCTCTACATTTTTTATAGCTTATGGTTAAGGGAAATGATTTGAAAAAGAAGGAAAATTATAGATTGAAAACATGCATCAGTTTATAGGGGGCATTCCTTTTGTATTGTTGTTAAGGAAGGAAGAATTACATTCAAATTAAGACTTACAGACAAAGTGAAAACTTACAAACTCAAAAATAATTGTAGGATAACAGATAAGGGGATTTGAAAAGAAGAAGTCTATAGTGAGGGGGATCCCCTCCAAATTTTTCCATGAATTTTCTAATGATGCAATCAGTGAAAAATGCGGATATTGTTGGAAAAGGTTTTCATTGATGTCAAAGAAAAGGGTGAGACCTTTGTTGTCATCTAAGGTAGGATCTAGTTTGGGTGCAAAAGGAAGAAGTAAAAAGTTTCTGTTAGGCTGAAAAATGAAGTAAAATGGAGAACACCTCCAGTTTTTGGCGCATAATGAAAAAATGGCCAAATTTGGAAGTTTTAGTGAAAGCCCAAAATTTTGCGAAAGCCTCAAGATTCAGTAAGAAGTGAAAAAGGGGGGAGAGTTTTTTATAACATGAATGGACTTTAAAATCCAAAGTTTTGGCACTACGTCTTCATTTTATGGGACATGAAAATATTTGAAAATTCCAATTTATTTATCTAATTATTGGTTTATTAACAACTTTATAAAGGAACACAATTTTTAATTCATCAATATTTGAGTGTGGAGTAGCCCATTGTCATGGTCATTGGTAATATGGTGCTAAAGTGTAGCTCCTAAGGGCTAAGTGCCCCTGAAAACCCCAATGTCTTACAAAGATATATTTCACAAGATTTTCTTGATATCTAGTATGGAATAGGATCTGGTCACATCCTCGGTCATGTGGCACTAAGATTTAGTTCCCAAGGGCCAAGTGCCCCTTAGTATATCACCATATTGGTGATTTTGTAAATAACCAGCTTCTAGTTGTCTCGATATCCTGATATTTGGTAAGAACCTCATAGCAACACCATGTCACAATGGGATTAATGTTTAGATTTTGAGTCATAACAGTGCTCGACATATCAAAATATTGTATTTATATCCAAAAAACATCAAGTTTGGGAAATTTCTTGATATATGATATAACTTCTCTTTATCTTAGCATTGGTCACGAATAGCCTAAGCTATAGTTATAAAGGCTTAGATACCTCAACATATCACCTAATAGAGGCATTGATGGTGTAAATGCATTGAAATATGCTGATATCTCGATATCTAATGCTCAGGATCTATCAAATGTTGTAGAATTGGGGGAAAATTGATAGGAATAATTCTCGTCATATGTACTCCAACAAAATGTGTTTTTATATGTTTCCAGTATTAAATAGTTGCGGGATTTTTCCCTATTTCATGATGTAAGGTGAATTTTATCTTTTTTGGACCTCTAGCACCCCAAATCATTATGTGAGCTAAATTTCATGACATAAAAGAAAAATAAGGTTCAAACTTCTTCCAATATCATGATATAAAGGATTCTAGACATTTTCTATGGAAACTCATGTAAAAATGAGGTGTGGATGTGAAAAACACTTGAAAAAGGTGGGAATGAAATGAGCTTGAAGGAATAGTGAAGCAATTTTATAGCACTTGGTTATGTGTGTGTGACAAGTTATAAAAATGTTGGACTAGAGGAAGCTAAAGAAGGTTAAAGCATTGTAAAAGTTATAAAGAGATGTTGTCTCGAAAAGGTTGAGTCTTGATAGGTTGAATTAAAAGCGTTTAAAGCATTGTAAAAGTTATAAAGAGATGTTGTCTCGAAAAGGTTGAGTCTTGATAGGTTGAATTAAAAGCGTGCACCAATTTTAAAGGACTGGGGGAAGAGTGCCAATATAAATATTTATTACACTGTTAAAGCATATATCTGATTAGTTGGTGGAGGAAGTTCCTAGATAAGACAGAAATGAAATGCTAGTTATTGAAATCAGATGTGAAAAGAATATAATAAAAAAATAGAGAGCACAACTTCAGAAGTTGGATTTGAAAGAACAACCTAGTTTAGAGAAGATATTTCATGAAGTGACAACAAAATTCAATGAGAGAAAAGATTTAATAATTTGACTCAGTAAATTCAAGAGAATACAATGAACAAGAAAATGAAATAATTACAAATCAGAAATTAGAGGGGATTGTTTTCTCCTATAGGTTTGTTTCTATAATACATTATAGAGGATTGGTGTCTCCTATAGGTTGGTGCGTACAAAGTACTAAAGAGGATTGGTGTCTCGTGTAGGTTTCTACTTGCAAATAAAAGGGGACGGGTGTTTTTTGTAGGTTGGTGTCTAAAACCATTAATAAATTAAAATACACTTTGTGTTTTTTTCCCTGAGGAGTTCCCATGTATATCATGTGCTCCTTGTTCTGTCAATGAGCTTGAATCTTTTGGTGCTTAAATGTTCTAAATAAGTAAAAATTGTGTAATATTGATTAAGCCCCCCCCTCTTAGTATAATTGTGAATCCGAAAACTATGGATGACTAAAGATGACCAAGTTTGACAATGGTTAACCATGGCTAATGATAAGTAACCATTCTTAACCATCATTAACCATGGTGATACATATTTAACCATAACGAAGCATGGTTAACCATTGTGAACCATATTGAACAATTGTGAACTATGGTTAACATTGTTAAACCATGGTTAATACTTTTGTCCATAATGAACCATAGTTAACTATAATGAATCATAGATAATGATAGTGAACCATGGTTAACAGTGGTTAATGATGGTGAATCATGGTTGACAACGATTAACCATAGTGAGCTATGATTAACAATGATAAACCATGGTGAACAATACTTAAATATAAAAAAACATAGTTAATAATAATGAATGATGGTTAATAATAGTGTGCCATAGTAAAGTATATTTATCCATAGTTAACCACCATAGTGAACGATATTTAAAATCAATTTTTTTTGTCACATTGCAGTATCAATATTGTTTGTGAATATTTACATATAGATGATTTTGGTCAACCATGGTTGAGAAATATGGTACCCATGGTGAGACTATAGTTCACCATAGTATCCATGTTGATTATGGATCACCATAATGAACCATAGTTAATTATAGCTAACCATGGTGAGCCATAGTTGACCATAGTTATCATCAATTTTTTTCCTCAATAAAATATAAATTGGTTTTTTTTTTTACCTATTGATGATTGTGGTTGACCAGTGTTGAGCATGATGCCCATGGTGACTAGGATTCCCCCTCACACCTATGTCAAATATGTTGGTTGTGGAAACCATCATTACTATGGTTGACTATGATACCTATGTTAACTAAGGTTGAAAAAGGTTCATATGTTGACTATCGTTGCCCATGCTGAGTATGGCTGATCATGTTGAATGGGAGACATCATTTTTTTCCCGAACTGTGACATTGTTTGTGGTTCATCATATTGCAATGAAATTTGTTGTTCATCAAATTGAAACATTATTTGTTGTTTGTCACACTAGAATCAATGTAAAAATTATATTATGAACAATATAAATTTAAGGTAATATTAAAGTTATATTACTAATCTATAATACAATGGTTATTAGTATAAAGTTATTAATGTCATAATAAAATTATAAAAGTTATGTTAGAAATTAAATATCGAGAAACATAAATGCTAAATAATATTAAAATTGTGTCCAAGGAGGGAAGCTCAACAGTGATAGAAGTAATTTGAAATATGTGAAAACTCAGAGATTCAAGATTCAAATCCCCCTAGTTCTGACCTAGTTGATAGAGAGGAGGATAGGTAATAGACCCATAGATGTTTACTAATAGCTATGTGTAAGGTAATTTTTTGGGTTCCTTTTGGATAAGAAATGTTAAAATTATAATAAATATTAAGTATTAAATTTATCATATAAAGTTAACAACGTTAAAGTTATAAACTATGATGATTGTAATAATATCTATTTCATGTTGAGTTTAGGCATGATGTCTGATGCCCATTGTTGATAACAAGCATGTTAAGCATGAGGCCTATGTTTGAACATGGGCATGTTGAATATGATGATAATGATTGAAATTTTTTCCCATGTTAACTATAGTTGACCGTGTCAACCATAGTTTATGTGTTTGACTATAGATTCCCATGGTAATGTTAGACATGATGTCTATGCTTATGTGGGCATGATGTATATGGTTGAATATGAGCATGTTGAACATGATTCTTGTGGTTGATGATGGTTGGAAATGATGCTAAATTGAATATACCTACCTGTGGTTGACCATGCTATCTACAATATAACATAGGTATCCATAATTAATGAAGCTTATTATAGTCAATTATGATGCCCAAGTTAACTACGGTTGACCATGTCAACCATAGGAAACAATAGGCAAGCATACGTGACATGTGTTAATGTAATGTTAATATATTATAAATGTGTTTTTTTTAGACCATAATTTTATTCAAGTTGCTAAAAATGAACAATTACATTTTGTACATGTTACATGCATTAAATAAGAGAACTCTCTTAGCTATTGAGCATATGCAAAAATGAAAACAAAAAACAAAAAATAATATACAAGTGAGTAATAGAGGATAAGTATTATAGTAGTCACTTAACTTCTCTTTCTTCCCCTTCTTTCTCTAGACCATCTGCCACCTTCGTCGCTAGGGGTCAACTCGTACCATTTCTATATCACTAATTGTTGTCTCCTTAGGGGGTTATTTATCTGAATCAGAGATTTCTATCCCATGAACTCATTTTGATCCCACCATCCCTTCCTCTTTGTGTTCCACCATTTCTTGTTATGATGGTTCATGGATCATTGTTGACAGTATGTCTGACTATAGACTATTTTCATTTCTAACCTATGTTCTCCCTTCTTCTTAGTTAGGTGGGTTATAAAATGATTCCACTTCTTCATCCTCCATCTAATAGGGATGAAAAATTTCCCATCATCTTGTTTTATAGTGTGCCTTTTCTCCCTTGGATATTTTCTTTCTTGGGGGCATGTGTCCCAGAAATGTTCTATTTGGTAGCATGAGAAACATCTGAACATCGTAATTTCATAATCCAATATTTGGGTCCATTTAAAGGTTTTTTGTTTCAACTATGTTTAAAATCATATTGTACAGGCACAATGCAAGAATGACTCAGGGTGGGGGCTATCACTCTAAGCTTCACCCACTTCGTTCTAGTTGTCTCCCAACAACATGCTATGGGGAGTAGTCCCCATGGAAGATGAAAATTAAGGACAAGTTGGAAACCAACAAGTTTGGGAGACATGATTGAATGACCTAGCCACTTGGCTTATTTAGCGAGGTTTAAAGGGTTCGATTAGATTATTATGAGACTATTGCATTATGGATTAAACTACTTACTTTGAATCAATTAGTGACCAAGTAACTGAATGAACAATCGTTGCTTAATGAATTGTTAACTATCCTACATGAGATGAAATTCCTATGACTTATATGAGATGAAAATTCTTTGTTAATTTTAATTAAATGTCTAGCTAAATGTATCCCTTTATCCTTATCTATATTGAGCCTAGTCTTTGAAGTAAGTGGCAGAGAGAAATCAAGGTGAAGAAAGAAATTTTTTGGTTAAGTATCCCTCAATTTTAAATATAACATACTAGGTGCCTCTGGTACTACGGAGACTGTGGATTTGAGGACTTCAAGGTCATGTTTTTAAATATTCTAGGGGCCAAAATTCTCAATAAAATATGGAAGGGTGTTTCTATCTCTATATCAACCAAAATTATTCTTGGAGGTAAGTTATTAATGCAATACTAATCTTAGGATGCTTAATGAAATATTATTGAGTGCTCCTTGAGTCTAATATTGCTTATGTTAAGTAATTTGGTTATGATTTATATTAAGCTATACAAACAAGTACTTATCAATGGAGAATAAGAGACAATTTCAACCACAAGAATATGTGTGAATTTAAGAAGTGCCGAGAAGATACAAGAGATATAAATCACCAAGATGCTCAAGATAAATATATCATCCACGAAAGATATTATACATGAAACAACTAGCAGAATAGAGCATGTATCAACTTATAGAAATTAGCCAATGGGAATAATACATAAAATATCATGGATATTACACTAGATAGTTTGTCACAAAACATATGATAATAATATATTAAAATATTGAAATTGAACACTATTACAATTTATTTTTGTATATTTAACTGTAATTAGTGCATGCATGCAAATGAAAATAATGCATAAAAGTATAGAACGCCAAAATAATATCTCGCACACATATAAGACACAAGATATGCTCTCTAGGAAACCCTTTCGGGAGAAAACACAACTGGAAGGTGACATCGCTTTGCTCTCTTTCTCTATCTGGAATTATAGTTGCAAGTACAAAGAAGTAATATATGTGGCCCATCGAATGCTACTGTACACATACTCTATATGTGTGTTCTACCTCCTATCTCTCCCGGTTATCCTTTCTTAGTTATGGAACAAAATTCTCTCGAAAGAATGGAATGTCACTTCCTCCAAGTGGCCCAGTTATAACACAACTCGATAGCCTACTAGTGGTTAATTTTGACTACATCAACTCTTAACTAGAGTTATAATATAGAATATTATAGACTATTTTACATCATAATCATGTGGTGATCCCATTTTCCATGAATAATGGGGGCTGACGTGGCATCCTCCCGAACTATAAGTGTGAAAAAATTAAGGTCAACTTCTGAGTGGCATAACCTTTACATAAGGACTCCGATTAATGCACTTCTTGGGCGATTGGAAATATATTTGTGTGTATAGAAAAATGAAATGGTTATGGGATAAAGTGATAAACATATACCCCCCAAAACATCATTTTATGCCTCAGAATGATCCATAAAGGTTTGAGACCCTATTTTTCCAAACTGAGTCCCGCCGATAAAAACAATCCTGTGAGCTAATTCCTCCACTTTTCAACTCAAAATGAAGTAATGTGGATGGAAAAAAATATAATGATCCAATATGGATCACACCTCCCCATTTTGGAGGCTTTTGGTATCCAAAATATTTTACTGAATGAGGCGAGGAAATGTTTCCTCCACCTTCTCTCTGGTCTACCATTTAGATTTTCCTAGAAGTTGTCCATTCAACGTAATCCGTCAAAGGTCATGTTTCCCTTGTATTGTAGTTATGGACCTCTTCTGCAAAATTGTATTTTCTGTCAAATTTGTCTTATCATATGGTGCGAAATCCTCCATAGAAGGTAGGACATGTTCGTCTTCCTGATCTAGCATGGAATGCTCATAGAGTTTCAAATTTTCTAAAATGACAACTAAGTAAATGTGAATATATGGTGGTAAACTGAGTCAATAGGAATTATCACCCAGATTTTCCACTATCTCAAAGGGACCATACCTAAGAGCCTTGATTTTCTTACCAATCCCCTAGAGCCTCTCCTTGTTCAATTGCAACCATACTCTGTCTCCCACGTTGAATTAATTCTCTATTTTGTGTTGATCGTGACTTGATGTATACTTCTTTTGCAACTTATATAATGTTTCTTGTACCTCGAGATGGACCTTCCTAATCTTATATATAATATTTTCGTCCCTCAAAGCATCTACTATAAGGTCTTCCATTACTCGTCCTTGTTACTCGTATGCAATATATAAAGGTGAAGGTGGAAAATATACAAAAGAAGTTTCAAATGGGGAATTTCCTATAGAAGTTTCAACTGCCCTATTATAAAAATGTTATATATATACCATATTTTCAACCTAGGTCTTTGGATGCTTCTAGTTATATCCCCTCAGAAGCTGCACCAAAATTAGTTTTCTCTTCCCATTTGTATGTCGATGGAACATTGTAGATCTATTCAACTTTGTGTCCATCTTCTCCCACAATGTAGTCCATAATGCACTAAGAAATATTGTATTCTTGTCTGAAATTATGCTCCTTGGTATACCAAAGTGCACTAAGACTTGTCCAAATAAAAAAATTATTTCTTCTATCCCACTGATGGTATTTTTACATGGTATCACACATGCATCTTGTTGAACCTCTCAACTACCACGAATAAGTAGTCATCTCCATTTGTGGTTTTCTATAAACCTCCCACAAATTCCATGGAAATTATTTCACAAGGACAAGTAGGTACATGTAAGGTATTATATAGACTATGTTTCTTGTTGTTAGGCTTGATAGTACAAAAAATAATGCATCCACTTATTAACCTAGCCACCTTCTCTTGAATTTTGGGCCAATACACATACCTATGCAAGATATCCACGCTCTTCCCTACACCAAAGTGACCTACAACCTTGGAGGTGTGAGCCTCTATGATCAACTACAAATGTTCACCTTTAGGAATGCAGAAATTATCCAACTTTTAGAGTATCTCATCATGGGGACTATAGTCAATGATTTTGTTGTCGTTGTACACATGACTCTAACTCTGCAACTGCTGATACACCTCCTTGAAGTTCTAATATATTTAATATGCCTCTCTGTATGCATCATGGGTAAATGGATACATGTGAATAAGAGTCCCCAAAGATGTTATATTTGATGTGGATGTCCTTGAAAGCATGTCAGCCAACTTGTTTGTGATCCCATTCTCATACTTGATCACTAGATGAAACTGTTGTAAAGTCCCCATCCACATGTAATTCCTAGTCCAATGTAGCTTACTGTGGGCCTCTAAGTACTCTAATGGATGGTGATCTATGTGGATTACTATGTCTTGTCCCATCATATAGTGCTTCCACTTATTCACAACTTTCATCATGGAATAGATATCCTTGGCGTAGGTAGGGTAGTTAAGAACCACCCCATGAAATACTTTAGAATGGTAAAAAATGGGCCTTATTCCGTGTTGTACATATTCATCCCTGCCGTAGCCTAAAACCCCATGACCCTGCTTGACGCTGTTATCTCTGCCCAAAAACCTGCATCGCAATAGTTCAGAATTCAAATTTAAGCAATCGGGCCGATCCTTTAAGATTTTGGCTCCCTTCCGCTCCGACCTACATATGACCCAGGTTAGAGAACAACAGTTCAAAGCAAGAAGGGGCATACTGTTTTAACAATCGGACGCAATAATGGCCGTCCGATCTAGCTCAAATCGACGGTGCGGAAATTAACATATATGGTGGGTCCGTGCGCAGTCGATCGGCAATTTTCTTTGCTCAACCACTTTATTTTCCTCCGATGCAAGCACAGCCGTCGATCTTGTCTCAAGATCGGACGGTCCTGGGTTGATCGCAGCCCTGTTTTCAATCGCAATCGGAATATAAAAGATGTGCTACTCCCGCTCTACCCACTCCGCTTTCCGATTCCGATTGCCGATTCGGGTCCCACCTCCTGGGGCCATGTCATCATGTTTCACAAGTATACGCTGCATCCTTCCTCCACCATTCGCGTACCCTGATAACGTGTCATGGTTTATGAACCCTTAGCCCGTTTATTCATTGTCGCCCCATTGATTTCTGCCTCATCACTCTCCGTCTCTCCATTGTGTTCATATGTTTCCTGTCACCCTGCGTCCTGTCAATGTCTTGCCTAAAATATATCACCGACTTCATGGCCACTGTTGTAACCACACTCCATATCGCCGAGTCGTTTTTCTCTAATGATTTGTGGGTTTTTCAGGTCTTCATTTGGCTTTGTCGGCGCTTTAATTTTCCGCCTCAATTGAAAAAATCTAGAGCATAACAAAGGACAGATCATGCTGGCAGCAATTAAAGGAAGGAGCCGAGAGTAGGTGGAAGAGATGACCACCATTAAAGAAGACAGGGATATGAACTCTCAGAGCTCTCCAGATGCGTCCGCCCCGCATTAAAAATCCAAGATTCAAATCCATAGCTGAAAGCTGAGAGTACAGTACTTAAATCCAGATTGTTCCAAATCTCTTATGGCAGCAGATTTTCTTTCAGCCGCGGGCGACAAATTGTATATATTTTATTTCTCCCATTTTGTATATAAGGAGATTTTATCTCCCGGCATTTATTTCTTGTACAGGTTGTTCAGTACCATCATTTATAGCCAGTCATTCATAAGAGAAGGCGCGAATGTTTTCCGCCATTGGGTTTCAAACTGAGTCATTAATTGTGCCTCGTTTTCCCTCCTCCTCGGGAAGTTTCTGTCTTCTCTATAAATACTCAAAAATAAGACATTGTAGGGGTTCCAGATTTCTGTCAGCAAAACTGTGCAGCGAGAAGACTACTGTATTCATCTTGTAACACTTCTGTATGAAGTTTCAGAGCCCATAGGGTCTCAGTGAGGAGGGGTTATGACTGTATTGAGGATTCTGGTCTTTAGTATCTCACAGTATGTAACTTTTCTTATGTGTTAATATATCATCTCTTTTCATGCAAACTTTCTTCTTGTATCATGTTCTAGAATGCGAGTGGCTCACTAGTTTGCAGTAAGGATTCATCTTAAGTGGTGCCCTTTCTGGAATTAGTCAAGCACTTTAAATAGGCCTAGAAGTGGTATACTGTTCCATGTTCACTCTTTTCATAATTTCGGCTATATTAGTGGCTTAAGGATTCGTAAATTGGTGCGCCCTTCTGCCAGTAATATCTTCTTATGTTTCCTCACTGCTTGCACATCTTAATACTTGATCTCTGTGATATATTATTGAATCGACCCTCTTTACAGTAAAGCAGTCTCTTAACTGTCTGATACTTTCGTGCTGAAATCTTACTTGATGTCTTTACATTACTCCTATCCTTGTATCGGCCTCTGAGAGAGAATTTGGACCAATTCAATCTAATTCAATTTCCTTGTTCAGAACAAGAGATAGTAGGTGAGTCCCTTGGACTGACAACCCAAAATATAAAGGACTCCTTGCTATATTAAGATGTCCTAGGCACTGGTCTATGGCAACTCTAGGCTGTCCCTAGGAGGGTGACAAAATCATCCACAACATCTTTCTGGCGCCGTTGCCGGGGAACGAATTCAAGAATATCTGTTTCCCTGGGTTCGACATCCTATATTCACTCTCTAATCAGGTGAGCACAGAGAGGTGAAGAGTTGTAGATTTATCACCTTGGCGACTCCACTGGTCTTTATTTGATAAATTTTATTGGAAGTTCTGGCTTCCCAGAGGCCCCATTTGAGGTCGGATACCTCGCCACCGAAAACACCCGTGTCTGACCCGGAAAAGATTATTCGTAAAAAGGGTTGGAAAGAGAAGAAGTCGGTTCGTTCTGAAAATTCTGAATATTCTGTTGAAGACTACCCACCTTCTTCTTCTCAAGAAGTTAGAACAGAAAAACCCGAGTTTCCCTCAGAAACTCCACGTAGAGGAAACGCCTGGATTGAAGGAGGATCTCACCCTACTTTCGAGGCGAAAGAAATTAAAGAGGTCACAGAAGTAGCTGCTGTTAACCGTGAGTTATTTCCTTCTACACCTCAGACTTCTGTGCAATATATTCCCATTGTTATTCATACTTCACTTCCTCCTACTTCTCTCCCTTCATCTGTATCTCAAATTTTTGTGCAACCCCCACCTCCCCCAATGGCCAATGTTTCTGCTTTTCTGTTAAATAAATATGCTCCACTGGCTCTACCCCCAGTACTGCATGATATGCCACAAGATTATCTGAAGATTCTACCGAGATTTAATGGTGAAAGTGACACTGATGCTCAGAAGCATCTCGAGACCTTCTGCTCTTTCGCAGAGAACTTGAATGTTGAACATCTGGATGTGGTCTTGAGGTTGTTTGTGCAGTCTTTAGAAGGCGAAGCCAGAAAATGGTTTAATACATTAGGGAATAGTTCCGTGACTACCTGGGACCAAATGGAAACGGCTTTTCTCAGAAAGTGGGGGGAAAAGAAAGATTATGGAATGTGCCTTACCGAATTTAACACCATGAAGAAGAAACAGAATGAAGGAGTATCCGAGTTCATCAAGAGATTTAACAAGTTATACCTGAGCCTACCTCCCGAAATGAAGCCACATGAAGCAGCGGCCAAAGTTGTTTTCATAGCAGCTTTTGACTCCGACTTTGGTTTCTCGCTGCGGGAAAGAATGCATGTCACCTTAGATGATGCTCAAACAGATGCTCTAGAGTTGGAGGCAAATTTTGTTGCCACTGGTAAGTCAAAGGGAAAATTTGAGCAAGATACTAGGAGGAGAGGCAAAGAAGAGGTTTCTACCTCCAGTCAAGACAAAGACTCTGAAAAAATGGATGAGATAAGCAAGATGATAAAGAAAATGGTCAAGCTGGAGCTGGAAGCTAAAAATGCAGCCCCCAGAAACTATTATAATGCTCCAAACAGAGGATATAATCCTCAGTACAGAAAGCCCCCGTTACAGATAATGCCAAGAGAACAGCAAGACCAGGTACCCCATCCTTTGTACCTGGAGGGACCAGCAGATGACTCCGTTAGAGAGGCGGCTTATAAACTTGAAGATTCAAATCTGGCTTTCTCTAATAATGATGATATGAAGTGCCCCCTACAAGAAGAAGACGAAGAGGTAGAGATTGACCATTACTGCAAGCAATTTTCTGATTTCATGGAAGCACAATTCAACGTCAAATATGATCTTAGATCCTCAAGGAAGAGGACCCGAACTCAGGAGCAAGAGGAAGAGCAGCCCCGAGAGGAAACATCGGCTCAGAAGGAATCAGCAGCAAAGAGGTGTATAGAAAAAGGTAAGAATATTCTCAATACCCCCTTGCAGTCTAATGATCAAGTTCCCTCCTCTTCCATACCAGTTGGCCCCCCTAATGCTGAGCCAGTGTCAAAAGAAGTCAAGTCTTCAGTTGAAAATAGGGAGTCCAAAGAAGTAGCACTAGAAAAGCCCACATCTGCTTTCAATTTGCAAAAAGAACTTGAGAAGATTAAGATTCCTGTTCCTCTGACTGAATTATTAAAACAGCCCGCATATCAGTCTCAAGTTACCTCTTTCATTCTTCCTCCTGAACAACCCATCGCACCTGATAGTTTAAATCTACAAGAAGAGAGACCAATGGTAGTCTTTGGCCCACATGTCGAGGAGATAGACCCTTCTACTCCTCCCTTTTACGTGTCCCTAGTCATCCATGATCTGCTGCTGCACAACTGTATGTTAGATTCTGGGGCTTCCCATAATCTTATGCCTTTGTCTGTCATGGAGCAACTAGGGCTGCAAATTACAAGACCATATAAAGATTTATATTCATTTGATTCTAAAAGGGTTAAATGCTTGGGAATGATTAAAGATTTAGTGGTCAATCTAGCTCAAATCCCAGCAAAAAGTGTGGTCATGGACATCGTGGTTGCTGATATCCCAGCCCGCTTTGGCATGCTGTTGTCAAGGTCCTCGGGTACCAAGATTGGGGGGTCAATCAAATTGGATCTAACATACGCTACTGTCCCAGTCTTTGGAGGTCAAGAAAGGAGGTTATATAGGGAGACCAGATTTGTCAAAACGGTAACCAGGGCTGACTGCTCAGATAATTCTCCAATTTATAACAAAGAAGGGGACTTTTCATGTTTTATGTTGGAAGAAAATCAGGATTACGCACATGAGACCCTTTTTGGTCAGGTCCAGGCTGAGCAGCCTAAAGAAGAGCAGGGATCAGGAATATGGACTTTGTAGTTTGATGGAGCTAATTCAAGGGACGATAATGGAGCAGGAGTGTTGTTGATTTCCCCTGCAGGAAAATGGGTGCCACTGTCTTTCAAATTGGAATATGAAGCTACAAACAATGTGGCTGAGTATGAGGCGTTATTGCTGGGGCTGCAGACAGCCAGAAACATGGGTATCCGCTGTCTAAAAGTGTTTGGAGACTCTGAGCTAGTCGTAAGGCAGATTAAAAACGAATGTCAAACTAAGCACCCTCGGCTTAGAGCATATAGAAATGAAGTATGGGACATGATAGAAAACTTCTTTTCAGCATTTAACATACAGTTCATGCCCCGGGAGCAAAACAGAATAGCAGATTCTCTCGCGGTAGCTGCCAGTACTTTCCGTCCTCCTCAGAACCCACTCCTAAGATATGAGGTGGAGGTACGTTACAGGCCATCCATTCCAGACAATATAAAGCATTGGCAGGTATTCGAAGATGATGAATAGATGAAAAGATTTATAGAGACTGTGGGAGAATTCTCCAACATGGAGATTGATGATAATGGAGAAGAAGAAGTTGAAAATATTGTTGAAAATAAATGGGAAGAAAGAATAGCAGGTAGCAAAGTGCTGCAGCTAAAGGGTAATGTCATACCCAGAGGGTTGGTACCACTAGAGAAGTTGTTCAACAAATATTACGTACCCGTGCAGCCAAATAAAATAGTAGAAGATAGTCAAGTAGAAGATTTGAATCTGGGTACTTCCACTGACCCCAAAATTGTTAAATTGTCCAAAAAGGTCCCAGAAGAATACAAAGAAAAGTATTTGAAGTTGTTTCAATCTTACAAAGATGTTTTTGCTTGGTCCTATGAGGACCTGAAAACTTTTGATGTAAATATTATACAGCATAAAATTCCGTTGAAGGAAGACGCAAAGCCATACAAACAGAAGCTCAGGAAAATAAATCCTTTGCTCCTTCCTTCTATTGAAAAAGAAATCAAGAAGTTGTTGAAAGCCAAGATAATCGTGCCACTAAGGTACTCAGAATGGATAGCGAACCTTGTTCCTGTTAGAAAGAAGAATGGAGAAATAAGGCTGTGTGTGGACTTCAGAAATTTGAATAGAGCATCTCTCAAAGACAATTACCCACTACCTAAAATGGACCATATCCTGCAGAAAGTGGTGGGAGCATCCAGAATGTCAATGATGGATGGCTTTTCGGGCTACAATCAGGTAGCTGTTTTCCCATAAGACCAGAAGAAGACTGCATTCACCACGCCGTGGGGAACCTTTATGTATGCGAGGATGCCATTCGGATTAATTAATGTAGGTGCTACTTTTCAAAGGGCAATGGACATAGCCTTTATTGGAGAACATGACAAGTTTCTGGTAGTATATCTTGATGATATCACAGTATTCTCAAAGAATGATGATGAGCATATTGTGCATTTGAGAAGAACTTTTGAAAAATGCAGAAGGTACGGCCTTTCTCTTAACCCCCAAAAATCCTTGTTTGCACTAGACGAAGGAAAACTCTTAGGACACATCGTGACTAAGGATGGTATAAAAATTGATCCTAAGAGAGTTGAAGTGATAAACAGCCTTCCTTTGCCAAGAAATAAGAAAGAAGTACAGGTGTTTTTGGGGCGAATAATTTTTTGAGAAGATTTATCCCTAACTATGCAGAAATAGTTAGGCACATTACCAATATGCTGAAAAAGGAAAATGAAGTAAAATGGTCTCAGGAGTCTAGAGACGCATTCACGAGGATAAAACAGGCATTTGCTGAAGCTCCTGTATTAGCATGACCAGATTATAGTAAGCCATTTATGGTATTCTCATTTGCTTCACCTCATACCATTGCTGGAGTATTATTGCAGAAAAATGAAGAGGGATATGAACAGCCAATAGCATTCTTCAGTCAGGTGCTATACGATGCTGAATTGAAGTATAATATACTGGAGAAGCAGGCATACGCCCTGGTAAAGTCCCTTAAAGCTTTCAGAGTTTATATTTTGCAATCTCATATTATTGCTTATGTTCCCACAGCAGCTGTAAAAGACATTCTAGTACAAGGGGATAGTGAAGGTAGGAGGGGAAGATGGATTGCAAAAATTCAGGAGTATGATCTGGATATAAATCCTACCAAACTGATCAAAGGACAGGGACTTGCCAAGATGCTATCTGAATCAAATCACCAAGCTCTGGGGATTAACCTGTCTGTGATAGCAAATGAAGAATCAGAAAAAGAAGAAGAGCAACATGGACTAGAGAAGGCAACACAAAAGATACATGTGAAATATCTGACTAGTCCTTGGTATAAGCAAATAGTTGAATATCTGTTAACACTTAGCTGTCCTCCAGGATGTGACAAGGCTAAATACAGAGCTGTAAGGATGAAATCTCAGAAATACGCAGTTGCTAATGGACAGCTCTACTGGAGAGACCCTCTAGGCATATTACTTTTATGCCTTACCGAAAATGAAGTGCAAAATGTAATGATGGAATTTCACGAGGGGATATGTGGAGGACATTACAGCTGGAGGGAAACAACCCATAAAATCCTTAAGGCCGGTCTTTACTGGCCAAAATTGTATTCAGACACTTTTGCCTGGGTCAGATCGTGTGATAAATGCCAAAGGTTTACGGAAAGACAGAAATTTGCGGCATTGCCCTTGATCCCTATTCATGTAAATGAACCATTTCAGAAATGGGGATTAGATTTTATAGGAGAGATACACCCCCCATCAAGTGGCCAGCATAAATGGATACTGACAGCCACATACTATTTTACGAAATGGGTGGAAGCCATACCTACCAGAAATGCGACAGATGCTGTGATAATGAATTTTATAGAAGATAATATCATATCCAGGTTTGGCTGCCCTGCAAGAATCGTGACCGACAATGCACAGGCCTTCAAGTCTGCCAGGTTCGTAAAATTCTGCCAAAGATACAACATCATCCTTACTCATTCTACAGCATATTATCCACAGGGAAACGGTCTAGCAGAGTCATCCAATAAAACCCTGGTAAGAGCTTTAAAGAAGACAATAGCTGAGAATCAGAAGAACTGGGATTCTAAATTAAAGTTTGCCCTATGGGCAAATAGGATAACCAGCAAAAGAGCCACCGGAAAGTCACCTTATGAACTGGTGTATGGGCGGGCTGCAGTGTTTCCTTTGCAATTAGCATTGCCAGTAGCACGTTTCATGCAGGAAAACCAGGAAGAACCAGACGACATGATCCGAAGAATTAATCAGCTGGTAGAATTGGAGGAGACAAGGAACCAGGTAGATCAAAGACTAATAGAATACCAAGAAAAAATGAAGAATGTCTTCGATCGGCACGCGAAGGATAGAAATTTTCAAGTTGGAGACCTGGTTCTTAGATGGGATGTTCGCAGAGCAGAAAAGGGCAAACATGCTAAATTTGATCCGTTATGGTTTGGGCCATTCAAAATAGTGGAGCTGGGGAGGAACAACACCTTCACTTTAGAAAATCTACAGGGTGATTTGTTGGATGCGCCCGTGAATGGCCAGTTCCTCAAGCCTTATTTTCAATTCTGATCTTGACTAGGAATGCCTGTTTGTATATACTGTATATAACTTGCTTTAGTTTTTATTTCTTCTTTTTATAAAGTAAAATAACTTTGATAATTACTTGAAGTAAAAGTGCTGGAGAATTCAAAATAAGATGAAATAATTGATGGTCTGCATGTTCTCAACATGTCTGAGGACGAACATGCCGCCCCCAGATGGAGCCGATGTTGTACATATGCATCCCTGCCGTAGCCTAAAACCCCCATGACCCTGCTTGACGCTGTTATCTCCGCTCGAAAACCTGCATCGCAATAGTTCAAAATTCAAATTTAAGCAATCGGGCCGATCCTTTAAGATTTTGGCTCCCTCCCGCTTCGGCCTCCATATGACCCAGGTCAGAGAACCACACTTCGAAGCAAGAAGGGGCATACTGTTTTAACAATCGGACGCAATAATGGCCATCCGATCTAGCTCAAATCGACGGTGCGGCAGTTAACATATATGGTGGGTCTGTGCGCAGTCGATCGGCGATTTTCTTTGCTCCACCACTTAATTTCCCTCCGATGCAAGCACAGCCGTCGATCTTGTTTCAAGATCGGACGGTCCTGAGTTGATCGCAGCCCTGTTTTCAATCGCAATCGGAATATAAAAGACGTGCCACTCCCGCTCTATCCACTCTGCTTTCCGATTCCGATTGCCGATTCGGGTCCCACCTCCTGTGGCCATGTCATCATGTTTCACAAGTGTACGTTGCATCCTTCCTCCACCATTCGTGTGTCCTGATAACGTGTCATGGTTTATGAACCCTTAGCCCGTTTATTCATTGTCGCCCCATTGATTTCCGCCTCGTCACTCTCCGTTTCTCCATTGTGTTTATGTGTTTCCTGTCACCCTGCGTCCTCTCAATGTCTTGCCTAAAATGTATCACCGACTTCATGGCCGCTGTTGTAACCACACTCCATACCGCCGAGTCGTTTTTCTCTAATGATTTGTGGGTTTTGCAGGTCTTCATTTGGCTTTGTTGGCGCTTTAATTTTCCGCCTCAATGGAAAAATCTAGAGCATAACAAAGGACATATCATACTGGCAGCAATTAAAGGAAGGAGCCGAGAGTAGGTGGGAGAGGTGACCATCATTAAAGAAGACAGGGATATGAACTCTCAGAACTCTCCAGATGCGTCCGCCCTGCATTAAAGATCCAAGATTCAAATCCATAGCCGAAAGCCGAGAGTACAGTACTAAAATCCAGATTGTTCCAAATCTCTTACGGCAGCAGATTTTCTCTCAGCCGCGGGCGACAAATTGTATATATTTTATTATTACTACCATTTTGTATATAAGGAGATTTTATCTCCCAGCATTTATTTCTTGTACAGGTTGTTCAGTACCATCATTTATAGCCAGTCATTCATAAGAGAAGGCGCGAATGTTTTCCGCCATTGGGTTTCAAACTGAGTCATTAATTGTGCCTCGTTTTCCTCCTCCTCGGGAAGTTTCTGTCTTCTCTATAAATACTCAAAAATAAGACATTGTAGAGGTTCCAGATTTCTGTCAGCAAACTATGCAGCGAGAAGACTACTGTATTCATCTTGTAACATTTCTGTATGAAGTTTCAGAGCCCGTAGGGTCTCAGTGAGGAGGGGTTATGACTATATTGAGGATTCTAGTCTTTGGTATATCACAGTATGTAACTTTTCTTATGTGTTAATATATCATCTCTTTTCATGCAAAATTTCTTCTTGTATCATGTTCTAGAATGCGAGTGGCTCACTAGTTTGCAGTAAGGATTCATCTTAAGTGGTGCCCTTTCTGGAATTAGTCAAGCGCTTTAAATAGGCCTAGAAGTGATATGATGTTCCATGATTCACTCTTTTCATAATTTCTGCTATATTAGTGGCTTAAGGATTCGTAAATTAGTGCGCCCTTCTGCCAGTAATATCTTCTTATGTTTCCTCACTGCCTGCACTTCTTGATATTTGATTTCTGTGGTATATTATATGAATCGGCCCTCTTTACAGTAAGCGGTCTCTTAACTGTCTGATACTTTCATGCTGAAGTTTTACATGATGTCTTTACATTACTCCTATCCTTGTATCAGCCTCTGAGAGAGAAATTGGACCAATTCAATCTAATTTAATTTCCTTGTTTAGAACAAGAGATAGTAGGTGAGTCCCTTGGACTGACAACCCAAACTATTAAGGACTCCTTGCTATATTAAGATGTCCTAGGCACTGGTCTATGGCAACTCTAGGCTGTCTCTAGGAGGGTGACAAAATCATCCACAACACTCCGTGCATCAAGATAGCTCCCACAACATACCCATTCAAATATTTCTCCACAAAAAAGGGTCACTGCAAGTTTGGTAATGCCAGAATTGATGCTTGGATGATCTTCTTTTTTAACCCCTCGAAAGCCTTTTGTTGATGTTTTCCGCACTCGAAACCCTTGCCACTTGATTTTATGGTATGGAGAGGTGCTGCTACCACTCAAAATGAGGCTACAAATTTCCTCAGGTATTGTGTTGCTCCAATGAAACTCCTGGCCTTAGAAACATTAGTACACACCGACCATTAGTAAACCCAATCAGACATACATGAAGAAGAACATGCGATGAGTTAATTGTAAACTAGTTTACAATAGATCACCGACATGGCGAGGAATAAGTAAACACATATTTGAAACCAAAACATGGATGAAAAAACTATGAGTGAGGCCATAACATATTGTGTATATGAAAGCACACATACAAATACATCAAAAATATTAGATAACCAATACAACCACCATGATTAAGAATGGAAATTTGTGTCGAACATGGAGAGGATATTATTAATGCTACTGCAACTTCAAGTACATATATTGCAACTGGTCAAAACCCAATAGCGGAACACAGGCTACTTATATCATTTCCCAATAAAAAACCCTAGCCTGACTACAACTTACTCTAATAGCTACCAAGATCTGAGTGCCTATAGCTCTCAAGAAAAAATCAACTATCTAATCCTAGCCTCAACTCAAGTGCTAAAGTATCTGTATAATGAGGCATGAGGGAGCATTTATAAAGACAGGTTGACTATTCAACTATCATGACCCTTGACCTCCCCTAATGACTCTTGGAATTCCTCACTTATCTCTCATGCCTATTGTTTAGTACAAGATGAATTGATCCCAACATAACCACTGACATCATGATGAGAAATTTTACGCATTGATATAAGAGAGAATGTGAGGAGAAACGAGAATTTTCAGGAAACCCCAGGGTTGGTTCTTGTTGCCAACATTGTTGTGAAATCCTCAAGACCTGAATGAATGGTTGAAATTCTTTCCATCGTGCCTTTCTTGCATCGATTCATCTTATGTCATTGTGTTCCTGACATTGCCACCAAGCTTTAAGAGCCTCAATGTTTCCAGTTTCAAACTCGTTGAAACCTTGATTATGTAGTTTTTGCAGAAACCCTAGATCCCTTCTCTAGCTTAAGATTATTTTTTTCCTTGTGATCTGCCATTTTTATTGAAATAATGTCTAGGCAGCCACACAAATCCAATTTCTTGTTAATTGGAACCCTAATTGCGTAATCTATGAGAAGTATTGGCATCTTCACTTAAATCAACATTCTCGTCCCTTCTCTCTACCTGTAGGAAAATAACATTGGTTAAACATATTCATGAACAATGAATGATACTAGAAATACAATCAACTAATTGGAATAAAGACATTAAAACAAATAACATTAGTTTAGACCCCTGTGTGGTTATTTTCCATGCAACAATGTTATAATGCATGTACAACCTGTGTAATATCTATGGCCTGATTCAAGAGGTACTTTATCAATTGGTGTGAAATATCTAAGGCTTTTCCACCATCCATATACATGAAAAGGGCCTTTTGGACGATGGCTCTTTGGTTTAAAATCCCATACCTTTTGTAATGGCCACAATTGTTTTACGATTATGATGTGCACCAATAAGTGATATTTAGGTACCATATTCTTGGTGAGTGATTATTTTGTCAAGTGTCTTGCCTCATTAGTTTCAATACAAGGCTCTGACTGATTGTTACATTTGACCTATGAGGTATATTGAGAGGATTTCCAACTTATTCACCAATGCATATAATAAGATAATTAATTGAAGGTATGATGGAAATTCCAATTGTCCTTAGGGTTAACCTCATGGATGGAGGTTTTCCTCCGAAAATATGAACTAGTTACCTCTATGGAGGACTAGCTTGGGTTCATCGAGCGACATAATGATAAAACATGCATGGCTGTGTGAAAAGCCTTCAGTTTATCTTTAACTAAATATGAAGATTAACTCAATTTTATTTTGCATGTCACGTCTTCATTTCATGTTTTCATGGAACTTGACTACATATTAGTACTCGAAACCACTACCATGCACATTAATGTGTTTCTTACAACGTTGTTTCATGCTAGTTTAATTCGGTATATTTTTCTTTCAATTATCCTACCCCTTCTTTGCACCATCCTTCTCGGACTTAATAGTGTTGTTTAAAAGGATGACAAAGAGAACAAGAATATGAAACCACAAGAGATAACTCATTCGATCATGCTTAAATGAGAGACAAAATGCGAAGCGAACTAGGTAGGTTTTATTGACTGTGGGTCACAAATCTAGCCTTGAATGCAAGTCGCACACCACCTGAGGATGTAGGTCGGAGTGTGAACGAGTTAGTCCAGGTCACATTTCACCAACGCCAGTGAAGGGGAAGTCATAAAGTCATAGAATCTTGGAGGTTTTGAGATATGATGGATCATAATCATGCGACCATGCAACTACTCGTGTTCAATAATTACGCCCCATGGAGGTCACATGGTCGCATTTGGCTAAAGGTTTCACCTTCATTTGCTTCTTAACGTTGCGACTCAGTGATTAATGAGAGAGGGTTGAAATTGAGGGTCGCACTTTGGAGTGCATGGTTAGGGTCCTTGTAACTTCGTGATGACTATTTATGTGGTTGTTTCTGCCACAAACAACAATCTATTGAGTGATAGTGACACCATTATGGTTTTCGTAGCTGATGGGGCTATGATTTCGATGGGTATCTTTTGAAGAAAATGGTTTTTGGAAATACTCCCAACCACTGCCAAGAATAAAACTGACAGTGGCCCACACTTACATTGATTTTTTGTTGCAAGGAAGGACAAGCCCAGGTTTCAAATTTGCAGGCGTTTTCACACAATTCCATAAATTCTTAGAAAGATAGAGTCAAACCATCACTCTACATTATTTCCTTTCCGCCATATTCACCTACCTATTTTTCCCACACATCGCATCCCATGCGATTCGGTGGGACCCATCATACCTTGCCACATTACCAAATCTGCCAACAAACCTTTGTATTTCACTTTTCCCTTATCTTTTCACCATTTCATACTTCTCGCAGTTTACTACGTCACATTTCACACTTCGCATGATTTCACATTTACCGTTTAAAGCCCCGCACCAAAACTTTCGATGTTGCGATGCGACATCATCATCGCACATCACAAATCTTACATATCGCACTTTGCATGTTTTAGGATTTACCTTTTTTGCCACCCGCATTTCACAATTCACATTTTTTATGACTTACCTTTAAGCGCCTGCTAGTTATCTTTTTTATGTTGCGATGCGATCACAAATCGCATGTCGCAAGCTCAAGATTTTAGCGCACATAGTACTTCGCAACTTATTTAAGTTGCGATGCGATGCAATCGCATATCGTATATCACAAGCTGAGGAGGATAGCACCCTCATACTATATGTTTTAAGTTGTGATGTGATTGTGCCATAGCACATCACAATCGCAAGAAATTAAGTTTTCTCATATGTGCGAGTTAAATGTTAAAATCGCTGAAATTTGATTTGCGATGGATTCGCAGATGAAATTTGGTTTCAAAGTCGAAATCCATAAAATTTCAAGTCCGACAATTTGTGTTTTTTATGTTGTTTCGTGTATAAACAACAGAGCAGAGCAGAAGGACATTTTGGTTGTTACTCGTCCATTTTTGCATTGAATTGCATTAAAATTACAGGCTCCGCCATTTTGTATTAAAAAGAATTTAATTTCATTTGTTTATAGAGTTGAGTAGAAGAAGAATTCCTCTCCTATGTTATTTCTCTATTTGTGTGAATTTTATTTCCACATATTTCATTTCTCTGTGTTGAAAGGGGGAAACACATCCCTCTATTTTATATTCACATTTTCAAACATGGTATCAGAGTAGGTCTAGGCTCTCAGTGAAAGAATGATCTCTTTACTGAAGAATCTGAAAGGTTGTTTTGAGAAACGGATTCTCCACCAGTAAGAAGGTTTTGTTTACACAGTTAAGATGGTAGCAGCAAGCACAAGTTTGACTAATCCTCAACTACCAAATTTCAATGGTAAGAATTATGATTATTGGGCCATTACAATGAAGGCCATTTTTTCTTTCTAAGATATTTGGTAGCTGGTGGAAAATGGTTTGCAAGAACCAACAGATGCAGTAGCATATAATGCTTTAACACAAGAAGAAGAGATTTGTTGAGGGACAACACGAAGAAGGAATACAAAGCTCTCTTCTATATCTTCCAAGCAGTACATGAGAGTATTTTCCCAAAGGTTTTAGCAACAAGGATGTCCAAGGAAGCATGTGATACCCTCCAGATAGCCTATCAAGGCATGGCAAATGTGAATACTGAAAAACCTCAAATGATGAGAAGAGATTTTGAAACTCTTTGTATGAAAGAGTCTGATAATATAGACTCATTATTTACACATGTGATTGGGTTGGTTACCCAAATCAGCTCTCATGTTGAAACACTTGAAGAAAGGAGAGTACTTGAGAATTTCTTAATAAGTCTACCATCAAGGTTTGATGCCATAGTTGTGGCCATAGAAGATACAAAGGATCTCTCATGGTTTTTGTTGTGTAACCAGCTCCAAAAATAGAAGAAAAGAGATATCAACGCCTTAGAAATGAGCCACTTCGAGGGGCCAACCTTCAATACATTACATAAATGAACAATTATTGGATGATACAAATGAACAAAACCTCCTTCTATATATAGGAGTCCATGGGGCCACAATATAATCCTAGTGGGGCCACAATGTAATCCTAGCCGACCTAACAATAATAATGTAAGGACACAATAATAACAATATGGGGGTTACAGGGGTACAACAATAATAATAAGTGGGGCTACACTACCATAATAAGGGACTACACTATTAATATAGGGACTTAACATTCCCTTCTCCTTCAAACAAGTGTTGTCCTCAACACTTGACTATTTCTTGATTCTTCTGTATAAAATTCTCATCCTCCCATGTGGAATCTTCTACAGGAAAGTTCTTCCACTTGTTGAGATACTCTGAAATTGATCGTACTTGTCGAGTTCTTGTTTCTATGACTGCTTCATAACTTCTTTCGATGTCATGTTGATCTTCCTGTTGTTTCATTAGATTCTGCACCAATGTTGAGTTATCCTTTGAGAGTTGGAGAACTTGTTGTTGATGCTCGATGTGATCTTCCACTAATTTATCATCCATATTTGCTATTATTTGATCCTTCAAACCATCCAACTTAGCCTCCATTTTTACTTTTAAACTATCTATTTCATCTTCAATTTCTCTTCGTAAGATCGAAACTTGTTGCACTTGGTACCATAATTTTGATATCTCATACTGCAACTCTTCCTCTTCATGCGTCATAGTATAGCTTTTACTTGCTTTTGAGGAGCTCGATATTGAAATTGGATTATGTCTGTGATTGCAGCTCTTCAATATTTGAAATTCAGCACTGAAGTAGCGCTCTAAATTCTCTTTTGAATGCCACAGGTCTGACTTGATTTGGATTCTTCAAGACAAAGTTATGTCAAATCTCCCACAATGACCTAATTATGGACTGGTTCAGTAGAGCGAACTTGTATGACTTTCCACATGTCACTGTTTCATCCTTTGTCTCTAAAATTTATAGCCAAGAAACTATAGTCTGTGTACTTGCGACCACTTTTTACGGCACTCCAATCCGATGCCCAGAGAGAGAGTTATTGAAATTTTCCCACGATCACCTCTTTGAGATGAAATTCAGGAGCCTGAAAAAGCACTACCTTCCACAGATCATATCTCCAAAAATATTGTGAACCAAGCTCTAAAATTTTTTGACGAATTTCCTCAAGATTTCAGCTTCACATCATATGAATTTCAGATTCTGAACCTTCGTAGAAAAAACGTTATAGCGGAAATTCCACGATGACCTATTTAGGAGCCTGAACAAAGACCTAACTTCAACAGATCATATCTCCGAAAATATTGCGAACCAAGCTCTGAAATTTTTAGACAATCTTCCTCAGGATTTCGGCTTCACACCCTAACACTTTCAGCTTCTGAAACTTCGTAGAAAACAAGTTATAGCTAAAATTCCACGATGACCTGTTTGGAGCAGCGAAACCCAAGAATCCAAAGCTCTGATACCAAATGTTGTGTAACCAGCTCCAAAAATAGAAGAAAAGAGATATCAATGCCTTATAAATGAGCCACTTCGAGGGGGAAACCTCCAATACATTACATAAATGAAAAATTCTTGGATGATACAAATAAAAAAAACCTCCTTCTATATATAGGAGTCCATGGGGCCACAATATAATCCTAGTGGGGCCACAATGTAATCCTAGACGACCTAACAATAATAATGTAAGGGCACAATAATAACAATATGGGGGTTACAGGGGTACAACAATAACAATAAGTGGGGCTAAACTAACATAATAAGGGAATACACTATTAATATAGGGACTTAACAGTTTTCATTGGATGAGCTTCATGCATCACTCACGTCTCATGAGCACACACTGAACAAAGCAAGAAAATGCTTGTTGGATCATGCATTTAAGACAAAAATTTCTTCTGGTCAAGGTAGAGGTCGAGGAAGATCAAACTACATAGGAAGAGGAAGAAGCCCACATAGAGGTAGAAGGAGTAGCTCTACAAGCACAAGTGTAAGGGGAAGCAATTACAATCCAAGCCAAGGCTCAAGCCAAAATCAAGGAGAAGGATAAAGGTATGATAAATATCAATTCCAACGTCATTATTGCAAAAAGTATGGTCATTGTGCAAATGAATGTAGAAAGAAGAAAAATGACATGGGTAGTAAACCAAGTGTAAATTTTACAAAAGAAAATCAGAACCATGAAAATTTGTTGTTAGCTTGTAATGTAGCATAAGAAAAACAAGAAGATATATGGTTGTTAGATTCATGGTTTAGTAACAATATGACTGGAAACATAGCATTGTTTTCTAATCTAGATGAAAGTTTAAAATCTGAAGTGACATTGGGGACTGATAGCAAAGTCTTTGTCATGGGAAAATGGAGAGTAAATTTTCTGACAAAGAAGGGAGAGAAGAAATCCGTGCCAAATGTCTATTATGTCCCTGGTTTGAAATGTAACCTTCTAAGCATTGGACAACTCGTGCAAAAGGGCTACAATGTCTTTTTCTTAAATGATGTCTGCAAAATCATGGATAGACCTGCAAGTAGACAAATCATTGCAAAAGTGCATATGACAAGCAATAGAATGTTTCCTCTCAAGATGAGATCAAACTTGAAGGAAGAGGTGTTTTAGCGGCTGTCACACAAGAAATATTTCAAGAAGAAGTGAAAGATGATAATTGGTTATGGCATTTGATATTTGGTCATCTCAATTTCAGAGGTTTGAATTTGTTGCATAGAAAATCCATGGTGAAGGGATTACCACTCATAGAGAAACTAGATAGTCCGTGTGAAGGCTGCATCTTGGGCAAACAACACAGAGAATCATTTCCAGCAGGAAAGAGTATAAGGGAAAAGGCAGCTTTGGAGATTGTCCACTAAGATTTATGTGGACCAATGCAAACACCATCATTAGATGGAAATCACTATATTTTTACATTTATAGATGATTACACAAGGAATACATGGGACTATTTTCTAAAACAGAAAAGTGAAGTGTTTGAACAGTTCTACCACCACAAAGCTCTTGTTGAGAAGAAAAGTGGACACTACATAAAAGAGTTGAGAAGTAATAGAGGTGGAGAATATATCTCCAAAGACTTGCTATGTTTCTACAGGGGGCATGGAATACACAAGAAATTTACTACAAGGTATACACCTCAGCAAAATGGTGAATCAGAAAGAAAGAATAGGACCATCATGGACATGACAAGAAGCATGTTGAAGGCAAAGCATTTTCCAAATGAGCATTGGTAAGAAGTTATCTCTTATGCAACATATATCATAAATAGATGTAAAAACAAAAGTGTTATGAACTGAGTTCCAGAAGAAGCATGGAGTGGAACAAATAAATTTGTCACCCACATGAGAGTGTTTGGATGTGTGGCATATGCACATGTCCCAGATTAGTTAAGGAATAAAAGCGACAACAACAGGAAGAAATGTATATTTCTTTGGTACAGTGATGAATCCAAGCCTTACAAGCTCTATAATCCATCAACCCAGAAATTAATAATCAAGAGATATGTTCAGTTCATAGAAGAAGAAGCATGGGATGGAAGTTTAGAGAATACTGTAAAGGTGAAGACATCTATGTCTCATGAAGAGAAAGAGGAATGGACTGCAGAAAGCAACTCCTCAACGGTGGTTCCTCCTCCACCTACATAAGCACAAGAGAGCACACCACAAGAAATCATAGAACATCATTGAGAAACCAATGAGGTTCTTCTCCAAGCACACCACGAGAATCTGAAACTCCCTCGAGTTCAAGTGCAACTCCAAGCACATCTTCAGCCAATACAAGAAGACAAAGATTCAGAAATTTTAGTAAAATTTATGAGCAAGGAGAACATGATAATATTGCTGGTCTAAATTATTTATTTGCATTATTTTTTCATTTTGATGACCTAATCCATTTTGAAGATGCAGTCAAAGAAGAGAAGTGGATTGAAGCAATGAATGAAGAAATAGGAGCAATAGAAAATAATGACACATGGGAGTTAGTGGACCTCCCACAAGGAAAAGAAGTTAATGGAGTGAAATGGCTCTATAATACCAAAAGAAAAATTGACGACAAGATAGAAAGGCACAAAGCAAGGCTAGTTGTCAAAGGCTACAAGCAGCAGTAAGGAAGAGACTATGAGGAAACCTTTGCACCAGTTGCAAGGATGGAGACAATGCGAACAGTATTGTCAATAGCAGCACAACAAAAATGGAAAGTTTATCAAATGGATGTGAAGTCAACATTCTTGAATGGAGTGCTAAAAGAGGAGGTGTATGTTGAACAACCTCCTGGCTATGAAATAGAAGGCCAAGAACACAAGGTGTGTAAGTTTTGGAAAGCTCTTTATGGGCTGAAGCAAGCACCATGAGCATGGTACAACAGGATTGATGCTTACCTGATGGAAAACGAGTTCGACAAGTGTGATGGTGAACCCACACTCTACATCAAAGAAATGACGGTAAAATTCTTATTATTATTTTATATGTAGATGATTTTATTTTTACATACAATGATATTTCTCTCAATGCTCATTTCAAAGAAATCATGAAAAGTGAGTTTGAAATGACTGACTTGGGGCTATTAAGATAGTTTTTGGGCATAGAAGTAAAGAAAATAGAAAAAGGAATTTTTATCACCCAAGTAAAGTATGATGCAGAAGTTTTAAAAAGGTTCAATATGCAGAAAAACAGGCCATCATCAACTCGAACACTCATGGGGTTGAAGTTGAGCAAGGAATATCAGAGCAAGGATGTCAATATGACATTGTAAAAAATTATGGTTGGCATTCCAATGTATTTGGCTGCAACTAGGCCTGATATAATGTATGCAGTAAGTTTTATATCCATATTCACGGAGATACCCAAGGAGACACATTGGTAAGCAACCAAGAGAATATTAAGATATGTAAATGGAAAAAAGGATTATGGGGTTCTATACTTCGCAACTGATGATTTTATGTTGATTGGTTACACTGACAATGATTGGGCTGGAAGTGTTGATAACAGAAAGAGAACATCAGGTTATGTTTTTCATTTGGGATGGGGATCCATTTCATGGGCTTCCAAGAAGAAGCCAATAGTTTCATTATGAACAACAGAAGTTGAATATGTAGCAGCAACAACAACAACTTGCCGAGAAGTTTGGATGAGAAGGATGCTGAGGGATTTATGTGATGAACAAGAAAAAGGAACCACAATTTTCTGTGATAATAGTTCATCAATTGCATTGTCAAAGAATTATGTCTTCCACAAGAGAACAAAGCATATTTATTCCAAATACCATTTCATAAGGGAATTAGTTAACGATGGTTGTGTTGCAGCATTGCAGGTTAGAGGAGCAGTTTGCATATATCCTCACAAAGCCATTGGGACAGGAAAGTTTTGTTTATCTCAAAAAGTGTCTAGGAATGATTGATGGCAGTAGTTGTGATTAAGGGGGAGTGTTGCAAATAATCCCAACCACCACCATGAATAAAACTGGCAGCAACCCACACTTACATTGATTTTTTGTTGCGGGAAAGGACAAGCCCAGGTTTCAAATCCACAGGTGCTTTCATGCAATTCCATAAATGCTCATAAAAATAGAGAAAATCAATTACTCTGCGTTATTTCCTTTCCTCCGTATTCACCTACCTCTTTTTCCCGCACATCGAAGCCCACAATTTTTAAGGTTTACGTCTTAATCCTTTGCCAAAACTTAAGTTTCCACCGATGCGATTCGGTGGGACCCATCATACCTTGCCGCATTACCAAATATGCCCAAAAACCTTTGTATTTCACTTTTCCCTTACCTTTTCTCCATTTCGCACTTCCTGCAGTTTACCCCGTCGCATTTTGCACTTCGCATGATTTGAAATTTATCATTTAAAGCCCCACACCAAAACTTGCAATGTTGCGATGCGACATCGTCATCACACATCGCAAATCTTAAATATCGCACTTCACATGTTTTATGATTTACCTTTTTTTCTGCATGCATTTCACACTTCGCATTTCTTATGATTTACCTTTAAGAACCCCACAAGTTATTTTTTTATGTTGCTATGCGATCACAAATCGCAAGTCGCAAGCTTAGGAGTTTAGCGCAAATAGTAATTCACAACTTATTTAAGTTATGATGTGATGTGATCGCATATCACATATCACAAGATCAGGAGGATAACGCCCAAAAAATAATTTTTTTAAGTTGTGATGCAATCGTGCCATCACACATCGCAATCACAAGAACTTCAGTTTTCCTGTGTGTGCCAGTTAAATGTTGAAATCGCTGAAATGGGATTTACGATAAAGGCGCAGATGTGATGTGATTCCAAAGTCGAAACCCATAAAATTTCAAGTCTATTTCTACATTGAATTGCATTAAACTTATAGGATTGTATTAAAAAAATGTAATTTCATATGTTTATAAAGTTGAATAGAAGAATAATTCCTCTCATGTGTTATTGCTCTGTCTATGTGAATTTTATTTTTGTATATTTCTTTTCTCTGTGTTGAAAGGGGGAAACACATCCCTCTGTTGTTTATTCACATTTTCCAACAATGGTGACGATGCCCTTGAGAGTGTCAACTTTTCCTTACTTGTACGCCATTTCCTGCAAATTCAATGTTCCCACCCACCGCATATTGGTGCTCTCAATATGATGTGGATGGAGCCTAGGATTTTTTATTTTGCCATGTTCTTCATCTCTAGATTGAAATTTAATACTATTTTTCGTCCAACGCAAAATTTAGAACTCTCCAGAAGGATTCCCTTGACGCAAATGGTTATAAAGAAACACATGTGCAACAATTCCTCTAGAAAATCAAAACACTGCCCTGTAGCCCTATGGCTCTTCTAACGTTGTGTTGTTGCCTTTAATGGAGTCAGATCACCTTACCATGTAATATAACGCACCAACAATGGTCTTCTCACTCTATGGACGCATGCCCTCATTACATGGTGTGGCGTTGCATGATGGTGGTCCTCCGCACATATTTTGACTCTATGAGTCGAGTATATCAATATCACACCTGAAATCAATACTTGAAACCATATTCTTTTCTATCACTCTCTCGGAATACATAATATACTTATTACTTGAAATATTTTTTTTACTGTAATATGAAATCATGGCGCCGCTTCCTTTCCACATTTAACGTATTAAGAACAATTAAAACACAAACCTTCATGACCCTTTAACTCCTTCTGTTATAGACAAGTATTGATGAAACACATGGTATTAGATGCTTCAAATAGATAAAGTCAGGTGCTTTGTCGTTCGGCGTGAATCTAACCTGTCCTCTCAAAAAATACAAGTGATGATCCTTGTGCAAGTTGTGCTAGATGTGTGTTGCATTAGTGTACACTTCAACCAAGTTTCCAACACTATAAGCAGGTGGATATTGCTATAGTGGTTCCATTTGTTAAAATTAGTGTGTGGAAAAAGATGCTTTGTTTCTAGACCTTTCGAAATCATGGTAAATGTGTGTACATATACCGCTTGGATGGGGTGAATGTGTATCAATTCAATTGGCTTTCATAGACATTATATGACCATGATCCATGATGCATTGGTTTGCCACATCGCTTCTGTGATGTGAACATGCAATCATTCACACAACTCTTTATATGACAATTTATTTTACAAGGTCCAATGGTGTATAGTGTCACTCTTTGCGAAAGGACCACATGAATCCACTATTTGTATTAGATAGGCCCTACAGGATCTACCCTTACATATATAAGGAATATTTCTTTAAATCTCTATGTAACCTCATATTATTCCAACACTAAACCTTTGATGGTGCCATTTGTTCCTTGCACACAATTTGAGTGCGGGATAGTCATTACAATGGCACCATATGTGCTTTAAGATGGATTTGGATAAAGTTAAGGTCTCCAAAGCGAGACTACCATAAAGAATAAAAGGTCATGTCTCCATAGTGTGACCGCCAAAGGGTCACACTCCTTTGTGCATGTTTGGATATATTCAGTGTGGGTTATCAATAAAACATTTTAAACGTATACTTTAAAATATAATAATAATAAAATAATCACTTTAATATAAACAATTTAGTTTATAGATAAAAAATTTCAATGCATATGTTATGTAAAATATTTTAATGTCAATTGTGTATACTGTAAATTGTTTAAAAAAAATTGTATATACATAGTATAAAGAAATTGGAAAAACATATGGTTAAACCTTTTGAAGTAGTATCCCTATATTACAATTTTTTTGTCAATTTTCGCTTAAATATAACAAAGATTTTTTTTCCCTCACAAGTTGAATTTATGTATTCCATATAACATTCAAAAATACAATTTAAACAATGGAAAATTAGACCGTGTATATAGTGTATATAGAGAGAATAACTATATATGAATACACTTTATTTTTTAATTTTGCACCCTAGAATACGTTTTCAGATGGAGGGATTTTATCTCTCAACTCATGCTAAAATCATAATTAAGATGAATCAATGTTAATAAGTATTGTTATTTGCAATGATGAATAATTGGGATAATTGGGTTCCATTCTTCAAATATGTGAATGTAATGACTCATGGACTATTTTTCTACATATAATATAAACAAAACAACGTTTTTTCTCTTGTGAAAAAAAAAAAGTATCATTATTTTGCAATATTTTTTTGACCAAACATGTAAAAAATGTTTCTTTGGAATGGACTTTCAGAATAATTACATCATCATTATTAGTTACTGGAGGTTTCGAAGCTTTTAATGTGGTTCATCATTAGAGCCAAGAAACTAAAGATGCATCCCTACAATGTTTTAGAAAAGTAAGATCCAGTTTGTTTAAACTCATGAACTTGATCAACAATATCCCTTTAGTGTAGGGTTATAATTTTTGATCTCATACATTTTTGATCTTTTGGAATAATCACATCATGAGTATTAGTTGGTCGACGTTTCGAAACCTATAATGTGGTTCATCATGAGGACCACAAAACTAAAGATGGATCCCTACAACGCTTTAGAAACTTAAGATCCAATTTTTTCTTTAAGAGCTAGAAACAAGATTGGAACTTTACCAGCAATATCCCTTATTTGTAGAGCTATAATTTTGATCTAAGACTTTTGCGATCCATATTGTTTCTTTAGAATTGGCTTTCTAAATTATCACATCATGAACTTTATCACCAATATCCCTTTGATGTAGGGCTATAATTTTTTATCTAAAACTTTTGTGATCCATATTGTTTCTTTAAAATTAACTTTCTAAATACTCAGATCATAAATATTAATTTGTCCACATTTACCTGATTCATCATCACGACCATGAAACTAAAGATGCATCTATACAGTGCTTTAGAAAAGTAAGATCGGATTTTTACTTTGAGACCTGCCAACGACCTCGTTCAAAACGATACTATATCAGTGATATCCTTCCGTGCATAGCAATAAATTTTTATTCATATTTTTATGATCCATATTATTTCTTTGGAAGTGGCTTAAGTTTTGCTGGTGAACATTTAGAATTATAAATTTTAGTTTTAAAATTTATATAATCTTTTATTTTTTGGGCAAAAAAATCCACATAAAATAAAAAAAAAACACCATTTTAAACGAACGCTATATAAAATTATAATTTTAAACATATAAACTAGAATTTTAACAAATTTTTAACGAAATAATTTGAATATAATGTACTAATTAAAAATGTCGCATCTGCCGATAAGAAATGGAAGTTATGACAGAAAGAAAACACCGTGCAATAATGTAATGTGCCATGGACAAAAGAAAACTCTTTCCGATGTCAAGAATTTTGTAACAAACTTATATTGATGGACCAATAGTTAAAGTAGTCCAACTTTTAAGATGTATAATAGAACCTTTTTGAAGCAAGCTTACTTCAATGAGCTCATTGAAAGTGATTGGAGCTTCTATGTGTGAACTTTGCATTGTTGTAATAGGCTTTCTATGAATGAAGCTATAGTTATTGTTTCAAAAGGTAGTGTTTGTAATTGAATGAAAATGATAATATATAAAAATTATGGATTCATAATGCCTTTTAATAGGGTACATAAAAGAACAAATTTACAATGATGTTAAAGAAATGCCTAAATGCATAACTAAAGTTTTTTCAAAAATCATAAATAAAGTTATAGTTATTGTTTGAAAACACTTATCTACCTAATAAGCTAAAAATAAAGTTTTTTCAAAAATCATAAATGAAGTTATAGTTATTGTTTGAAAACACTTATCTACCTAATAAGTTAAAAATAATGATTCTGTGGAGGAATAAAATGAAATAGCTATATGCATAACTAATTTTTTTTTTTTAAATCATAAATGAAGCTATAATTATTGTTTGAAAACACTTATCTACCTAAATAGAAGAAAAAAATTTACAATGATGTTAAACAAATAACTATATACATAACTAAAGTTTTTTCAAAAATCATGAATGAAAAATTAATCACTATTAAAGACATTCATTCATGTATCAAACACATTTACCTATCATGTATATTTTTAATATTTACCAGAATTTATATAATTTAATAAAAATAAAATTGAATAAAATTGTTAATTATTAAATTATAGTTATTATCATTTTAATTTGATTTCTTATCAATCTATCATAATTATTATAAATATTTATTAATTTATTTTAATCATTATTAATAGACAAATTCTTCAAAAATTTCTATATAATTTTTTCAAAATCTTACTGTCAACCATTTTCTCACTCTCCAAAATATAACAGTTCTGACTCTCGAAAATATTAAAATGAGCTAAGAAATTTGAGACAAATAATTTTGAAACTGCAAATGGGTAAAGAAAGTAAAAAATATTAAAGAAAGTTGAGACATATAATTTTGAAACTGTAAATGAGTAAAGAAAGTCGAAACTGCAAATAAGGTAAAGAAAGTAGAGATAGATAATTTACCTGAAAACTTGAATGAGTGCAAGTTGTAGAGATTATTGGTGTCATGCTGAACACTAAATTAATTACAACTGGCACAACCTTGCAACACAATGTGTTTCACAACTTTCCTCCAAAATTTAATAAAGCATTTTAACATCCTTTCTTATTCAGCAGATGATTGCATACCTGTTTTTTTACTCATTCATATTATAGGTTAAAAAACATACATGAATGAAAAATTATAATTCCACTGATCATAAATAATTTATACCTTTTGAAAGGTTGTTTATACCAGTCAAAGTATCTGGAGTCTACTACACACACTTGTATTATCCGTAAGGTAAAACCAATATGGTAAAGGGAATTTCCAAGATCCATTTTCAGATCAGACCGTTCTTGGAGATTATTTGTCTTCATAAATGATCAACAGAAGAAACACTGCGCAGAAGCGACCGGAGTGCTTAGCCAAATATCGGTCCGGTTTTCCGTTTTAATCCTGTCAAATACAGAGTAATGCCGATCAAAATAACTCGAATCACCACTCTATAGTCATTTGGCAAGAGAGGGGTTATTCAATTTCTTGGCCTAAGGCCTTACTTCCAAGATCCGTTTTCAGATCAGACCAGTCTTAGGGGATTTTTGGTCTTCGCAAATGATCAACAGAAGAAACTTTTTCTCTACCTCATCGATCCTATACCACTTAGATTTCGAAGCACTATACCATTTTTACAACAGTTTGTCGAAAAAAATTTGCTTACCTATGTCAGTTTATCCGATCGAATCCCCTCTTCGAACTCGATATGAGCAGGCGACGCTATGTCTTCCTGGCGAGGGTTCATTTCAGACTCTGAATGGCCGAGCGTACACGAAGAAGCCTAATTAATGAGCGATTAGTTATTTGTAAATTAAATATTTGTAACTACTTTTCAATCCAATGGCTAAATGTGTTTCAATCGTCTAACATATGATCTAATGGTTTCAGATTATGACACGATGCACACAGCAAAGTTGTTTTCAAATAATAACGCCTTACGGCGTAAATATGAAAATAAATTCGCTGATAATTAAACACTCTACTCCTAAATATTTCAATCATGTAAATTTAACCACTCAAAATACTATACTATATTCCATAATCCATCCAAAGAGAAAAAAAAAGAATTGACTCTTGTACAACTTAATTAATTTGACATGCAAAGAAATTGGTAAATACAACGTGGATTCCTCGTCAAAAGAAAGGGTTAGACAATTGAGATTCGCAACATAAAAGGTCGGTGAGGCGATACCTTATATGATATTAAAATGGAAAATGTGAATCAAAGAGGGAGTCATTAATTGCATAAATGTTTGTTCGATCAGCCAACAATAAATGGATAGCGATCCGCCTGTGAAAATGTGTAGATTTGAGTCATGAGACTAGTAGACTAGTAAAGCAGTCTTCCTCTCATAATAATTTCCTACAAATGCATTACATGGTCTAGATTTTTCCTCACTTGTAGATGGGTTGAACTCGGAGCGAGTAAAGTCAGTAGTCTTGTTCTCGTGCAGTGTCCATACGTTAAGGATCCATGAGTTAAATCACTGATCGGCCATTAATATTTCCGTAGACTTTACACGAAATCACAGAAATGTCAAGGACATGAGTTTAATGTTATAAAGGAGTGCATTCAATAACTGTAATTGTGTATACCATAATGCCAATGAAGCATGTAATGGCTCATCAATGTCAAGTTTCCCTTTGATATATTTTTTTGGTGATTTTAAAAACCATTTTTGAGATATATAAATGAATTGTATTTAAATAAATTCCATTTCTAATTAGGAGGAGAATATATATATATATATATATATATATATACATGGCCTTAAATGCAATAGGAAAAATTTGATCAGCTCTCTAATATGTTAGAAAATTAATCTCAACCTCCTTAGTTATTAAACTCACATTAGCCATACTTAAAGTACATTGTTACTGCAGGTTGCGGATTTGTTTTGCAGGGTAAAGAACTTAGCTTAAATGAAGTTGTGGGCAAGAATCCAAATACCCCATTCCCCAAGTCATCGAATAATTAAAGTCAAATGATCATTTAATGAAAGTTGGTGAAATGTATAGTGAGACATTAATTCATTTACTGTACCCAACCTCTGTAAGTTCACAAAATCATTTTTGTACAATGTATTAATGTATTGTTTGTATTGATGTAACAACCATGTGGAAGTCTTTTGTATTGTGGCTGATGTAACTTTGAGAAGACAAAAGGAGAAAATCATGGAGCATTTTGTGGTGTGTTTTACTTGGTGAAAAGGTCTTTGCATCCATATTTATGTATTTCATGTTTTAGAAATTATAAATCAATTTTTTATTTTTTTTGTTGAGCTACGTTGTTTTACTTTGTTCTATTGTGCTTAAACCTAGTTGAATTTTAGCTCCATTTCAGTTGCCCAATTTACGGTGTTTTAATCTCCGCGACTATCTTTTGAGAAAAAATACTCTATTTTAATTTTACACATAATAATTAGAACGTTGTCTATAAAACATAATAATGAAAATCTTGATGAAAGATCTCACACCTTGCAATATGATATCTAATTAACCCAATAATATTGAGGAATGATCTCACAAAAATGCGATAATATTCATAGTTATTTTGATTAGTGGTTATGTACATTATTTTATGAATGAATACGAATAATAGAATTTTAGGGGATAGTGGAGAACCCAGAATCAAGATTGGACACGGATTCATTTACTTGTTGGAGAATCTAATTCCAACCACCTACTAGGTGTCGAAACCGTCTATCCAAGTGTCCAATTTCAGTTATAGTTAGTCCAGTTTTAGTTTAGTTTCAATGAAGTTCATTAAATATTGATGCCTTCAATGTAATATCATTTAACTGATTCATAATATTGAGAAGAGCAATAGCAATCATTTGTTCCACTTCTTTTAATTTTTCAATTCTTGTCATGGTATCAAAGCTAGTTTTCATAAGACTCCTGTACAGAGAAACAAGGGAGCGAAGTTAGAGCAGCGAAAAGAAGAGGCTCGCCTGCATAAGACTCTTTGAGAGATCAACATAAGTTTGGAGAAGTTTTAGGATGCCTCCTGTGAGAGCAAGAAAGATCGAAGATCAAAGATATGTTGTATAAGACTCCAGAGAAACAACGTGAGCATGAGCACAATATTTGAACATTTTTGAGGTGCAAAGATCTAAAGGAATATTGTTGAGGTGCAAATATCCAAAGGAAAAAGAAGAACAAAGAACAAACAGAGGAGAAGCCCATCATAGTTGAGTGACGTTTTTTTTTTAATTTAAGTTTTTTTTAATCAGTGTTCTTTTTGAAGAAACAATCATGTCGATCAGCCATAAAGGCTAGTTTGAGGTAAATACCCATGCCGATCAGTGCTAGTTTGATCCAGATACTAGTGCCGATCATGTGAAGAAGGAGAGAGAGAGTCGGTTCTTCATAAGAAGGTCGAGATTTTAAAAAAACCCAACATCGTGTTATAAGTTCATGGATCTGCTGCCGATGTGAGCTCGTTGCAAAAGAGCGATCTACGGATGCAGTCCCTCCTGGTGTAGTCTCTCAGAGTAGAGCTAAACAATTTTTGGGGGCATTGATTAAATCGGTTCTAGGTATTGTGTTATTTTTTGTGAAATATTTGTAAAAGTGTCACCTCTGTAAAGATTTTTTTTGAAGCGAGGTATTTGTTAAGCATTTGTAGACTTGTATGTTTGTGAAATCCAAGCAGCATCATCATTTATTTTTCATTTAGTTGCAATGTCTACAATTTATGTTACTTTTTTACTCGCACTGAGCCAACACTCAACAATGGGTAAAGCGAAAACAAGAGATGTTTGAGATCTTTTTAGATCCAGAGGTGAAGAGGCAAAAAGACGATTTTGCATTAAAATGCATAAAATAATATGTGGATGACAACATTCTCCCCCTGATTTCAAATGCCAAGACAACCAAGGAGGCATGGGATACCCTTGAGAGGTGTTTTGGTGCAAGTGGGAGCATTGAAGTTGAAGATGAAGGTGGATCTATAGCATCAGATCTACAACAAGATGAAAATACTAAGCCACAAGTGGATGATGTCTATCAAGAAATTGCAGAAGCAACAGAGAAAGAGCATGAAGATGCTCGTGAACCCGACAGTGCACAACCAAAAGTGGACGAATATTTCATAAATCCAATAGCGGAGCTTGCTGAAGAAAAATTGGTGAATCAAGCAACACATCTTGCTGATGATGGTTTGGTAATTCCAAAAACAGAGCCTGTTGATGATAATTTGGTGATTCCATCAACAGAGCTTGCTGACAAAGATTTGGTGAATCCAACAACTGAGCTTGTTGATGAGAGTAGAACTGATATGGTAAATCTAGTGATTAATATTGTTGATGTAAACTTTGATAAAAAAAATTTGGCTAATGATGATTGGTTGTAGATGATACAAAAAAAACATCATATAGAAATAATATTATTCATTGATAAAAACCCACTTGATTCAGTGGAAGACAACATGTTTGTAGCAGCACATGTTAGTAAAGAAGAGACAAAGAGAGAGATTGATAGAGACAGAGACATAAACAAAGGTAGAAGCAGATACAGAAAAGGAAGCCCACAAAGAGAAAACAGAGACAAAAGAAAAAGCATAGAAGGAAGCACAACATGAGAAATCTCTCATTACAGAGCAGAAGGAACAAAAACAATGTGGTTTTGGATATGTTTTTACACTGACCATTGATTTCCAATGTGCAAGTAAACAAAACGATTATGAAGAAGAGTTAAAGTTTCTTGAATCATGGCTTGCAACACCATGTCTATATGAGGTCTACACAGAAGTTGTAGATATAAATGTTGAAGACAACATGCATGATGAACATGTCAATGAAATTTTCAAGTATTGAAGTTTTTAAGAGATAAAATATTATTCCCATCTTATGTTGCAGTAGATTGATGATGAAAAGTGAACTACAGAAGACAATATGTGGCAGCAGCCCACATATAAGTCATTTCTTGAAGTATTCCAAAACATTCTTAGACAGTCTAGAACAATAGAATACCTGCACCAACAAATGAATAAGCTGAGGTTTGAAGAATACAACAAGAAGAAAATGTTGAAACAATTTAGAGGCTATATAATCTCGAATAAAAGAAAAAGAAAACTAAATCTAGTTGAAGTCAATTTTTTTTTAAAATTGTAATCCTCGTTAAGACATAGACCAACATGTATATTAATTAGTTTTTTATGTGGTTGTAATTAAGGGGGAGTTTTGTAGAATATAATTTCAGCCACCTACTAGGTGTCGAAACCGTCAGTCCAACTGTCCAAATTCAGTTACACTTAGTCAAGTTTTAGTTTAGTCTCATTGAAGTCACTTAATGTTGATGTCTCCAATGTAATCTTATGTAACTTATTTGTAATACCGAGAAGAGAAATCCTCTACTCAACTTGTTTTAAATTTTCAATTCTTGTCACTACTAGTGTGCTTTGCCATGGATCAAGCTAATTCCCAAGAAATGAATGTGAAAGACACTACCCTTTTGGGTCATAAATTATTGGAAAGAATAAAAATAAAAATTTCTTAATAATTTGCATCCACAACACCCCACAACACCTCAAAAATCTATAAGTACTCAACTTCAAATACACCTTACCAAAACCTAGATTAGCTTTCCCCTTCAACCCCTCAAATTCATTAATGAAACTCATTAATAAAGAACAAATTATAATATTGTCATAATGTACATTTGCATATTGTGAGTTCTTGAGAAAAATGTATTATTTAATCTATACTAATTTATTGTATAAAGAACGATAATATTTACTAATATAAAGTAGTAAGGACAAAGCATGTTCGGGAAAGGTTCAAGTGAGTTGTCAATTTTGGTCAATTGATGTGAAATTATTGTAAGAACCTTTTATGATAGGGGATCATATATAAATATAAATGGGATTCATTCTTTTATCACTTTCAATCAAAATATCATGTAGACTAAATTTTAATAAGAAAATTCCAATGGTAGCAACATAAAAAATCATGTTGCACTAAACCTAGATGAAAAGAGATTGGTGCATATTTCAGTGCTCATTGTGCGGTCGTTTTCTGTAACCCCAATAACTTAACTTCCAGAAACTGCAACAAAGAAATGTCACGAGGAGGTTGTTTTACAGAAATTTTCTCGTCGTCAGAAGTTTCTTTTTCAATAATCCTGTCATTTGTGTGCTATGGTCATTTTGTTTTGTTCCTTATGATAATATGTGTCCATTTTTAACATAATTATGTTATTTAAGGGAAATTTTTTAGTGAAGTTTTTATTGGTGAAAGGTTAATTTATTATGAGATCACTTTAACGGAAAAATTTTAAGCATAATTTAGAAAATGAAGACCCAAAATGTCAAAAAAACTTGTATAGAAAATAAACAAAAATTCAAATTCTAACCTTAGATGCACATATTCCAACCTAATTTGATCCTATAACCTTTTAGGAAAAAACATATCACATGCTCTAAACTATTAGACCAACTCAAACTGTAATTAAAAGCAAGATACCTATATAATTAGTAAATAATTGTATACCTACATGATGAAACTAATCTCGTGATCACTTTATTTTTCTTCCTCATTTGTGCTATCATTTGGATGGATTGCGACCTGAGCTCTGAGATGGGCACTCACCCAACTCAGTCAGAGAGCAGAGAAGTTGGAAAGGCCAAAATGAGGTGCAATGCACAAGGGCAAGGAGAAAGTGCTTCCCCAACTCGCAACAGAAAACAAAAGCTAAAGAAAGGTCTTTGGTCACCCGACGAAGATAAGAAACTAACCAACTACATCATGAGAAAAAACATCATGGGCTGCTATAGTTATGTCGCCCAGAGGGCTGGTAAGGACACACATATACTCCTATTTCAATTTCAATTAGGCCTTTCCTTCCTCTCCTACTCAGTTCAATGCAACACAATACATGCCTACATTACCTCTAATGCAATACAAAAACACTGATACATGCAGGTCTCCAGAGATACAGTAAGTGTTGTAGGTTGATATGGATTAATTACTTACGGCTTGGGCTTAAATGCGGTGCATTATCTCTCCAGGAAGAGTGACAGATCATACATTTGCAATCCATCCTCGACAACATGTTTCTTTTTTACCCAATCCATTCTCTTGGATTTATTTTTTTACTCTTGTGTTCTTGGGATCAGTCACCATAGGTTTCATTTCCTTATCTGGAATTTCTTTCTCAACTTTGGTTTTGAGGTCTCACTCACAACCTAAAATCAAGCCTTTTACTTTTCCTAGTGTCCCCACAACATAGGCATGCAATAGGTTTTCCATGATTTCCTTACCAGATTTTCTTCCTTATTTACTTAGTCCCACATTCTTCTTCCCTTTTTCCATTCCTGTATTGCTAGCTTGGCCTCTTTTTCCAGCATTTCCTTTACCTGCCTGCGTTTTCACCATTTTCATTTTTAGTGGGTCTCCCAATAGTTGTACCTTCACCCAAATCAACACTAGGGTTCTCGCCCGATGTGCAGAGACTTGAGAGTGAAAGAATATAGGAGGACCTGTACATTAAAACAGAGAAAAATCATTGTTTTTAGTAGCACGAAGTAAAATCCTCTCCTGTCTATTGAGGGTCGGATGTTTCCATCCCACCACCTCTGCCTTTTAATTTTCACCTCCTTTCTTTCCCACATTCTCGTATGTCCGCAAGAGTTCCTCTTAACATCCAACGAAAAACACAAATATTGATAATACAGATTCATGCGTTTAGCATACTCATTAGGCCACAAGACAGAGCATTGTCTGCATGCCTCTATATTCTTAATTTTACAAAAAAATGTATTCTCTGTAAGAGCCCAACTTGAGGATTTACAATGTAGGATCATTGAGCTAACATCCTCAACAAACATTCAAACATATCCCAAAATATTTAGTAAAATGCCCCTGGTGCTAGGCAAATAGAAATGACATATACTAGAAGTGGGGAACTGGTCGACAAAACCCTTTATTCCCAGAAAAACATTTTCTATCATATGCAAGATCATTGAGTTGGCACCCTTGACAGGAAGCAGACCGGAGCCCAAGATATTAAACAACTTACCCCTGGCCCCAACCAAATTACAATGATATCTACTAGAAATCAATGACTGGTCAGAACCCGGGTTGAGGATATTAACAAAGCCCTTAACATCCAGATAATCATTATAAATCATGCATGCAAGTTCCTAAATTTGACATGCCGAGCTATATAAACAAATATGTTGATAGGAGGAGTCGGGATAGATGGTTTCGTAATGCAATTCAGGGTGAGGCCATGTTATGCTTCTCCAAGCGCCATCGTCTGACACCTCCCTTGCATTTTTCATGCTCGGAGAAAAAAGAATACTACTATAAAAAATAGTATAACACAACTGGAAAGGTCATAGACTCTGAGGGAATCCTTAGGGAATGCTAAGAAAGACTCATTCATGGAGATAAATTGACGAATACTAGACTGGAAAAAACAATGGGACTTTGTAAATACTGTAGGAACCCTACCTGTCACAGAAATAACCATGGGTGATTGCGAAGACATAACACCCTCCAAAATGAATAACCAAACATAGCCAGGATAGAGTTGATTCCGCTCTGGTTCAATAACTTCATTGTTAGTATGAATCTTTCGTCGTAAAATATCACTTTAGCTACGCATGACAAATAGCCCTAACATCGATTATGGCTGCAAAATATCTTTAAGTCTGCTGCACAAGTTCAGATCTAAGCAAAAAAGACATTAAGCAGATAAAATATAATATGGCTCCATGCATCCAATAGACAAGACAAGAACAAAGTATTTTAAAAGAATGATTTGTATTATATTAAAGAATGGGGCAGCTGAGAGGAAAACAAGAAAGGTGTTTTCCGGTTCTCCTCAATGGGATGGGCTCTTGAAAGTCCTCAGTGTTTCAGATCTAAAATTCCTCTCTCTTATTGTGGTAGAAAACCTTGACAAACATAGAACTCAGTGGGAGCTCACAAAGAAAAAATGGAAAATGGTGACCAAGAATAGATCTAGTGTGATCTAATGCAATGAAGAGGTCTAATGAATGGGGAAAACCCTTCTATTTATAACAAAATATTGGGGTGTTCTAGAACTTGGTGCATGAATAAAATATTATTAATCAAATTCTAGAATCACCCTTTAGGAATATTTTATTATATTTGTTGGAGGGAAAAGGTCTTTTGACTTGGGTCAATTATTTTATTTATAAACAATAAATAAATAAATGATTTATTTATTATTTTAGGGACATGATGGGAATATAATTAAATAAATAATGATTTATTTAATTATTTAAAAATGATTTAGTCAAATTTAACTAGGAATGTTATTTAAATAATGATTTGAATAACTTATTCCTAGGAAATACTTAAATAAATAATGATTTATTTAATTAATTTCCTTGTTTGGATTAATGTATTTAGGAGATATAGATAAATGTTAATTTTATATGGTGAAAATTTCCTTAGATTAAATTGGTCTTAGATGTATACCAAGTTCATTAGTGATAATGATTGCAAATGATAAAATAGTGCTGTGATTGCCCCCCTAGCATCAAAGAGTTTAGGATACAAATCATTATATGGCCGTGTTGTACATTCAATCACTAGGCATCAAGAGGGAAGTGAGAGAGAGGAATGTAAGGTAGTCTAATGTGCTAAAGGACTAGACCCTGAGGAGGCGAGACTTACAGGTGCAACAAGTCTCTAGGTGATGAAGTAGTACCAGTGTGAAAGCCAGCGGGGGAGGCATACCTATGCCCGCCGATACAATAGTACAAAGAATAAGGCACCTAGAAAACCACAGAAAGCAAGGATGAAGTATATGCTGGCCTAAAAATTAGCCAAATAAATAAAATGATGAATCCCACATACATTCGCTGCCTGGAATAACCGTCAAGACTTATACAAGAAGATTTTAGCACATGAGATACAAATATACCCAAATGCCCCCTACACACGGGGAAGGGCTCACAACATCTAAATGATATATGCAAATCGAAGAGGCGCTGCAAGCGGTTGAGGCTGATATCATCAAATGAGAGGAGTTGCATCAAGGGTGGAAATAAAAAAGTCATCCAAGCATGTGGGGGGCTACCTGCAGGGCCACCCCCTCATGAGGGTTGAGACGTCTCACACATGCCCGGGAATCACCAATAGCTGTTGCTGCATCATTGGTCCAGCAAGTGTATAGATCACAATCATGCTGAGAAGAGCTCAAACCAAGGTACACTGCCCCCTAGACCTAGCTTCTGGAGTAAATGAGCCGATGTCGACAGAAGTAGGTCTGCCATAGGTGAGGCAATAGGGGAACCCCAACTAAGGCACGAGGGAAAATAGTAGAGCGACGAACAGAGAGACAGTAATTATGATGATGGAATGAGGGATATGGAAGAGCGGTTGGACAACTTCCCTTGTTAGAGCGTAAAGGGCATGAATAGCTTGGCAGCGACTGACACAATATCAGGAGGAATAGGGGACAAGGATGCGGAAGGTCATAATGTGCGGCATGAGAGAGGGATCAAGCAAGATAGGAGGGAGGACTATAGCGAGGTACAAAGGGACTTAGAATAAGCTCCATGAATGTGATGATGACTCGACTGGGATGCTCTAAACAAGGGCGACTTGATGGTGCTGCCTCATAGTAAGGGTCCAGTGGGGAACCATAAAAGCATGAGTACAATAGGGTAGCTCATGACGAAAATCAACACGAACGAAGATGAGTAAGAAGGCAAAGTGGTGCCTCGAGTTCAAGTGTCGTAAGTGAAGAAATTCGATTTTGAGAAGAGGTGAATAGATCCTTCATGGAAGAAATGTGTCATGGTGAAGTATCAAAACATAAAAAAATGAGAAATACCCATTTAAGTGCTCGGTGAGAGCTTTCCAATGGTGCGGACGGTTTGTCAAACGGGGCTACGGTTTGGTCGCAAGAGCGAAAGAAAAAATAGGGGTTTTCTTCTAATAGGGTGTTTTCCCTCCAAAGTCATTCATTTTCTTGTGTAGCTGTGGCGAATGTGGAGAGGAGAGAAGGCCCTAAATCTTGTGGCGATCGTAGCAGACAAACCAACCATTGTAACTGTGATCCATCAGTTGCAGGTAAGAGGCCTAATCTTAAGCTTTGGTTTTGATGGATTCAAATTGTAGATTAGGGCTTTAATTCTCAGGAACTGCCCCTACCTCATCATTACGGTCGAGTCGCACTTTTTGGGGAAAAAGATGTGACTTGGGACGCAGGTTTTGTCCTGAAAATTGTGACCTGGCCCAAGTTTTGCCCAAAAAGTGCGACCTGTTAAATATGGGGGGTTTTAGTGCTGTCATGTGCTGAGATGTTGTTTTGGTGTAAGTTAATGCAGTTTTGTTGATCTGGAGGCTGAAAAAAATGATGTTTTTGTGCAGATATGGCAGATATACGGATCAAGTGGAGAGAGAGAGACTTAGGTACATTACGGACGGAAATCCAGGCGGATCAGGGTGTCTGTCGTGCACTGGCTAGGTATGGGGTTTTGAAATTTTTGGAGAACCCATTGATGAGGGATGGAGAGCCCTTGTTGGCCTGGATTATCAGTTATTGGGATCCAGATCATGAGGCGTTTGTAGTGCAAGGGCACAAGATCAAGCTGACGGTCCAGGATTTGTATTTCATGACTGGTCTCCCACCATTAGGGATGGTGGGAAATACACAGCCAGTGTTACCACAGGGGTGTAACATTATGGAGTTTGTTGAGCGGAATTGTCGACCAGGTGTACAAGTCAAAGGGACTCGGATATCCATTGGTGATCTAGAGAGGTTGGAGACCCGGGCAGTGGCCGCAGCAGTGTTGCAGATCTTAGGTAGCTAGGTGTTCCATCACATCACTGGAGGGCAGATGATGATTGTGGAGAGTGTGCTAAGTGGGACCTACTATGGGTGGGCCCAGATGATGTTGGTGTCGGTGAAACGACAACTGTTGATATGCAAGCAACAAGTGAATCATGATTGTGCCTATGGGACTGTTTTGTGTTCTTTCTTCTTTGAGAAGATCCCGACCTTGCGACCTCGTATAAAGTTACCTGATGGAGGTCCGAGAGAGCCTTGGATGTGTCGGTGGGGACGATTACTGTGTAGTGGAGGAGGAGGGGCAGTCGACCGGGTGTTCCGACCAGAGTTCTTTGCCCATTGGGATCAGATGCCACTATACATAGATGACTATCCCTATAGTGGGATGAGTTATTGGGGAGATCCGGACTTCCGCCTGGTCGAGTGTGGGGGCCCGATGGTAAGTGACAAGCAACTAATTTGTTATGTGCATTTTAGAGTGTGTGACTAGTATGCATGGTACTAATCGTTATATGTTTTTGGATTGCAGATATAGCTCCGGTGAAACCGGCCGGATACATGGGGCAACCGGCAGCAGCAGGAGCTATAGGTGTGAGTGGATCAGGGACAACACAGAATGAGGATATGACCGCTCTGGTGGAGAACGTCCGTCGTAGATGTGAGGGGTTGCTGACCGGTGTGTCAGAGTGTGGTTGGCAAGATTTAGATGACCAATACATAGAGTTATGTATTGGGCTACCCTCGGAGTGGCGAGGTATCATGCGATGCATGGCGATGGCCGGTCAGACTGTGCATGATCTACGAGCTGCGGGAGTAAAGCCATTGGCTCGGGATCCTCCGGAGAGTGATTATATGTAGGGCAGATGGTGCCCCCCAGTGTTTTTGTAGGGGCAAGTGGTGCACCCCATTTTGTAGTTTTGCTTTTTGTAGCATGCTATGGGCATGTGATATGTTTTAGAGCAGATGGACTCTCAAAACACATGTTATATGATGTATATGATTTATTTATATTTTGTGGATAATGTGAAATGTTATTGTCTTGTGTGTGATAAATGCCAGTCTAGAACATGATTTTCAATTTGATCGACGTAGTGATTTTGACGTCGAGGGATATGGTGGAAAGTAATAGATGTAAATGCACGTATCAAAAGTTTCACACATAAGTATTGTCTAAACAGGAGAGGGTTATGGACACGATAGACACCATTAAGTTGTAGGACAAGAAGCAGGGAATCTAAATGAACATGCAGATGGAGGATGTGATGAGAGAGGGCATCGGATAAGAGACCACGCACGACATCATATTCGGCCTGATTATTGGTGGCATTACCAATGCAGACCCCATTTGCAAGAACCAGGGTATGCAAGGGGGTAAATATGGCCCATGCTGCCGAAGCGAGATCCCGGGAAGAGCGACTTGCCCCATCAGCAGAGCGAAGATAATGGGTGGAGGAGGGGGCCGATGTAATAGTGTCGCGGGACAACAACGGGGAGGGATGAGAAAAGGAATAGCAGCGTGAGTAGAGGATAGACATCCACGGATGGCTATGGGAGGGAGCAGTCTAGGTAGGAAGTCTAGGACTCATAGATCGACGAGAGGGAGATGAATGAGAACTATGGGATGAAGAGTGGGAACTCAGGCTATGAAGAACATCGAAGATACAGGTGGTAGGATCATGAGTATGGGAGGGAATGGAAGGGTCAAGGGGACCATACGACGTTGCAAAGTGACCGAAGTCACCAGTATGGGAAGAGAGGCGCAGCTACGGGTCATCATGAGGAATGACAGAAGAACAGGTAAAAAGATGGTCAAAACATGAAGAGCCCGAGAATGTGTCTGAAGGAGGATTAAGAAGAACAGATGGAGTGGATTCGGAGGGAATGTACTCAGATGGTTGCGCGGATGATGATAGGTATAGGAAGGGAGCAACAGATTCGGACATTTCAACATCAGGGGGAGGAATTTCAATGGTAGCAGGAGGATCCTTGAGTGGACCTGACACATATTGAGCAAGAATGGGAGAGGCGGATTGATTTTTCTCAATTTCGTACTCGTGAATGACCTATAAAGAGGCTCGGTAATGCGTTAGGTGAGGACAATGGCGAGAATAATGGCCATGCACACCACACAGAGCACAGGGTTTGTTGGTGCGAAGAGTCTTTGGGTTCTTGGCTACGGATGTGGAAGAAACAAAGGTTTCAGGGATCGTAGATTCAGGGAATGTGACTTTAACCATGGGTTGGATATGGGGAAACTCAGGACAAGTGTGGGTGGGATGACCGATACCATCACACAAGGCACAAGGCTTGGCGGGTGGGGGAGGGGTAGGGTCAGGTGCGGTGGCCTTGTCATTGGATGCCCCTTTGCGAGGTTTTTGTTTCTTTCCTGTAGCTGTCACAACATGAGGAGGGTTCTGCGGAGGGGCTAGGGGTATAGTAGTGGTGGAAGGAGCAAAGGGAATTGGTTGCACTAGTGTTAGGGCTATGTATGGTTTGGGGTGGCTTGGTGGGGTCTTGGTGGGTGGAGTAAGAAACTATACTATAATTCCTAAGGTTAAATTAGGGAGGGAAAGGGTGGCCATGACGGGGACCCAATAGACGGGGGTGGGGGGCCGAGGAAAGGTATTTGACCGGTGGGGTAATGACCAGGGGGGACAACTCCCATATGGGGGAGACTTGAGGGAACTGACTCAGGAGGGTAGGGAGGTTCCGGAGTGTGATGGGAAGGGTCAGGTAAAAAGGGTTCGGTGGACTGAAGCGAAGGGCTAGGAGTAGGTGGCGGGGGGCGAGATTGAGGTTGCTAACTAGCTGGAGCAGGTTGTGGAAGGCCAACCTGGGACGATTTCATCATGCAAACATTCTCTAAGCTGGCGTCAGAGACAGGAGGAGGGGGAGGACCAGGAAAAGTTCCAAGCAACGAGGAATCTTTGTAGATGCTAGGGGAAACACTGGTCAAAGAATCAACAGTTGGTTTATTAGTGACAGTAGAGATGGTGGACTCAGGGGGGGTCTGAGATTTTGGTGCATGGTAGGTCAATTGGTCAATGGTGACAATCTTGCCATTATGAGGGAAAAACATCTTGCGGTGGACTGCAGATGGGACGGCGGACATGGCATAGATGTAACTACACCCCAAAAGGATGTTGTAGTCAAGAGGGGCATCGATAACTTCAACGTCGACATAAACAGTCTTATCGGCAAGGGTGATAGGACAGTTACGGAAAAGGCCAATGGGCTGGGAGGCATGGCCATCCCACGCGTGAAGGGTGATGGTGGAAGGGGCCAGCTCAAGAGATCCAAGTTGTTTCCAAACCGAAGCATACATTACGCAGGTAGATGCCCCCTCATCAATAATACACCGAGCAACATTGGTGTTTCAGATTTTGACTGGGATTTGGAGAGCAACTGAAGGAGGAAGAGGGGGATGGTCAGACTCAATTGGTCATCAACGGGATCTACAGCACCCACGACAGATAGTAGAGCCCTCTTTTGAGAAGGACACGACTGGAGGAGTTCCAGTGTTGAAATTGCAGCAGGAGATTGGGCCAGATCATCTACTATGTTGTATGAATGGGCAACCTGACTAGAGGCAGCATGTTGGCGTAATGGTCCCTTAGAAGGCTTAGGATGAACCTCGGCTTTGGGCAGAGGGAGTTGCAAGGGACAATTGGGAGTCGATAGAGGCTCTGTAGGACCTGACGATGGAGACTCAGAGATAGATGGAATGGGAGGTGTGGAATACTGACGGGACCGAGTTTGAAGGTTGAGGTCGACGGTGGGAGGGGGGTCAAAGGCCATCATGAGAATCTGGTAATTAGAGGAACCAGAAGAGGAAGGTTGAGTGGTGATCGGGGCATGAGGGGGTTGACTGGCCACAAATCCTTGTTGAGGGAAAGGATCGGTAAACATAGCAGGTTGTGAAGTAGCTGGGGTAGGAGGGACCATAGGGGAGGAATGTTGTCCTCGCAAAGTGGCCTGAGAGTTCCACATCTGCCACATTTCTGGTAGTAAGGGACAATCATGAGTGTAATGACCATAAACATCGCAACACGAACAGGGCTTATTGGTTTGAAGTGGCCTGTTCGTCTTGGGCTGAGAACCCTATGGCTGGGTAGCAGTGTGAGGATCAATACTTGAAGGATTGGGTCCACGATTACCAGGGGCAGATGAATTTCCTTTCCTCTTTCTTTGAGAAGGAAGAAAATGAGGTGCCCCCTGCTGTGCAAAGACTTGCCCTGGAGGGGGTAGTAAGTGTGGTTGCACGGGTGGAAAAGGGAAGGGAGTGGGAGGTCCAAATGCTGGAGGTGCTGGGACACCAGGTTGCGGATACGGATAAGGGGAAGGGTGGGTAGCAGTTAGGTAAGCAGGAGGGTGGGAAAAAGGAGGAGGCATGCCGTATCCTGAATACATCCTACATGGAGGGGAAAAAGTGACGGAGGGGCTGGCCCCTAGAGGGAAACCATGGCGTGGAAGAGGTTGGGAAGAGGTATGTGACAGGGCTCCAATGATACCGTCAGCAGAGTGAGATTCCCCTGGGGCATTATAGCCACTGGGTTTGGGAGTGGAAGGACGGTATAAACATAACCAGATTGGGCATAGATAAGGTCATACTTCAAGGCAATTTGGAGGGCGACTTCTTCGGTTTGGGGAAAATGGGATGCGACATCTTTGCCAATGGGATGTAAGAGAGAGCGAAGGAACCAATCCATGTAAAAATGATATTAAAAGGGGGGAGCGCGACACAGGCTCCGTCTTCACCTCCATTCCTGGACATGAGCAGAAAGGCGGGTCAAAGAGGATTGATGGAAAGAAGTTAAGATTTCAGTGCTAGTGTCGTATCGGAGAGGGAGTTGGAAATAGGATAAAAAGGCTTGGGCAATGGTCACAAATGTGGTATGGGAAGAGGTGTCTTGATCAACATACCATTTGGAAGCTTCACCGGTAAGTGTGCGCTAGAACAAACGAAGACGAATGGAGTCATCGGTGATGGAATTGGAGGAACACCACATGTGGAAAGATCAGATATAGTTAGAGGTATCTTCATTAGAAAGGCCTTCGAACTTGGGAATGTCAGAGGGGAGCTTGGTTGGCATAGCAGGCCAACTAACATCGTGGCGAATAGGATCATTAATCAGCTGATTGAAATCGGGGAGACTGAGGCTAGCCATATAAGGGTGTAATGGGGTAGTCGAGGTAGGTCCCATAGTGGTTCCACTGGAAATGGACCCAGTGGTAGAACTTGGGTTAGGGCTAGGTCCTGAACTAGACACGATGAAGGTAAAAGAGGGAGAACCAAAAGTAGGGGGAGAACCCGAAAAATCAGAAGAAGAGTCAGAGTGCGGACTCAGGGGAGGACTTACTCGAGAACGACGGGAAGGAGGAAGTCGACTGATCAGAAACTGAGGGTGAAGGCCAAGAAGTCTCTGGGAGAGGTGCCTTGGGGGCGCAATGATGACGGGAAGAAGAAAAACCGACAAGGGAAGGGAGGGGAAAATCAATGGAGGTCAAGGACAGAGAGGTGCAGTGACAATTGATTTTAAAGTCTTTGCCAGGCAGTGTTAACCAGGCGCTTCTTCACTTAGGGTCAGTGTGTGGCATGCATTAATTTTAATTGTTTAAACCCAGACGATTTTGAGAGTAAAAGAAAAAGTCTGTTGTGTAACTAAAAATAAATCTGCAGTAAATAAAATGAAAAGAACATAAAATTAACAGCTACTACGTCAATGTAACCCAAGAAGGCGAGTCTCTCAAAACTAGTCTATAAGAGGGAAAAAACTTAAGCCAAGCACTCAAAAAGGAGGCCAATAGATCTAATGTCAGGAGGGACTGGGATCTAAAAGAGAAATCTGCTGAAAAGTGGTGCAGAGAACAGCAAATAGGCAGAGGCAAGGTTGCTGCTAAAAAGGAGGAGATCAGCTAAAAATAGAAGAGACAAGGTGGTGGCCATGGAAAGGAACCCAAACAAAATGATATTAGGTGATGTGAGAGGGAGAAGAGATGATCTAAAGGGATCTGAAAAGGAGGTATCAAATCTGAGAAAAATAAAGTTGAAACTCTGAAAATTCAGACTTCTGAAACAGCAAAGACACTCCCACAAAAATTGGAGGGTACTAGAGCCCTAAGGGGCAAGATTCCCTCTTATTTGAGTAAATTAGATCAGAAACAGGTCTAAACGGGTAGAGACAGAGGCTGGAAAACCCTGACAGAAGCTTCAGACAAACCCAGAAAAAGTGTTGAAAAACTTGCAGAAAAAGTGCAGGTCGCTAGTTCTGACCTGTTTTCAGGCCAGGTCGCAGTTTTGGGTCAGAAAAGTGCGCCCTCACGCTCAAGTCGCACTTTTTGGGCCGATACGTGCGACCTACAGATCTGGATTTCTCGGTAGCAGATTTCAGAAAAAATTGTCGTCTCAACTGCGGCTGATGTCTGTCACCTGTGCAATAAGGCCAAAAACACACGGAAGTTAAAAATATGACTGTTTGAGGGGTTTAGAGGTGAAAAGAACCATAAAAATAGGAAAAACAGGAAATGGAAGAGAAACCCTAGGGTATGAAACATCTGGATATGCAGGAATAGATAAAACGACATCGGTCGTAAAATAAAATCCCCAGTGGAGTCGCCAATTGTTAGTATGAATCTTTTGTCATAAAAGATCACTTTAGCTACGCATAAAAAATAGCCCTAACATCGATTATGGATGCAAAATTTCTTTAAGTATGCTGCATAAGTTCAGATCTAAGCACGAAAGACATTAAGGAGATAAAATATAATATGGCTCCATGCATCCAATAGACAAGACAAGAACAAAGTATTTTAAAAGAATGATTTGTATTATATTGAAGAATGGGGCACCTGAGAGGAAAACAAGAAAGGTGTTTTTCGGTTCTCCTCAATGGGATGGGTTCTTGAAAGTCCTCAGTGTTTCAGATCTAAAATTCCTCTCTCTTATTGTGGTAGAAAACCTTGACAAACATAGAACTCAGTGGGAGCTCACAAAGAAAAAATCGAAAATGGTGACCAAGAATAGATCTAGTGTGATCTAATGCAATGAAGGTGTCTAATGAATGGGGAAAACCCTTCTATTTATAACAAAATATTTGGGTGTTTTAGAACTCGGTGCATGAATAAAATATTATTAATCAAATTCTAGAATCACCCTTTAGGAATATTTTATTATATTTGTTGGAGGGAAAAGGTCTTTTGACTTGGGTCAATTCCTTTATTTATAAACAATAAATAGATAAATGATTTATTTATTATTTTAGGGACATGATGGGAATATAATTAAATAAATAATGATTTATTTAATTATTTTAAAATGATTTAGTCAAATTTAACTAGGAATATTATTTAAATAATGATTTGAATAACTTATTCCTAGGAAATACTTAAATAAATAATGATTTATTTAATTAATTTCCTTGTTTTGGGTTAAATATGACCAGGAAATATAGATAAATGTTATTTTATATGGTGAAAACAATTTTACTTAGGGTAAAATTGGTCTTACATGGTGTACTTGGGTTCATCTAATGATAATGAGTTAGATGACCAAAAAAATGGTGTAACATTCATAGAGCTTCATTTCATACGAGATATATCTCCTTCCCATCTCAGTAACACACAAGACTACCATGCTTAGAAGTAAGCAGGAGAAAGAAACATACCAGGTAAACTGTTGCACAACGGCTGAAGAAAACTTTGTTTGCCAGAACTCCCGTCTTGGCTCCTCCACAATCCTTCACGCAGTGACTAAAATGAAACGGTAAACCCATCTTCTGCCTAGCCTTTTCTCCCTCTAGTTGTAGCAATCATCCCAAGACTTATCTGACATAGCCAGCTTTCTTCTTCCCGCAATGAATACTGGTCTAATGTGGCATGGGATGAGCCGCCCACAATCTTTGACCTGTGTCGTCACCATTCCAACGTGTGGCCTGTGTGGCCGACTGCCACCGCGCACATTCGTTGGCACCCTTGACACCTCGACTAGGGAATTTGAATTTGGGTATTGTCTTTTTCCACTATATCTTGCAAAGTTTCAAGGCCTTCCTCCTGTAGTGATTTGTCCCAAGTCTTGTCAAGATACTTACACTGATGGTTGTACCCCAATTAGCTAACAGGACTTATGTTGTGTTACTTATACTTCGAATATGAAAAGACATCATATAACTTATGCTTGGAATCAGATCCTTAATTTCATGTATGAGTCCTGATGTGCGCCAACTGTGACTAGTTTGTTCCCATTTATATATTAAATAACAAAATTATGTATCAATTTTATATAGATAAAATAATCAAAAGTTAGAAATAAATAAATTTATATTTACCTTATAAATATTTCAATATAACAGATAAATAAACTCTTTGAATATCTATATTAACTAATATAATTCAATTCAGACATATGTATATATAGATAGAAAGTATGTGTGTACGTTCACCTTATTGAAATATTTCAATGCCTTCAAGAAAAAAGTGATTACAAATCAAATAGTTTAATTACTTTCTAATAATAGGAAAATGTGTAATTCATTTAATTATTAATTAAAAAAAAAGATATATAATATTTTAAAAATATTAATAATAATAAAAATATTAAATATGGGTCATAAATCAGAATTTGAAATGTTATATATATATCAACTTATGTCATTATTTTCAGTAGATATTTTTTTAGTAAATAAAATTTAACAAAGAATTGTTAGAATTGTAAATTTAAGTACTTTAATCTACTCAAACCAAGTGATTAGGTGGAATTTCAAGGTATTGTATCCATTTGTGCATTAAAAAATGCACTTTAAACAATGACAAATTACATGTTCTATATGTATATATAGAACCAATATATATTCATTTTAAGGGGGATTAAATCTCTTCAGGTGCACACCTTTTTCCAAGTTTTACAGTCTAGAAAAGTTTTGCATGTCAAGAGAGTTCATCCTCATCAATGCTTAGTAGATCTGTGGTTAAAGCACAGAGCGTGATCAAATCTCTCAAGATTCAAACTTCTTTTTCAAGTGCAAAACTTGATTTTTTTTCAACTAGAGAAATTTTATTCCTCTTATTGCTGAGTAAATTAGTAGTTCAAATTGAATTATTTATCTCCTAATAATATTATTTATATTATATAGATTATATTTTTTATATTATATAAATTTCACATCTATGTATAAAAAAGTATTCTCCATTATTAATTTTATTGAATCATTAATTTAATCTTTATGGAATATCCATGGAAAAATTTTAGTAGTAATGAAGATACACGGTTTAAATATTTCTAAGAAGTAATTATAATCTCTTGGATTTTAGATTTAAATAAAAAAATGCTATAAAATTAAATTAAATTAAAATATTTTGATTATGAAATGATTAATGGTGGATTTGAAGTATTTCCTAAAACTTATTCCTCTTCAATATGAGCTTGTAGTCCTTGGACTTAAATAAAGAGCTAGTTTTCCTTGGATACATACATGTTAATGACCCAAAACCGAGAGGCATGTAGTAACAATGAAAGCATGCCCCATTATGGACCACCAACTAGGTTATTAGAGGTGGCATTATTTTCCTTGAATAATAGCGATCTGTGTCAACTTGATTCAATAGTGAATCGTCAACCTGCATTTGTGGATAGCAACTAGTAATGGTTTTCCTCACAACTACTTTGACAATTGAGTTATGATAGGTTTTTGTTATGTGTTTTGGGCATGAGGTATTGATAATCCAAGGTATTGACCCGTGGTATTGTAAAAAAACTTATTTACAGATTAATAATATCCATGCTAAAGTGAGTGTAAATATGCATATTTAAGAATCTTGTAATTTTGAAATCTTATTGTAAGTATTTTTTTTATGTACTCATCAATTAAATTCAAATATGAATATGAAATTTTTATTTTTGTTTATATGGTAAAATAGATCTTAATTTCTAGCTACTATTTATATGTTACATATTTTAATGTGATATCTATATTACAATTCATCAACAAAGCCATTGGAGCTTGTTCATATAAATTTCTTGATTATAGAAATACATAAGAATTAAGAGATGAGACATATTTTATGCTACTAACTCATGATTATACAACATTAACATGGGTTACTTAGAGAGAAATTTGAACCATTTGAAAACTTTAAAATATTTAAATATCCACTTGAGAATGATATTGATCAAAATATTATATTCTTGATATCTAAGAGAGGAATGGAAAACATTCGAGACACTTTTTAGGGGAATAAATTGATATAGTACTTTATATATTAAATAGAGCGGAAGTGAAAGTAAAAAAAAAAAATCATTATGAATCATGGTACGTTAGGCCCGCTTAACTCAAACAATTTAATGTGTTTTGAAGAAAATTTTTGATTCTAGAGAAAATGAATGAATCATTCTTGGCTATTCATTTCATGTTTTCATGGGACTTGACTCCATACGTGTATTCAAAACCACTACCATGCACATTAATGTGTTGCTTACAATTTTGTTTCACTCTAGTTTCATTAGGTATATTTTTATTTCCATCATCCTGCCCTTTCTTTGCACCATCCTTCTGGGACTTCATAGTGTTGTTTAATGGGATGACAAAGAGCATAAGAATATGCAACCAAAAGAGATAACCCATTCGATCATGCTTGAATGAGAGACAAAATGCGATGGGAATTGGGTAGGTTGTATTGACTGTGGGTCACAAATGCGGCCTTGAATGGAAGTCACATGCCACCTGAGGATGTAGGTTAGAGTGCGAACGAGTTAGTGCAGGTCACATTTCACCAATGCCGGGGAAGGGGAGGTCACAAATTCATAGACTCTTAGTGGTCACGAGATATGCTGGATCGCAATCATGTAACCATGCGACTGCTTGTGTTCAAGAATTGCACCCCATGGAGGTCACATGATCGCACCTTCAGTTGCTTCTTAACATTGTGACTCAGTGCATGGCTGGGGTCCTTGTCAGTTCGTGATGACTATTTAAGCATTTGTTTCTACCACGAACAACAATCTATTGAGTGATAGTTACACCATTGTGGATTTTGTAGCTGATGGGGATACAATTTCGATGGGCAGTTTTTGAAGATAATGGTGACGATGCCCTTGAGAGTGTCAACTTTTCCTTGTACACCAGTTCCTGCAAGTTCAATGTGCCCACCCATTGCATATTGGTGCTCTTAGTATGATGTGGATGGAGCCTAAGATTTATTATTTTGCTAAGTTGTTCAGCTCCGGATTGAAATTTAATACTATTTTTCTTGCAACGCAAAATTTGGAACTCTCTTAAGGATTCCCTTGACGCAAATGGTTATAAATAAACACGTGAAACAATGACTCCATAAAATCAAAACACTACCCTATAGATCTATGGCTCTTATAACGTTGTGTTGTTGCCTTTAATGGAGTCAGCTCACCTTACCATGTAATATAATGCACCAACAATGGTCTTCTCACTCTATGGACGCATGACCTTATTACATAGTGTGGTGTTTCATGATGGTGGTCCTCCGCATATATTTTGACTCTATGAGTCGAGTATGTCATATCACCCGTGAAAGCAAGACTTGAAACCATATTCTTCACTATCATGTTGGAAAATTAATCACAACCAACGTGTTTAATTTTTTGAAGACATACCTTAGTGAATGTTTTGTAGGTTGTGGATTGAGTTTACAGATAACCGCAAGTCCAAAGAACGTTACATTTTACTCATTTCGAAACAGAATAAATAATTAAAGTCAAATATAAATGTAATGCATATTTATTAAAAGGGTATGGTAAAATATTTATTGAGCAAGTGTTATCTACTTCATGTAAACTTTGCAATGTTTATAAAATGATGTCCACCCATCCTTGTGTATTAAAATTGTAACCACCCTCTTAGCCGCTGGCGAATGGTTAAGCTTTTATTAATTAAGGATTAATTATGACTGCTGTTTATTTTAATTGGAATATCTGAACAAAATTAATTTTGGTATTGAATAAAAGATTTACTGTGAAATTAGTTTTCATGAGTAAAATTGATGGTAAAAAGTAAATCAAGATCTGGAGTTAGTTGAACAGAAAAACAGATTCCATAGTTAACCAAAGAAACTCTGGAATAAATAAGGAATTCCAAGGAGAGTTTGGGGTTGGTTCTGTGAGAAAATGAAGGAACTCTGTTAAACTGGAAAAGATTTTTCAGAACAGACGGAGCTCTGGGTTGGAGAATTGGACCGGACTGTCCCGAGTTCTCCCCAGAAATTCTTTTTTTCATTGGAGTTGGAGAGTTGGACCGGATTGTCTCGAGAGCTCCCCTCCAGAAATTTTTTTTCAACAAGACCCAGGCTTGAAGCTCAGGGGAGAAATGTGGGACGTAATTGCCTCAGTTCGTGGAAGGGAGGCAACGAGTACCATCAGTTGGATTTGCAGATGAGTAAACACAGTTAGAAATTCTTGTTTCTTGAAAGAGAATGATTATGTCTGTTACAGTTCAGGTTGCCTGTAACTAATTATATTAACTCTTGTGTAAATGCAGTGGTAATTAATGTCTTCTTTTTCTTTTCTTTAATTAGACATTCTGGTGCAACACAGCAGATGCATTCTAGAAAATCTGGTTCTGGGAAAAGTAGTGAAAACAAATAAATATATATATATATAACAAAGATTTAGATTGTTCTAAAAAAAAAATTGGTTAGATGGTATATGAAGTAAATATTGTTAGGTATCGACCTGATAGGTGAATCACTAATTCAGAGTATTTCCTTTCCTGAGATAATACTGCAGAAGTTAACCATAATACTAAGAAAACGGGAGATGTAACCTCAGGAAGGCTGTTAATCCAAATGCCTGAATAACTCAGTCTTTTGGATAGTTCACCCTCCTATCTATGATAAACTCGGACGAAATTGGTGGTCCGGTCACCTGTAGTACTCTTTGTTTAAAAAAAAAAATAAACAAAGGAAAAACAGGAACGTAGTTTAACTCAGTTCTGAGGGAACTCTGCAGCATCTTAGAAGAATTTATAGCCTGAAAAATTCGGGAAAACCTTGTAAGCCTAGTAGCATATAACACCATAATAGACATTACGGAAGTCATAGCAATTAAAACCCTGGAAGGGTCACCATCCAATAGAACGCTGAGTAAATACCCACAAAATTATCATGGCACAACGCATACACCCATAGAATCTATTGCGACACAGGAAACTACTTTACGAAACTTTGCATGTTGATTATGGGTGCCGGAATTAGGAAACAAAAGGTAAAGATAGATACAGTTTAGCACAGAAGACATATCTCGCAAGATGTCAGTTAAAATTACTTATATAACGAAAAATATATAGAAGAACAGTTACAAACCCCAAGTTGTCTAGAGAAAATTCTTGGTCATATAACCAGAAAAGGGCACGGAGGTTGAGAACCCCGACCAGTCTGTCACGGAGAAATATACATATTACATTGACATGGAAACTCTGTTTAAAAAAAGAGAATTCTTTCGAATAATGACTAGCATAATAAGGTTATCTGGCAGGTAGCCGCAACCCTGGTTACATTCAACATTTAAACAATTCAAATAGTTTGAGACTGCATAACAAGGCTACAGGTTCTTAAAACCCTAGCCATCCCAACAGCTAATACAAATAACAAATGTTCCATCCAGGCAGAGAGCCATGGAATCTAAAACCGTCAACGACAGGGTACCTGTGTGTAGAAGCGAGGGTTAAAACTTCTCCGTAGCCAGAATCCATGAGGAAACCTTGACGAGAAGTAGGAAGAGGGTAATACCTGTAACGGAACCAAATATTTTTGTTAGAAGAGTACGAAGATCAAAGGGGGTTTTCACCCACCTTCAAAGCCATAAATAAAACAAGGAAAACAAGAGAAAATATACTTGTAGATATCAGGACGGAATAGAAACCCAGAAACACCAGTTGCTCCTGATGGCAAAATTTTAACAAGTTTTGCAAGGAAATAAGAAAACTAGAAACAGTTCTTAACTTCTTACAATCTGCGAGAATTAAAAAAAATCACGGGGAAAATCGGTGTAGATCTGCCAGAGAGCTTAAGAGAATTGCTGAGTACCTGATATCGTGGAAGACTATAGTTGATGGATACCATTTCACCGCCGGCTGCCATAGTTCTGCTGAAGCCAGTTCAAACCCTAGCAGAGACGTTCTGGAGCCATCAGTTGGAAGAAACAATGAATGGGGAAATCCGTTATTGCCCAAGGTCATTAGCGATCCCTAAAACGTCTCCACCGTAGGATTTAATCCAAATCAATGATGTGTAGGATGCCACGTGCAAGACGATAGAACCAAGACTGCGTGCCCAGATTAAGTCGAACACCGAAATCATAGGCGTAATGACAAATTTGTTAAATCCAAATGATATGTGCGCAAAATTTCATAGGTTTACATTCGCAAATGATGCCAAAACTATAATGATAACTTGCTAAATACACATTATAAAAGTGTTATAAATGATTGTGACTTCATAAAGATCCGAAACCGTAGATTCCGTCATGACAGCTTGATTAATATGTACAAGTGTGCAATTAACATTTCAGCTATTTGTATTGATAAAACGTATGTATTGACAAGACCTATAATGATGGTAATGATGTCATAATCCAAGGGTGTAAAATCTGTTCAAATATAATTTTTTTTTTATAGTGAGTAAAATTTGTGGATAATTGACTGTTACAAGTGGTATCAGAGCTAGGTTACAACGCTGGGACCCTAATGGGTCAACTGACGTGAAAATTGTATGGTATTCATGCACAGTCAAGAAGTTAGATGGAAAGAAAAACAAGATGGACACCTTCACAACCGCCACAACGAAATTTCAGAGAGATTCAACCTCCACCAGAGGGAAACCCCGAAATGTGGGTTCAGCTGGGAATAGAGCAGCATCGGCAGTCTAACAGACTGATTGAAGAACAATAACATTAGACTCGCATTTTGTTACACACAGTACAACATTTACAGGAAGAAATGGAGAGAGTACGAAGGGAAAATGCAAGGATGATGTAGGATCAGGAGAGGATCTTAAAAAGCCTCTCCGATAAACAAAATCAAAGGGTTGAAAAGCCCAGTGCTGATAGAGAATTCCAAGAAGGAAACGAACAACAGACAAATGAACAAGATACAGGCCGAAAAGAAAGAAGTGTGTCACAGCGAAGTAATCCAAACAGAAATTTTAATGAGGTTGAATCTGAGAATAAAACCAAACGGAAGGCAAACAAAAAGCAGAAGGTGGAACTGCACGGAGAATTCAGAAAGATAAATCCACCTACGTTCGATGGAGAAAAAGAAAAAGTGGCAGAGGCATGGTTGATTAATATGAACAAGTACTTTCAGGTGTATGATTATGACAGTGGTCTTAAGGCACGGTTAGCCATTTACCAGCTAAAAGATAAAGCCACCTTATGGTGGGAAGAAGTGAAGAACGTGCAGGGAATAAAGGATCAGGATGTGACATGGGATAAGTTTGAACAATACTTCAAAGAAAAGTACTTGACTTAGCGTTTTTATGATGAAAAGGCTCGAGAATTCCATGATTTGAGACTAGGACAGTTGACGATGGACGAGTTTATCACTAATTTTACATCGTTACTGCGCTATGTACCATACTTAAGAGATGAGAAAGCCAAGGTTGAAATATTTCTGAGCAGTTTACCCACCCATATGAAGAAGCGTATCGAGTTTGTAAATCCTAAGACAATGGATGAGGCCATTAGAAAGGCAAGGTTGTGTTATCAGCAAGCGAAAACCAAAGCAGACCAAGGAAAAGGGTGGCAACCAAGGAAGGAAAATAGAAACAATGCTAGTTCCAAAAGAAGCAAAACCAGTAATTTCAGAAGCACATCCAGAAACTCAATTAATAAGCAGTTCAAAATAAATCATCAGAGGATAAGATGACCAGGGGAAGACAAAACTGTGGAGGCTTCTAGCAAACCTGAACAACCCCAAAATCAGAGGCCACCTCTGCAATGTTGGGGCTGTGGAGCATCGCATTACTATCGAGACTGCCCATAGCGGGGTAAAATCGAGGCAGTAACCAATTTGCAGGAGGCCTCTACTGTGGGAGATATTGCTCGAAGCATACCCATAATTAACACAGCATTGGAGGACCGACAAGCTGACTTTCAACCCACCATGATAGAGCTGGAAGGTAAATTGTTAGCCCAAACTGTTTCTGTTTTGGTAGATCCGGGGGCAAGTCTAAGTTATATAAGTCCTAAATTAGTAGAAATCTGTAAATTTCCAAGTCAAAAATTCAAAAAAACCTGATTGGTCCAATTAGCTACAGGGGCTAAAAGAAGAGTTAGTGCCAAAATACCAGATTGTGCACTGCAAATCAGTGGACAACAATTAATGGTAGATTTAAATATTCTGCCCTTGGGATCCTATGATGTGTTGCTGGGTATGGATTGGTTGTAAAAGCACTGGACTCTCATATACTGCAAGGAAAATATAGTTTACTACAGAGATCAGAATGGTAATCGCCAAGAAATTCAAGGCATAAAGAAGCCTGTACATCTGCGTCCAATTACAGCTTCCCAAATGGGAAAATGTATAAGAAAGGGATGCCAACTATACGCAATACAAGTTGGAATATCTGAGTCTAAGGATAAGGCTGCCATGCTAGAGAATATACCTGTAGTATAGGAATTTAAGGATATATTTCCTGAAGAAATACCAGGATTACCGCCTAGACGAGATGTTGACTTTACAATAGAATTGCTGCCGGGAGCATCACCAATTTTGCGAACTCCCTACCGTATGAGTGTGCCAGAATTGACTGAGTTGAAAATGCAGCTTCAGGAATTGTTAGATAAGGGATATATACGACCCAGTGTGTCACCCTGGGGAGCACCTGTACTATTTGTTAGAAAGAAGGGTGGAACCATGCGCATGTGAATGGATTACCGACAATTAAATAAGCTGACTGTTAAGAACAGGTATCCCCTACCCCGTATTGATGACCTGTTTGACTAGGTAAGGGGAGCTACTATGTTCTCAAAGATTGATTTGCGGTCCGGTTATCACCAGATCAGAATTAAGGATGAAGATATACACAAAACTGCTTTTCGCACAAGGTATGGCCACTATAAATTCGTGGTATTACCTTTTGGGTTAACTAATGCACCAGCCACTTTTATGAGACTGATGCATAGTATTTTCCACCCTTATTTGGACAAATTTTTGTTAATCTTCATTGATGACATACTGATTTAGTCTAAGAATGCGAAAGAACACAAGGAGCATTTGCGAATGGTACTGGAGATGCTGAGGAAGCACCAGCTGTATGAAAAATTCAGTAAATGTGACTTCTTCAAAGAAGAAATACAGTATCTTGGACATGTAATATCTAAAAAGGGGATAGCAGTAGACCCGGAGAAAATTGAAACCATTATGAAATGGAAGGTGCCACAAAATGTGGCAGATATACGGTCTTTTATGGGTCTCGCTGGCTATTACCGGCAATTTATAAAAGGGTTTTCAAAGATAGCTTTTCCCATTACCTCTTTGCAAAGAAAAGGGAAAATTTTTAAATGGACAAAAGAATGTCAGGATAGCTTTGAAAGATTGAAGCAGTTATTGACAACAGCACCTGTGTTAAGTGTAGCAGATCTGGACAAGGAATTCGAAGTTTGTACGGATGCATGCAAGGAAGGAGTTGGGGCTGTATTATCACAAGAAGGGAAGGTAATTGCATATGAATCCCGCAAGCTAAAAGATCATGAGCAGCGATATTCAGCTTATGATTTAGAGCTGACCGCAGCTGTGCATGCTCTCCGAGTATGGAGACATTACTTACTTGGGAAGAGGTTTGTATTAAAGACTGATCATAGTAGTCTAACCAGCTATTTTAAACAAGCTGACTTAAACTCCCGACAAGCAAGGTGGAATGCTTTTTTGAGCGAGTTTGATATTGATCTATAGCACGTAAAAGGAAAGGAGAACAAAGTTGCAAATGCATTGAGCAGAAAAATGCATAACATTTATGGGTTATATGTTAACCAAATTGAAACCAGATTCTTAGAACAAATCAGAAAAGAAGCAGACAAGGATCCTGAGTATAAATACTTGTGGCAGCAGACACAAGAATCTGAAGGACAAGGTGGAAAAGGGGATTATGAGATTAACCAGGACGGGTTGCTGATTTTCAAGAAGAGGATAGTCATTCCAAACAGAGTGGAATTAAAAACTATGATACTGGACGAATATCATAGAAGAAATTATGCGGGACACCCAGGATATCAAAAGATGCTGAAAGCTATAATAAAGGACTATTGTTGGCCAGGCATGAGGAAGGATATATCAAGCTATCTAAACAAGTGTTTAGAGTGCCAACAAGTGAAAGTAGAGCATCGACATCCAGCTGGATTAATGCAGCCTATACCCATTCTCGAATGGAAATGAGAGGTGATCTCATTGGAGTTTATCACCGGATTACCAAAATCAAAATGAGGTAATGATTCCATAATGGTAGTTGTGGATAGACTAAGTAAGTCGGCACATTTCATACCTGTTCAATCCACCTATAAGACAGTACAGATAACAGATTTATTTATGCGTGAGATCTTCAGACTGCATGGCATTCCTAAGACCGTTATCTCGGACAGAGATGTAAAATTCACATCAGCTTTTTGGAAGGCACTTTTTACGGGGTTAGGAACTCAAATACATTTTAGTACTACATACCACCCGCAAACAGATGGTCAAACCGAGCGATTAAATCAAGTACTGGAAGACATGCTGAGAATGTATGTCATGCAGCAACCAGTTAAATGAGAGGAGTACCTACACTTGATAGAGTTTGCCTACAACAATGGTTACCAAGAATCATTAAAGATGAGTCCGTTTGAGGCGCTATATGGGCGGCAGTGCAGAACTCCCATTAACTGGAGTAGCCCTGAGAATAGACTCATGCTAGGACCAGACATGTTAGCAGAAATGGAAGCAGAGGTGAAGAATATTCGACAAAATTTGAAGGCAGCACAGGACAGGCATAAAGTGTATGCAGATAAAAAGAGGTCATACCGTGAATATGAAGTTGGAGATCACGTATATGTCAGAATTAAACCAAAGAAGAGCACATTAAGATGGGAATCTTGTGCAAAATTAGCACCCCGGTTCTGTGGCCCTTTCCAAATACTGGAAAGAGTAGGACCGGTAGCATATCGTTTAGCTCTTCCTAGTCATATTCGGGTGCATAATGTCTTTCATGTATCGTTTTTAAAACGATATATTCATGATCCAAGACACATAATTCATTGGAAGAACATACAGGTAGTGGGTAAGCATAATTATTAAAATAATAATACGATATTAAAGACTTATATAATTAACATAAGTCTACTATGTGCAGGTAGAACCGGACGGAGAATTTCTGGTTGAGCCACACAGTATAATCGATCGGAGGGAAATCATGCTCCAGAAACCATCGCCCAGGTTAAAGTGCAATGGAAGCACTTTGGACCGGAGGAAGATACCTAGGAAGAGGAGAGTTTTTTCCGTGAAGCTTATCCTGAGATTTTTGGCTGAATTAGAATAAGAACACCGAGGACGGTGTTCTCTTCCAGAGGGGGAAAACTGTAACCACCCTCTTAGCCGCTGACAAATGGTTAAGCTTTTATTAATTAAGGATTAATTATGACTGCTGTTTATTTTAATTGGAATATCTGAGCAAAATTAATTTTGGTATTGAATAAAAGATTTACTGTGAAATTAGTTTTCATGAGTAAAATTGATGGCAAAAAGTAAATAAAGATCTGGAGTTAGTTGAACAGAAAAACAGTTTCCACAGTTACCCAAACAAACTCTGGAATAAATAAGGAATTCCAAGGAGAGTTTGGGGTTGGTTCTGTGAGAAAATGAAGGAACTCTGTTAAATTGGAAAAGATTTTTCAGAACATACGGAGCTCTGGGTTGGAGAATTGGACCGGACTGTCCCGAGTTATCCCCAGAAATTCTATTTTTCACTGGAGTTGGAGAGTTGGACTGGATTGTCCCGAGAAATCCCCTCCAGAAATTCGTGTTCAACAAGACCCAGGCTTGAAGCTCGGGGGAAAACTGTGGGACGTAATTTCCTCAGTTCGTGGAAGGGAGGCAACGAGTACCATCAGTTGGATTTGCAGATGAGTAAACGCAGTTAGAAATTCTTGTTTCTTGAAAGAGAATGATTATGTCTGTTACAGTTCAGGTTGCCTGTAACTAATTAGATTAACTCTTGTGTAAATGCAGTGGTAATTAATGTTTTCTTTTTCTTTTCTTTAATTAGACATTCTGGTGCAACACAACAGATGCATTCCAAGAAATATGGTTATGGGAAAAGTAGTGAAAACAAATAAATATATATATAACGAAGATTTAGATTGTTCTAAAAAAAAAATTGGTTAGATGGTATATGAAGTAAATATTGTTAGGTATCGACCTAATAGGTGAATCACTAAGTCAGAGTATTTCCTTTCCTAAGATAATACTGCAAAAGTTAACCATAATACTAAGAAAATGGGAGATGTAACCTCAGGAAGGCTGTTAATCCAAATGCCTGAATAACTCAGTCTTTTGGATAGTTCGCCCTCCTATCTATGATAAACTCGGACGAAATTGGTGGTTCGGTCACCTGTAGTACTCTTTCTTTAAAAAAAAAAATAAACAAAGGAAAAACAGGAACGTAGTTTAACTCAGTTCTGAGGGAACTCTGTAGCAACTCAGAAGAATTTACAGCCTGAAAAATTCGGGAAAACCTTGTAAGCCTAGTAGCATATAACACTATAATAGACATTACAAAAGTCATAGCAATTAAAACCCCGGAAGGGTCGCCATGCAATAGAACGCTGAGTAAATACCCACAAAATTATCATGGCACAGTGCATACACCCATAGAATCTATTGCGACAGAGGAAACTACTTTATAAAACTTTGCATGTCGATTATGGGTGCCGGAATCAGGAAACAAAAGGTAAAGATAGATATAGTTTAGCACAGAAGACATATCTCGCAAGCCGTCAGTTAAAATTACTTATATAACGAAAAATATATAGAAGAACAGTTACAAACCCCAAGTTGTCTAGAGAAAATTCTTGGTCATATAGCCAGAAAAGGGCACGGAGGTTGAGAACCCCAGCCAGTCGGTCACAGAGAAATATACATATTACATTGACATGGAAACTCTGTTTAAACAAAGAGAATTCTTTCAAATAATGACTAGCATAATGAGGTTATCTGGCGTAGCCGCAACCTTGGTTACATTCAACATTTAAACAATTAAAACAGTTTGAGACTGCATAACAAGGCTACAGGTTCTTAAAACCCTAGCTGTCCCAACAGCTAATACAAATAACAAATGTTCCATCCAGGCAGAGAGCCATGGAACCCAAAACCGTCAACGACAGAGTACCTGTGTGTAGAAGCGAGGGTTAAAACTTCTCCGTAGCCAGAATCCATGAGGAAACCTTGACGAGAAGTAGGAAGAGGGTAATACGTGTAACAGAACCAAAGATTTTTTTTAGAAGAGTAGGAAGATCAAAGGGGGTTTTCACCCGCCTTCAAAGCCATAAATAAAACAAGGAAAACGAGAGAAAATATACCTGTAGATCTGAGGACGGAATAGAAACCCAGGAACACCAGTTGCTCCTGACGGCAAAATTTCAACAAGTTTTGCAACGAAATAAGAAAATTGGAAACAGTTCTTAACTTCTTACAATCTGCGAGAATTAAAAAAAATCACAGGGAAAATCGGTGTAGATCTGCCAGAGAGCTTAAGAGAATTGCTGAGTACCTGATATCGTGGAAGACTATAGTTGATGGATACCATTTCACCGTCGGCCGCCATAGTTCTGCTGAAGCCAGTTCAAACCCTAGCATAGATGTTCTGGAGCCATCAGTCGGAAGAAACAATGAATGGGGAGATCAGTTATTGCCCAAGGTCATTAGCGATCCCTAGAACGTCTCCACCGTAGGATTTTAATCCAAATCAACGATGTGTAGGATTCCACGTGCAAGACGATAGAACCAAGACTGCGTGCCTAGATTAATTCGAACACTGAAATCATAGGCGTAATGAAAAATTTGTTAAATCCAAATGATATGTGCGCGAAAGTTCATAGGTTTACATTCGCAAATGATGCCAAAAGTATAATGATAACTTGCTAGATACACATTATAAAAGTGTTATGAATGATTATGACTTCATAAAGATCCGAAACCGTAGATTTTGTCATGACAGCTTGATTAATATGTACAAGTGTGCAATTAACATTTCAGCTATTTGTATTGATAGAACGTATGTATTGACAAGACCTGTAATGATGGTAATGATGTCATAATCCAAGGGTGTAAAATCCGTTCAAATATAAAAAAAAAATTATAGTGAGTAAAATTTGTGGATAATTGACTGTTACAAAAATTTTTCTGTCATGAATTAAATGTCTTAGATATATATATTTTCATTTTACATGTCAGTAGCAGTGGAATGTAATTTGGCGGATGGAAAGACAAAGCGGAGCAAATTGTGGAGCAAATTTTGGTGGGTGCGTGAAAACAATAGTTACAGGTTTTTACTGTGTGTTACTCTACAACCCCTAGTGAATGTAAATTTTTTTACTGGGGAAGGATCCCCATCCTCCATATGAATGTGTATGTTGTGCTTTTGAATTATAATATAAAGTATTGTGCGATTTGGTTGTGAATATTTCACATATGAGTTTTACCGCAACACTATGTTTTACTCTGTTTCACTGTGAGTAAAATTGTTTGAATTTTATTTTCTCCGTTATAGTTGCGCAAGTCAACATGTTTTAATCTCCACCACTTTGTATTGAAAAGAGGATTCATATGATTAAATTTCCACAACTCAATCCTATCTCATAAGACCTCTCAGCAACGTAAACTTCAACAATTCTACTATCTTGGTTAAATTTATTTCTGCAACTCTGTGTGTTGAAGAAAATAATTTCCTTTGTCTTTAAAATTATTAACATGGTATCAAAGTAGGTTTAAAATCAAATTAAAAGGAAGTGTTTTTACTGAGGAGTTAAAAGGAGTTCTAAACTTTTGTGGAGGGTATTCTCCAGCAGTGAGAAACATTTTACACAGTGACATTACACAGTAAGAATGTTTGTTTACACAGTGAAAATGGTAGAAACAAGCACAAGTTTCACTAATCCACAAATACCTCAATTTAATGGCAAAAATTATGACTATTAGGCTAGAACAATGACGAATCTCTTTTCTTCACAAGATATTTGGAAATTGGTGGAGAATTGATTCCAAGAACCACAAGATGTAGTAGCATACAATGCGTTGACACAAGAAGAAAAGGTTGTGTTGAGAGACAGCAGGAAGAAGGACTCCAAAGCCCTCTTCTACATATTTCAATAATTTCATGAAAGTATCTTTCCAAGGATCGCAACAACACCAAAGTCCAAAAAAGCATGGGATGCCCTTTAGATAGCCTACCAAGGCATGGAAAAGGTGAAGACAAAAAACTGCAAATGTTGAGAAGAGATTTTGAAACAATATGTATGAAAGAGTCTGAGAATGTAGACTCATTTTTTACACATGTAATTGGGTTGGTTACCCAAATCAAGTCTCATGGTGAAGCACTTGAGGAAAGAAGAATATTTAAGAAAATTCTCATAAGTCTACTAGCATGATTTGATATCATAGTTGTGGCAATAGAAGAGACAAAGGATCTGTTGGGGTCCTGTGATTTGGCATATTGGCATAACAAATGACAAGGCAACATCAAAACCACTTTGGAATCCTAAGATCTAGCCCTCCTGGATTCAGAGAGGGATCTCTCTATATGTATTTAGAATGATATACTTTAAGGCTTATGATATAATATTAGGCTAGTTATGAAGCACGAGGGATTTGTTTGTTTATTGGTTGGGGATCATTAACTGAGAAGTTTATGTGAAGTGAAGGAGGAAATAAGTAGAAGGATGTTTCAGCATGGGAAGATAGGTCAAGAAAAAGTGTCAATCCATTGGGCTATGGAGTCATAAAAGGGTTTACATGCACAACAACTATTCAAGGGTTTTCATAGGGTGAGTCATCTATATCAGAAGATCTTTTAAGTTGAGTTTTTGGTATGGAATATTAAGGAGTGTGGTGAAAGAAGAAAACATATAAGAAAACAAAGGGCAGCCTAAGATTAGGTAAGGACTTTTAACCTATCTTTCTTTTAGCATACTCTCAAGGGAAAAACATTTAAGATAAGCATAAAAAGTATCCTAAGATCAAGTAAGGACTTTTAACCTATCTTGCTTTCAACATACTCTTAAGGGAAATCTTCAAAACAACTGTTTAAGACTAAACAAGGGACAGGGCTAACCATAAACTTCCTTGATTAAGGATATACTTAGCATGCATTGAAAATATCATTTAAGAACAACATCTCAAGTTCTACTCAGCAAGACATGGGCTCACCAACATTTCTTGAATGGTTATACTATATTGATTCATTCTCAAACACACATTTAGAAGAAAACATAAAGATAAATCTTATCAGTAAGAATTAGGGTACTTTTAGAAGTAAATCCTAATCTATATTTGTTGTTCTTTATTAGAGAATATGAAAAAAGTGAAAAACATAAGGAGAGTAACAATTACAGTAAGAAAACATCACCAATAATATAGACCACGATCCTGTGAATCTACTTGTGTATTTGATGTGCAAAACCAATCACATACTTTGAGTCCAATAACTTTCTACAGTCCAATACTTCTCTTTTGAGCCTACTATATTACAGCTACTCAGCAACTCTTACTTAATAACAGTTCAACAATTAACAATTTTCCAACCCTTTACAATGAATCTTCAATGAGTACTTATAGGTGAATGAGGAAGAGATATGGAGTAAATGGTCGCAATGGATCATTTAAGACAGAGTAGGAGTCCTTTCGAATGCTCCACTCTATTTAATAAATATCACATTAACTTCTCGGACCATTTTGGTAGTTTTTTCTGTCTTTGAGGCATATCTGGCAGGCTAATAATAACTCCAACGTGTGTTTTTTTGGAGATGTCTTATGACTGCAGTAGTTATTTTTAGGCTTCTGGGACAAGTTAAGTGAAAGAGTGGGCTTTGAGGCTTTCCCATACTTTCACAATAACTACTCTGAGAGTGGAAATGTCTTTGTCTGTAGTAACTGCCAGTTTTGTCCTTGGTAGGTAAAATGCAGATCATGGTGGCGGTCAGACATTCTGACTGAATTAACTGCTTTGTTCTGACGTGCACGAGGCCTTCTGTCTTGTGATTTTTCCTGGCTGACTAATTTATATTTGATCTTCCTTCTATGTTTATCTTTTAACTGTGGATTAAGCCTTTGATCTTCATACTTATTGCTTAAATCCTTTATCTTTAATCTCCTTTCTAATCCTCACTATTTGGTCTTCATCTGGTTGCTGTGTACAAGTGGCTTGCACTGGAGGGTCTTGATATGTAATCAATATTCATGACCTATTGATTATAACCTGGAATTTTACCCTTTATGTCCCTTTTACGTTCAACCGAGCCTTCGAGGATTATCACCCTTGGCCTCTGTCACTAGATTTTCTGCGAGACGACTTTTTATCTTAGAACCGCCATTAAACCTGCAAACACCACTAAAAAATGTTAAATAAAACCTGCATGGGGGCTTAAACTACTTCAGAAGGCTCGAGCGAGGGTGGAGGAGCATTGCAGAGGAAGTGTGAATGCAGCGATGGCGGGTAAACCATGGCGGAGGCGAAACAGGGTTCAAATGGAGGTTTCATGGGAAACCATGGTGGTATTTGCATGATAGTTGGGTGGTAAGCGGTAAAGGGATGGGGGAATGCGATATAGGTGGATGGGTGACCCGTGTCTCTTTAAAACCGCCTATTTCGCGTTGAAAATGCATGATGGAGGGGTTGGGTGAAATGGGTGTGAGAATGAATGTGGGCCCTTGGATCATGAGGATCATCGGTGTAGATTGAAAGAAAACATGATGAAAAGCCTTTGCGCGGTCGGGTGGGACTGGTAGGAGGATATAGGAGATTGAGCAATGGCCATCGGATCTGGATTAGATTGACAGTGGAGATCAACCACGAGGGGATGGAGGTTACGGATGGGTTTGCGGGGCAGGTGCCTCTGCAGTGAATATGGACCATTGGATGAATATCTTACGTAGTCAAATGGGTCAACTACGGGGCACTCATAGTGTTAATTTGAGTGCAGAGAGTGCCTGCGGGTAGAGCGGAAGACTAGCGGTGACCATTGATCTGGGAGGAATGGATGACTCAGATCAAAAGGGAGGATATATAAGGCTGGCGGGGTGGAATAAAAGGGGGATCAATGCCAGCCGTTGGATCGGGAAAAATGGACCGCTGTGATTGAATTGGGGAATCAGCAATCATCGGAGAAGAGGGTCCAGGAAGGAGCAATTTGGAATTGCGATGTGCCGATGGCTGATGGGAGAAGCAAGTGCAATGGATGGAGGGCCGTTGGATCGAGATCGATATCAACGGCTAGGATTCGATCGGGGCTTCGCATATCGGTGGTGAAGAGGGTCTGGGGACAAGGGAACTGGGATCACCGAGGAGCGATGCGCCGATGCAATGGAAGGAACAAACTAGCCTAAAGTCATCCGTTGAGAATAATGACCATACTTCTTAAAATAATAACATTGAACTTGATATTTATCATACCTCTAACCTTGTGCTTGATTTTGGCTTGGGCCTTTACTTGGATTTTGATTTTTTCCCCTTCCAATTGAACTTGAAGGGCTGCTTCTTCCACTGTTGTGTGAGCTTCTTCCTCTATAATTTTATCTTCAATAGATGACTTTAGGTTGGTTGGTTACACTAACAGTGATTGGGAAGGAATTGTTAATGACAGAAAGAGCATGTCAGGATATGTTTTTCATTTGTGTTTGGGAGCCATTTCATGGGCTTCCAAAAAGCAGCCAATAGTGTTATTGTTAACAGAAGAAGCTGAATATGTCACTGCAACAACAACAACATGTCAAGAAGTTTGGATGAGAAGGATGTTGCGGTATCTATGTCATGAACAAGATGAAGAAACAATTATTTCCTGTGATAACAGTTCAACAATTACACTATCAAAGAATTATGTCTTTCACAAGAGGACCAAACACATTGATGCTAAAAATCATTTCATAAGACAATTAGTTAACAAAGGTGAGATTGTGTTGCAACATTGCAGCTCAGAGGAACAATATGCAAATATCTTCACAAATCCATTAGCACGTGAAATTTTCTTTTATCAAAGAGATTGTTTGGGAATGGTAAAAAACGGAAATTGCGATTAAGGGGGAGTGTTTTAAATTTAATCACAACCACCACCTTTAATTTTCTGACAACAACCATACCTCATTGAATTTTTTGCAAGATCCAAATTGAGTTTGCACATAAGGACAAGTTTAGAGCAGAGTAAATTTTACCCATTCTGCAACAAATTAAATAATTAGAGTCAAATATAAAGTTTTTGCATAGTTATTAAAAGGGTATGGGAAAACATTTATTTCACAAGTGTTATTTACTTCACGTAATCTTGCAATGTTCAGAAAATGATGTCTGCCCATCCCTATGTATTAAAAATTTTCTTTCATGAGTTAAATGTCTTAGATATATATGTTTTGATTTTCCATGTAAGTAGCAGTGGAATGCAATGTGGGGGATGTAAGTCTGGAAAGAGAAGGAGGAGAAAATCGTAGAGGAAATTTTGGTGTAGAAAATCGTAGAGGAAATTTTGGTGGCTGCCTAAAAATAACAGTTAGAGGTTTTTACTGTGTGTTACTCCACAACCCCTAGTGAATGTAAATCTCAGTAAGAACATTGGTTTTACTCGTGAAGGAGCCGCAACCTCCATATGAATGTGTATGTTTTGTTTTTGAATTATAATATAGATTTTTGTTAATCATGATTTGGTTGTGAATATTTCACGTATGAGTTTTACTGGAACACTTTGTTTTACTCGGTTTCACCGTGCGTAAAATTGTTTGAAGTTTCTTTTCTCCATTATATTTGCGCAAGTCAACATGTTTTAATATTTTCCACTTTGGATTCATATGATTAAATTTCCGCCACTCAATCCTATTATTTAAGACTTCTTTGCAAATCTGTGTAAATTTCAACAACTATGAACTGTCTTGGTTAAAGTCATTTCCACAACTCTGTGTGAACTTTGTGTGTTGAAGAAAAAAATTTCCTCTATCTTTAAAATTATTAACATATCATTCTCTTAGAATACAAAGCGCACACGTACTATGAACAATTACAATGCAATCCTTCATGCCCCTTTAACTCCTATTATAGACAAATGTTGATGCAACACATGGTATTGGATGATTCAAATAGATAAAGCCGGGTTATCTATCATTGGACATGAATCTAACATGTCCTCTAAAAAAATACAAGTGATGATCCTTTTCCTAGTTGTGCCAGATGTGTTGGTTGCATTAGCGTACACTTCAGCCAAGTTTCTAGCACTATAAGTAGGGCAATATTGTCATAGTGGTTACGTTTCTTAAAATTATAGTGTGGAAAAAGAGGCTTTGCATCTAGACCTTTGGAACTCATGATAAATGTGTGTACATATACCGCTTGGATGGAGTGAATGTGTATCACTTCAATGTCCTTTCATAGAATTATTATATGAACATGATCCATGATGCATTGGTTTGCCAATGTGATGTGAACATACAATCATTCACACAACTCTTTATATGAAACTTTCTTTTACAAGGTCAAATGGTGTATAGTGTCACTCTTTGCAAAAGGACCACATAAATCCTTTATTTGTATTAGATAGGCCCTACATGATCTATCGTAAGGAATATTTCATTAAACCTCTATGTAACCTCATATTATTCCAACATTAAACCCTTGATGGTGCCATTTGTGCCTTGCACACAATTTGAGTGTGGGATAGTCATTACGATGGCACCATATTTTCTTTAAGATGGATTTGAATAAAGGTAAGGTCTCCAACACAAGACTACCATAAAGGATAAAAGGTCATGTCTCCATCGTGTAACCGCCAAAGGGTTGCACTACTTTGTACATGTTTGGAGATATTATTAAATGACTTTTCTTTATGCTCATAACATCCCTAAAAAATCTCTAATGGCAGACATTAGTGTCGATTATGAAAATTTTGCTTCACATATTTGTCATTAAGATATGGTATTTTTGCATATAGGATTTGTGACACTTTGACTATGCTTTGGTACAAAAGAAAATGTGTTTTCTCACTTTCTTACATAGCACAATATAATGTGTGTTAATTACATTATATATATAATAACATTGCTTCATAGCTCAACAGAAACTAAATCCTAAGGTGCATTAATGTGTGTTCAATTCTCTTTCAAAAATGTCATGCTTTTCCTTTCGGTCTTTTTATACAATTTTATTTAGTTCCGAAGACATACATTAACCTAATGGCCAATATGGTGTTAACATGTCAAGGCATTCTTTCAATGATACAAAGCTAGTGTGATGTGATGCTAATGGGATTTCACACATGGGGCATAAGGGTGAGATTGAAGCATGAAGGTGAGTCTCATTGTGACTAGTTAGGTTACAAAACATGTTGAGGTATAGGATCAACCAAGAACCTAGGGGAATATGTTCTGTAATGACTCTCACCATGATGTCATGTGATGCCAATGAGAATGCATCTCTAGAGGAATGCAAATTAGGTTAAAATAATAAGGGAAGCACTCTTTTTCCAATTCAGGGTTTCTTCCAAACCCTGTTATGTTAAACATAATGAAATCCGGATTGAAGTTTTGTCTTCCCATGCATATTGTTTCCACAAACTGGCCATGAGTACTTTGGAAAGTTATGTTTTGAATTCATGGGATATTATTAGCACATCAATGAAGCGACAAACCTTGAGAACCCTAAATCAATCATAAGGTCATCATCTGAAACAAGACATTATGTGTGGATTCAATATTTGAAGTGTGAATGGGCACACCAACAGGGTTTGATAGTAAGGACTGCGCAAAGAGTAACCAACTTGAAAACATGATAAAATCCTTAATGGATTGTGGTAGTAGAGGGTGAATCCAAAATTTTAAATAGACCCAAAATTTTTGGTGCTTTTGTTGTGGCTACAACAAGTTCTTAAGTAAATGGTTTTGTTTCCTAGTGGTAGAATCGGCCAAAATGTAAACTCAAACATGTGGTTTTGGTTTTCAAATGCTAAATTTTTTACTATTCTTAAAAAAATGGTCTAGTTTCTGTGTAGCATACTAGGAAAAAATAAAAACTCGTAATTTTAAAATAATATTTATGAAAATACTTACTTCAAGAAAAATAAATTTTCCCTTTTCTAAATAGTAGGTCATGATATACTTGTATTATTCCAACCAATTGAGAATTTCAATTTTAATACAAGCTAGCATTCATAAATAAATTAAATCATTGGTAAACACTCATAAAAAACACTGCCCTATACATACTTCACATTGCTAAAATTCAAAAAATCATAAACATTAACTAAATTATATCTTTATTTTTTATGATTATTAAAATTATTCTTAATTATAAAATGAATTTTATACTTATTAATCACAAATATTAATCTCTATTATATCATGGTTTTGTTATAATACCATGGGTCAATAGTGTGACATATCAATATCCCATTTCTAAAAATCCATAACTCATTTTATAGTCAAAATATTTTATATATTTTTTATTTTAACTTATTTTCATAACATTTTGTTTATTAAATTGAAAGGTCAATAGCTCATAACTACCTTTGAAATAAATAACTAAACTCCTTATTTTAGGTGACTATTAAAATTATTCAATTATTTGTGAGGCTAAATCCTTACCATTCACTTATTAACTAATGATAATTAAATTAAAATTCTACAAGTATAATTTCAAAATAGGCTCATAATTGCCTTTGAGATAAACAACTGAACTCTTTATTTTAGATGACTATAAAATTTATTCTCTGAATTATTTGTAAGGTTAAATCCTTACCATTCACCTATTGACAAATGATAATTAAATGAAAATTCTACAAGAAGAATTTCAAAATAGAGAAATATTCTATTAGGGTTATGTGTGATTTTTTCTATGCTCAATATAGAGTTGCCAAGTGTCCCTCTTGAAATATAAATGAACTCTAAATAGAAAAACAATGTTGGATATTATAAAAAATAAAAATATTATTCCTATTTAATTAGTATGCATAAAAAGCATAATAAAACATCATATCTCAAAATTCACATGCCATAATATAATTTTCTTAGAAGTAAAAATAAGTGGGAGAAAGATATGATATAATAATTCATATCAATTTAAAAAACATAAAGTAACTAAAACTTAAAAAAAGTGTGGGTAACTTGTTTAAACTTTATACTTTTCAAAAATATTTGAACACGGTATTTAAAATTGTTATTTGAAGATATATTCTAATTAATTTATGTCATATCAATTTCATATATATTTATACATAGTTTTTCTATTTAAAACTATAATTACTGCACAAGATAAAGATTCTATTAGGGTTATGTGTGATTTTTTCTATGCTCAATCTAGAGTTGACAAGTGTCTTTTTTGAAATATAAATAAACTCTAAATAGAAAAACTATGTTGGATATTTAAAAAATAAAAATATTATGCCTATTTAATTACTATGCATAAAAAGCATAATAAAACATCATATCTCAAAATTCACATGCCATAATATAATTTTCTTAGAAGTAAAAATAAGTGGGAGAAAGATATGATATAATAATTCATATCGACTTAAAAAAAATAAAGTAACTAAAACTTAAAAAAGTGTGGGTAAGTGGTTTAAACTTTATATTTTTCAAAAATATTTGAAAACAATATTTAAAATTGTTATTTGAATATGAATTCTAATTAATTTATGTCATATCAATTTCATATATATTTATACATAGTTTTTCTATTTAAAACTATCATTACTCCACAAGAGAAATATTCTATTAGGGTTATGTGTGATTTTTTCTATCTTCAATCTAGAGTTGACAAGTGTCCTTGAAATATAAATGAACTCTAAATAGAAAAACAATATTGGATATTATAAAAAATAAAAATATTATGCCTATTTAATTAGTATGCATAAAAAGCATAATAAAACATCATATCTCAAAATTCACATGCCATAATAAGTGGGAGAAAGATATGATATAATAATTCATATCAACTTAAAAAAAATAAAGTAACTAAAACTTAAAAAAGTGTGGGTAAATTGTTTAAACTTTATACTTTTCAAAAATATTTGAACACCGTATTTAAAATTGTTATTTGAAGATATATTCTAATTAATTTATGTCATATCAATTTCATATATATTTATACATAGTTTTTCTATTTAAAACTATAATTACTGCACAAGAGAAATATTCTATTAGGGTTATGTGTGATTTTTTCTATGTTCAATCTAAAGTTGACAAGTATCCTTCTTGAAATATAAATGAACTTTAAATAGAAAAACAATATTGGATATTATAAAAAATAAAAATATTATGCCTATTTAACTAGTATGCATAAAAAACATAATAAAACAACATATCTCAAAATTCACATGCCATAGTAAGTGGGAAAAAGATATGATATAATAATTCATATCAACTTAAAAAAAAATAAAGTAACTAAAACTTAAAAAAGTGCGGGTAAGTTGTTTAAACTTTATACTTTTCAAAAATATTTGAACACGGTATTTAAAATTGTTATTTGAAGATGTATTATAATTAATTTATGTCATATTAATTTCATATATATTTATACATAGAATGAAAATGTTAAAAGGAAATATTTAAATATTTTATATAATAGAAATAAAATAAAAATATGGAAATCTGTAATTGATGAAATTTTTAATATAAAATTAATATGTGATACATAAAAATATTATTATTAATAAGAAAATTCAATGTGGGTTATCAATAAAATATTTTAATATATTGACCTATATTTGAAAATGATAAAATTAATGAAATGGCTCTCCAAGTGAGAACCTGGAGAGTGTACAAACACACTCACACAATCTGATACATACAATCAAGAGAACAACCTAGTACATATAGGCTTTCTCACAATTGAGTGGTTTGAGCCACTCCCTAAATATTAGGATCTGAGATCTAGAATTAGAACCTCAATCCTATCCTAACTTAACTTTCTCCATTAATTTCCAACACTCCCCCTTAATGGAGAAAGGGTACAGAACAATAACATATGATAACATACGCCTGTTGGTCTAGTTTCAGCTAGGCTTACAATGGTAAAAGACATAAAAAAACTTGGTAACAGAGTTTTCATCTTGGTCTTTATGCTTTTGAGACCATATTTGTTCATTTGTGGATGAGGCTTAATCTTCACTTTCTTTGTCATGAGATAGTGATGTATCTTCACCTCATTTCTTCCCCAGTGATGGAAAGCTTGAACGCTTATCCTCACCCTTTTGAAAGTTATGATAGGGTTAATAGGAAACTGTTGTCTCTCACCATTTCTGGTGTCACGCATGTAAACTTCAGCAATGTTGTCATCTGCACACACATAAATATTGATGAGATTATCACATTTTAAATTCTCTCCAACTTTGTCTTATTTTGCCACGTCTTCACCATCAGCTTCATGTGGCTCATCGAATTGATCTTCAACAGTTTGTTCATCTTTACATCCTTCCTGAAGATCAACTTGTGACTCTTCAATATCAGGATCTTGCACAATGGATTGCGCCTCTTGTTTCTCGTGGTCATCAACAGAACCACATTGTTTTCTAAAAAAATTCTAGACTTAAAAATATTACTCATGCTAATGCCCCCAAATGCCAACATGAGAATATCACCATCATCATCATCAGAATAAAAAAATATAGACATGTTGTTAAAAGGTCCAGCTTATCTACTTTTATCTTGCTTCCAGATTTCGACTCCACTCGGTCCTCTTACGAGCTCCAACAACCCCGTTACCACGCAGGCATGAATCCTCCCTTTGGCACCTCTTCAATAGTAGAATCTTGTAGATTGTGGCTTCTATGCCACGCAGGGCTTAGTGCCCTCAGCTCTTGCAACGAGCAACAAATGACCTCTCAACAAACTGACAATGCTATTAATGTCTAATTCTGATGCATGTAATTAACAATTTCTCATATAACACATATTTCTAAAAGAACGTAGCAATCAATTAATCGCCTCAAGCACTCAGATCTCCCGCACTCTGCTTCTACTTCCACCGCCAAATGTCAAACAACCTTACGCAGCAAGCTCAACACTGAACGTTGCCCAAAAAAAATAAAACAAAAACTGCGATCCACGCAACTGCTCATGGAAAAAACTGATTTCAAAGGATTTTTCTTATGCAGTTGAGGCTCATTGCACATAAATACACAAGAAAAAACTGGGCCTTCCAGATGATTGCGACTCCTTCAACTCCGAAACACTCGGCATCATGCAAGAGAACTAGTACAACTTTCTCCATCAGACTTTTTTTTCGTCTTGATCGATTGTAGTTTCTTCCACTGTCTCCACCTTTTCTACCATGGCTCCCTCCTCGGTCTTGACTTCTTCGACTATAGTCTCGACGGATGTATCGGCCTCCTTGGTTGGCTCGACCACCGCTTCGACAGCAGGAACATCTGCTGCAGCTTGTGAAAAAGATTATCCAACCGCCACTTGGGCATCGATTCATAATTGGCATAGGAGCCGTCTCCCCCTCATCGATGGTAGGAAATACTTCAGTCGTTACTTCTATGGCCGCCTGTCAAACTCAAATCATGTTTCCCTCAGCATTATCAGCATATAATCCCTTTGAAATTTCCAATGAAGGAACAAAACAATGAGTAGAGGAAGACGTAGCAGTAAACTGAGACAGTGGAAGAAATGCAGATTCCGATTTTCAGGCTTTGATATGTCGGAAATTGGTGATGGTGTCTAGCATTCAACACACATCCACGCAGGTTCAGAACCTTGACCATTGGTTGTCACACCCACGCAGTGCCACCAGCCACGCAACGATAGGATGCCTTCCAATTGATCACAAAAATCGGCTACGTCGTGACAGGATTTTGCGATCCATTTTTCCGCTGCAGGCAGGGCCAACCTGAAGCTCTGATACCATCATAAAATTAATGAAATGGCTCTCCAGGTGAGAACCTGGAGAGTGTACAAACACACTCACACAATCTGATACATACAATCAAGAGAACAACCTAGTACATATAGGCTTTCTCACAATCGGGTGGTTTGAACCACTCCCTGAATATTAGGATCTGAGATCTAGAATTAGAATCTCAATCCTATCCTAACTTAACTTTCTCCATTAATTCCAACAAAAAATATCTTAGTAATAAAAAAATCATTTTAATATAAACAATCTAGTCCATAGATAAAATTTCTCAATGCACATATTATGTAAAATAATTTAATGTCAACTATGTATATATTGTATATTGTTTAAAAAAAGTGGATATACGTCATATAAAACAATTGGAAAAACAAATATATATGGTTAAATATTTTGAAGTAGTCTCCCTATATTACAATTTTTTTTGTGAATTTTCTCTTAAATCCAAGAAATATTGTTTTCCCTTACAAGTTGAAGTTATTTACTCTATATAATATTTAAAAATACAATTTAAACAATGGAAAATTAGACAGTGTATATATAGAGAGAACCCTACATATGAATACACTTTATTTTTAAATTTTGCACTCTAAAAGATGTTTTCAGATAGAGGGATTTTATCTCTCAACTCATGTTAAAATCATACTTAACATGAATCAATATTAATAAAATTTTTTATTTTATAATATATTTTTTTGACCAAACAAGTAAAAATTGTTTCTCTGGAATTGATAATTACATCGTCATTATTAGTTGGTGGAGGTTTAGAAGATTCTAATGTGGTTCATCATTATAACCAAGAAACTAAAGATGCATCCCTACAATGCTTTAGAAAAGTAGGATAAAAAAGAAACTAAATATGCATCTGTACAATGCTTTAGAAAAGTAAGATCTTATTTTTTCTTTAAGACCTAAAAACAAGCTAGTTTAAACTAATGAACTTTATCAACAATATCCTTTTGTGTAGGGCTATAATTTTTTATCTCAGGATTTTGTGATCCATATAGTTTCTTTGGAATTGGCTTTCAGAATAATCAAATCATGAGTATTCGTTGGTCGACATTTCAAACCCTCTAATGTGGTTCATCATTAGAACCATGAAACGAAAGATGCATCCCTCCAATGCTTTAGATACTTTAGATCCATTTTTTTTCTTTACGAGCTGCAAACAAGATCGTTCAAACTGATGAAATTTATGAGCAATATCCCTTCTATGTAGAGCTATAATTTTGATCTCAGAATTTTGTGATCCATATTATTTCTTTCGAATTGGCTTTCTGAATTGTCACATCATGAAATTTATCACCAATATCCCTTCAGTGTAGGGCTATAATTTTTTATCATAGAATTTTTTGTGATCCATATTGTTTCTTTGGAATTGGCTTTCTGAATATTCACATCATCACTATTAATTTGTCAATGTTTACCTAGTAAGTTATAATTGTTTATCTTAGAGTTTTGTGATCTATATTGTTTCTTTGGAATTGGCTTTCTAAATATTCACATCATCAGTATTAGTTGGCCCACATTTACTTGGTTCATCATCACGACCATAAACTAAATTTCATTTGTACAGTTTAAAAAAAAATTAAGATCTGATTTTTTCTTCAACACCTGCAAACGACCTCGACCTCACTTATTAATCAAATCAAGTTACATATATACATGAGGTATAGTCTCAAGATAGAGAAGCTATCTTTGATGCACAATAATTTAGTTGAGAGAATATCTCAACCTCACACCAAACTACGAACTAACCTAACAAATAGGAATAGACTCTAAATGAAGACAAGTAGGAATTAAATATTCCAACACTCCCCCTTAATGATTACTTGTCTCAATATCTATTTGAAAAATCTACAACTCGTCCTATTTGTCGATGTCCATATAAAGGAACAACCATCTACCGAAATGCATGGGTTCCAACCGCTGCAACCGCCAGTCTACTAGGAAGTCCTTCACATAGATGGTTTATCCAACCTCTCGATTAACTCCCCCTTGATATCAAATTTCACCTTATGGAGTCTAAAACCAATACGTTCCACCCAAGCGTATCCATCCCGCATGACACACTCTTCTAGGGTGTTAAAACTCTCTGACAGAGGGAAAATATAACAAATGGGTATGCATGCCTCTCTAGGACTTAAAACACATACAAACAATAAATGACATGTAGATTTGCAAACTGTGACTCATACTCATGGTCATGAGTCTATTCTTAAAAACTCACACAAAACTTGATTGTCCATCCTCCTTTGCCACTCACCATACCATACTTTTAAGTCTTTGGCATCTTCATTTTACTTTGGCAAGTTGATCTTGGTCTCCATGTTTTACCTGTCATCAATTAGAGTTGCGAATTCTAACATAATGACATCATATTGAGGTTGCAAATCTCAATATTTATACAAATTTCCAAGACTTGTCCACATTTACCCATACCAAATAATAACAATACCAAATGACAATATAAGTACAAGTGATAACCATGACAGTAATACAATATCCATGAAGAAAAAAACTGGCATTCAAATGTTCAACACATGGCCATGCCATTCACTACTGTGGACAAACTGCCCCAAATTTCAGTTCACCAAAACACTGCCCACGCTGTTGTTGTGAGCAGATCCAAGATCATACACTGCACGTTGTCTTCGATCAGATCCCTATCATATCACTGACAACTGATCGCTCCACATTGCTTCATGAACATGCACGAGCAACACCCTTTCACCTGCTTGCTAGTTCATATTTCGACAAGCAGTAATTCACCTCCACCGCTCAGGCTCTCAGCCTTGAGGAGATACAATGTAGCCACCAAGGCTCAACTCAGCCACCAAGGCTTATCATAGCCACAAAGGCTCAACACAGCCACGAAGGCTCACCATAGCCACGAAGGGCTCAACACAACCACGAAGGGCTCTACACAGCCACGAAGGCTCAACACAGCCGTAAAGGCTCAACTCAGCCATGAAGGCTTATCATAGTGATAAAGGCTTATAACAGTCGTGAAAGGCTGATCACAGCCACAAAGGCTTATCACCGCCACGAAGGCTCTCCATCCACCCAAGCTTATCACTGCCACGAAGGCTCTCCAGCCACCCAGGGCCACAAATCTGCCACTAAGGCACACCAGCCACAAAGGGGCCACAAGCCATTAAGGCTTACCAAATCTTCTCTAGAGCATGCAACGACACATAGGTCGGATCTGCAGTAACGTCGCCATAGTAACACAACTAACACAACAAACATCCATGCTCATTGCACCATATTCAGCTCTCCATCATCGTCGATGGACATCTGGTGCTAACAGAAGAGACTTCCAAACATGCCTTCTCACATTGGTTATCAGGCTGCAACAACGAAGAACTACTGCCAGGCTAATCTCCTCGCAATTGAATATTCAGATATGTTTCCACCACACTCGGCACACACAAAATCGATCATCCTCCAATCTATGATTCCATTTTCATTGTCATGTCTTCATTATATCTGGTAGTAAATAATTCCTGCAAATAAATTTTTCTTTTGTTGGAATGGGCAATTCCAACAAAGACTCACACTCGTGACAATAGTTGCCCAAACTAAATGTCACAACAATACAACATTTAGTTCTTTTAACCAGCTTTACATAAATGCATTTACATGTTAAGTTGACCAGTCTCAACATGAAAGCAGAATAATTCACGAAGACAACAATTTTTTTTCATCTTCAACCTGTATAGAAACATAATCATGTCAAGGCAGCTCAACACACTACCCTCGGCTCACTTCACTGTTGTGCCATGAGACCATGCTAGAAATTTGTTCAACCTTCAACCAAGTTGATCCCAAAAAAAGGAAGCTGGAAGCCTCCCAACATCTCCGCGTGCTTCCGCACCTCTTCTAACACTCTTTCAACTGCCCAATTGCACCACAAAACAACAAATATTCCAAACTATTCCTGCACGAAAAAACGCTTGCAATGGGAAGGAAGGTAAGAATTTTCAAAAAACAGAACTGTAGCAAGAAGGTTGGTGACATTTGGAATATTCTGCCGGTAGAAAGCTTCCCACAAAGCCCGAATCTTGTATGTTTTAGTTATCAACAAATGGACCCTTGAACTCTGCACCTCGTCCACTTTTGATTTGTAGTGGGACTAAAGGCCTTCCAAATAATTCTCTCACATATATTAGTAGCAATGAATAATGAAATGCTAGATCCTAATCCATAACCTTCCTGGAGTAAATTGTCCAAACATATCACAATTATTCCAGCGAAAAAGAGCTGGACAATAATGAGGATGGCACTACATTCTCATACATGCCGCCTCTGAAACCGACTGTTTTCTTTCTTTATGCTTTTCATTATACTTTTATTCCAATTTCTCAATGGTGGCCACATTTGCAACAGCCAAGGAGCACAAGAGGCCCAACAGAAGCAACATACAAACCAACACCACCACATTCTCCGCCTTGAATTTGTAAATTAATCCAGTAGCCAACTGGGTATACACATCGAACACCACCGTAATGAAAAAGAGGAAGAGAGCCATCATGTTTGCAACAATCTGTTTGTTCCTCATCACTCCCAAGGATGGGATGAAGAAGCACATACTGACGCATATGAAAACAGTGACGTTAAGTTTGGCTATCTGATCTTGGGGTGTCGACATTCGAGCCGACAGATCCATAGGAAGCTTGTAGGCCACTGATAGTAGCACCAGCGTTGTTGTGTTGATGGGGAAGGACTTGCAGGAGAAAAAATAACACAATGAACTGGGCCACGATTTCTTCTCCAGTATGAAAATCAAAGGAAGAACCCACATATCTTCCCCACCAGCCACAGACCACACAATACACCAATCTGTGGCTCGTTGAATAGTGGTACGCAAACTGGCTCAGTCATTTCGGGCAAAACATTAGCAGAAGGAATTATATCAAGTTCTATCACGACCTCTGCAGCCTAATTCATTATCTCATCCATTTGTGGAAGCAGTTGGCATGTCTACACTTCTTCAGCAGCAACTGCAACATCAGTTGCCACAAGAACGCAATTTTAATTTCTCTAAAATGATTCATTTCCTTTAAACGGGCTCTCTGCTGCATCTGGGCATGTAGAGACCAGGAAGTGACTTTTAAAATGCGTAGGATTGCATAAATTTGTCACCGCACCAATTTCACCTTTGCAATATCTACCAACAGAGATCTCCTTCTCTCCAACGCCTCCTTGACAGAATCAATGCCTCCATACTCAGATCTGCGGATCCACACTTCTCCGCCCTTCGAGAGCGTTCACCGTTCGAGCAGAGAATTGAGAACATGAACTTCCAACCTCACCAACTCCGCAGAACTTTAACATGCGCACTCCTTTCACATTGGCTCCAACTTTGGTCTGAATGATGGACAATTAAAAAAAATAAAAGAAAACAATATCGATATACTCTTATTTTTCTCAGCCAAGGAAGGGCCGAGGTCCAGGCCTAGGCCCAAAAGGGCTCCGATACCAACTTAGAAATTGAGCATACAAGCTCTATATTATTATTAATCAAATAAAGTTACATATATACATGAGGTACAATCTCAAGATAGAGAAGCTATCTTAGACGCACAATAATTTAGTTGAAAGAATATCTCAACCTCACACCAAACTAGGAACTAACCTAACAAATAGGAATAGACTCTAACTGAAGACAAGTAGGAATTAGATATTCCAACAACCTTGACCTTGTTCAAAAATATGAGCAGAGCAATAATTTTTTATTCAGAGCTTTGTAATCCATATTATTTCTTTGTAATTGGCTTTGGAAATAATCACGTCATATGAGTATTTGCTGGTAGACATTTAGAATTATAATTTTTGGTTTTAAAATCTATACAATATTTTATATTTTGGAAAAAAAAATCACACAATAAAAACAACACCATTTTAAATTAGTGTTATATAAAATTATAATTTTAAACCTATAAAGCAGCATTTTAACTGCCGATTGTCTCTTTCGACTAAGATGGAATCCTCGGGTATGTCTATCTCTAATCCGTGTAGGACAAGGGTAAAAAAGAATTATGTACATAATCCGGTCTTTGATATTCCTATGTCTTGTTCAAAAGATATTTCTATATCATCTCATAGTGGAACCCTCGGCATGACCACCCCTCCACCTCACAAAGCCCCTCTCCTTGCTAACCTCCCTGCACGATGTTGCTCAAAATTTTCTCGAAAATGCTCCCTTCCTTTCAAAGGCATACACATAACGCTGGAAAGCCCTTCACTGTCACAGTTGGCTAAAGCCTATCTTGAAAAATCATTACCCCTTATCTCCGTAAGCGGTACCCCCCCCTTAACACTAATCTCTCCCCTCATAGTCCTCTGATAGTATCGCCCTCCATGCTAGCCTTGGAATGGGCCTCCCCTTTCAATAGTCAAAATCATATTGCTGGTGAGTCAAATGAATCACCTAAAATTACTTTTGGGACAGATCTGGATGATCTTCTGAAGAACCTAGAATTGGATCTCGCGGCCTTGACTTTCTTTGATAAAAAAAATTTAGATGTACTCCCTAAAATCTCGCCGAAATCCGCTGCAAACATTACTGTCCGAAAGACCAAAAAAATTGGATCCAGGCATTTTAGAGGGAGACAGAAGATGAAGAAACTTTTTCGGGGAGAGATTCTGAACCTTCAAGATATTCCAATCATGCACTCGAAGGATAATTTGGCCCTTAGAGCAAGCCGCCCACAAAAGGGTGGGACATGACATCCATTCTGTCTCTCAATATTAGGGGGTTAGGCGACCCCTCCAAAACTAGTCGCTCAGGGATTTGGTTAGGAACCATCGGCCATCGATCATTTTACTACAAGAAACTCTTTGCCTGCGGAAAACTACAATGGAATCTATAATTTCGATTTCTCCGGGATGGAATACTGCAGGTGTAGACTCTATTGGAAGATCAGGAGTTTTGGCAGTTGGCTGGGATGATCAAATTTTTAACCTCTTGGCTTTCAAATTTTTTGGAGGCATCTTTCTATATGGGTTTTGCAGGGGGATAAGCGAGGAGATTGCCATCATAAATCTATATGCACCCTGCCTTCTGAAGTTGGATTTATTGAATAAGATGGATAAATGTGGTGTGCTGGATCTTAAATACCTTATGCTGACTGGGGATTTCAACATTGATCTTTCTGTGGAAGAGTCTTGGGGTTGTAAAGCAAGAATTGACCAAGTGGCTGGAAGAGTATCACATATTCTAAACATTTGCACCCTTGTAAACATTAAAGCATTTCTAGTTGTGCCTACTTGGACAAATCGAAGATGTGGCAATGAATACATTGCAAAAGTGTTGGATCGTGCTATGGTCAGCTCTAAAATGATCAATCACATGGGATACATGCGCCTCTTAGTGCAGCAATCCTCTCTCTCGGATCACATGGCTATCTTGTTATCATGGAGGCACGAATCCAGTAAAAAAAGGGGCCCCTTTTAAATTCAACAGGGTATGGCTATCTGACCCCGAATTTATTCATATGGTTAAAAATTTTTGGAAGGATGATTGTTTGGAGGGCGAAAGTACCCATGTATTTGGTTTGGTAGCTAAAATGAGGGCCTTGAAAAAACTTGTAAAAGGTTGGGAACGAGACAAAAAGGATGCACAGAGGAAGGAACTTGCGGAAGTCTTAGTTTTCATAGCTCGGGAATATGAATCTTTTACAGTTCACCCTCCAGACGATGGATTTTATAAACACTTGAAAGCTCTGGAGGCTCAGAAGATTGAGTTACTGAAGGTTGAAGAGATCACCTGGAAGTTGAAAAGCAGAAAACAGTGTCTCAAAGAGGGTGATATAAACACCAAGTATTTTCATGCATGCGCATCTAGTAGAAGGGTGAAAAATGCCATATGGAGTATTCGCTCAAAAGATGGCACCATGATCTTTGATGAAGCTGGGATTAGGAGGGATGTAGTTGAACACTTTGAGGATTTATATAAGAAAGATGAGGAGATCTCCCTCCTCAACCAACAATGGGTTGTTAACCACATCCCAGAAATGTTTGACCAGGTGGCTGCTGAGGATTTCATGAGGCCCATTTCCAAGAAGGAAGTTGAGGAAGTGCTAAAGTCTTTTGCCAGGGACAAAAGCCCTAGGCCGGATGGATGGCCGTTCGAAATCTATATTTTTTTTTTTGAATTAATAGGGGATGGTCTACTGGACCTGATAGAGCAGATCAGAATAAAGGGTCATATTCCAGGTGACTTAAATGCCACTTTTATTTCCCTGATATCGAAGTCCTCAGACCCCATTACTTTCTCGGACTTTAGACCCATTGTGCTGTGTAATGTCTTGTACAAGATCTCCTAAAAAGTCATAGCAAACAAGTTAAAAGGTACACTTTCCAGATGGATCTCGGAAGAACAGTATGGTTTTCTCAATGGCAGATCAATTCATGATGCTTTAGCCATCACACAGGAAGCGATGCACACAATACACAACCAGAAGCAGGATGGCATTATTTTTAAGGTCGATCTCTATAAAGCGTATAACTCTGTAGACTCGTCATTCATAAGAATTTCCCTTTTCAAAATAGGTTTGTCGTTGCCCGTCATTAGATGGATCATGGCGTGTATCTGTACGGTGAGATACAGTGTTATCATCAATGGGATTCCTTCTTCTTTCTTCAGTGCTAGACGCGGGTTGAGACAGGGCTGCGCCCTATCGCCGCTCATTTTTCTCCTTGTCATGGATGGCTTCAGCCGATTGATCAACAGTGCTTCTGTGGAGGCATCCTTTACAGGCTTGTCGATATCCCCACAGGTCAGGATCACTCACTCTCTCTTCGTTGATGACTTATTGGTGTTTGGTAATATTTTTCGCAAACACTGGGGCTTCGTCCATACTTTGCTAGAACGATTTGGATCTGCCACGGGGCTACTCATCAATAAATTAAAATCTTTGCTGCTTTATGATCACGGTGAGGTTGCGAAAGTTCAATACATTACTGATATTCTGGAGGTGAATGTCACCAGACTGTCTGAAGGTGTCACATATTTGGGTTATAGACTGAAGCCCTGTGCATATGTGAATAAATATTGGGAATGGCTCATAAAAAAACACAGGGGTAAAATATCAAAGTGGACTAATCGGTGGCTTTCTCTGGGAGAAAGATTTATTTTAATTCAAGCTGTACTAACCCAGCTTACAGTGTGCTGCAGCCACCTGTTCTTTCTCCCGGCCTTCATTATTGAGAAGATAAATGTTGTCGTGGCACAATTTTTATGGGTTGGAGAGAGTTCAAATAAAAGGTATCGTCTCTATAAACTGTCGAAGGTATCTTTTCCTAAGGTGCTAGGGGGGTGGGGTCTGCTGGACCTACGGACTTTCTCCTTCACCTTACTGGCGAAAACTATGTGGAGGGCACTGACAGGGAGTAGTATCTGGTCAAACATTAAGGCGGACAAATACATGGGTACACGATCATTGGCTGCATATATACAGGCCCCCTTTAATTCTCATAGGCGAGCTTCCATGATATGGAGGAGCCTATCAAAATGCTGTGATATTATTACACACAGATTAGTGTGGAAGTTTGGGAATGGGAGGTTGATTCCCATCCCTTGAAACACTATTTTGGGCGTACAAGCAGGTTTTTTTGTTGAGTCAGAGTTCTTCCATAGACTCTCTCATAGAAGCTTCATCTACTTCTCTGACATCATATCACATTGGGAAGTAGGCGCTCCAGTTTGGAAGCCTTTTGATGCTCTTGGGATGAGAAGCAACGACAGGGGAATTTTGCAGAGCTTCATCATCTCTCTACAGGCTGCTGGTTTCTTCTTTGATCCTATGGGGGACCGAATCGTATGGGGTGGGTCTTCCAAAGGATCAAAAATCAGCGTCAAGGATCTCTATCAGCACTTAAAAGATGAAGGCCATACTGCTTCTGACATTCCTGGTTTCTAACAAGGTGTGTAAATGGAAGATCCCTCGTAAGATTGTACTTTTATATTGGTTGCTTAGAAAGGGAAAGATTATCATGTGGGAGAATCTATAGAAAAGAGGTAAGCATGGACCAGAGCGATGCAATCTATGAAAAGAGGAGTTGGAATCTGTATCTCATGTATTCTTTGAATGTAAGGCATCAGTAGGCTTATGGGATATGTTTTCCAATCTGGCATGTACCCCTACATGGAGACCGCTTAACCATAATCATGCATATGAATTCAGTTCTTCAAAGGGTGGTGGGTATAAGGCCCTCCCTTATTGTGTATGCTGGGAGATATGGTGCACTAAAAACAATATGTTATTCAATGAGGCACATTTTGATGTCACAAGGATTTAATCTCATGTCTTGGAGTGGCTTCATATTAATCCTATTCTGGCAAAGGATTGCAAGGACCTCTCCATCAGAATAAGACCTCACAGCATCCATCTACCGTCTCTATTTTTTGATGGAGCACAACAGGAAGGCCAGTGTGGATGTGGTGCCTGGCTCAAAATGGATGGCGAGGAGAGGTATCATATCATCTGGAATGGGGGCCATGGAACAAACAATAAAGCGGAGATAATGGCACTTTGGAGTGGGCTCATGGTGGCCTATCATTTAATGATCCCAAGCATTGATATATACGGGGATTCTCAGATCATTATTGATGGCATTTCTGGAAGGTCCTCTCTCAGTTGTACAAATCTCAGTGGCTGGATTGATCTCATTTGCCACATTTTGTCTAAGTTTCAGAGGGCTTCCCTTCATCATATTTACAGAGAACTAAATGGGAGGGCAGATGGGTTGTCTAAGAAGGGGCTGGAACAAACTTTTGAATTCATATCAGTCAGACACTTCAGGGACAATAGGGAAATGGCTTTTTTCAAATACTCATTGTAGGCTCCCTTCTCACATGGTCTCTGTATAATGCTCTACATTGCGAATCATCTGAGCCCTCTACATGAACCTTTTTTTGTATACAGTTCAGATGTTGTAGCTGTTTTTTTTTGGATTTCAAGTGAGCCTGATATCATTCAAGTGAGCCTGCATTTCTTATTTATACTTTTGATGCATACAGTTCGGATGTTGTTGCTGGTTTTTTTTGGATTACAAGAAAGCCTGATATCCTTCAAGCGAGCCTACGTTTTCTTATTTATACTCACATGGAATGCTGTCAATCAAGAAACGTATTAAACTCTGCAATATCTCTCGAAATGAGCCTAACATCACAATAAGAACGTGTATTTTTGCACATGTCTACAGGTTATCCCATTGCATACATTTTAAGCGATGCTGGTCAGTGGGTTTCAGTTTCTTGATATGGTATGGATATCAAATGGACGTTGGTCCAGTACACGTTGCCTTTCCTTTTACTAGATGCTTACTCATCATGTATTTAGAAGCCTTCTGGCAAACTTGGATACTTCTTAGAATTTGGCATTATCATGAGGTTCATAATGGTTTCATATCCTGTCCCGTATGGTGACATGGGGCTACTTATTTTTGTCTGGTATGGGGCACCCTTTTTCTCTGGATGGATAAATTGGGTGTACGATCTATAGACGAGTATATGTATATTGGTTCATGGACTGTTTTCTTCATATAAAATAATCAAAACAGTGTTTTTTCTCTTGTGAAAAAAAATAAAAATGCAAAATGTGAATCAAAGAGGAAGTCATTATTGCATAAATGTTTGTTAGATCAACCAATAATAAATGGATAGCGATCCGGCTATGAAAATGTATAAATTTGAGTCATGAGACTAGTAGACTAGTAAAGGAGTCCTTCTCTCATTAGAATTTCGTACAAATAGATTACATGGTCCATATTTCTCCTAACTTGTAAATCGGTTGAACTCAGAGCGAGTCAAGTGAGCAATCTTGTTCTCGTGCAGTGTCCATACATTAAGGATCCATGCGTTAAATCACTGATCGACCATTAATATGTATGTTACAATTTCCATAAACTTTACACGAAATCACTGAAATGTCAAGGACAGGAGTTCAATGTTATAAAGGGGTGCATTCAATAATCGTAATTGTGTATACCATAATGTATACCATAATACCAATGAAGCATGTAATGGCTCATCAATGTCAAGTTTCCCTTTGATAATATTTTTTGGTGATTTTAAAAAGCATTTTTAATATATATATATATATATATATATATATATATATATATATATGAAAATTAATCTCAACCACTCTAGTTATTAATCACATCAGCTATACTTAAAGTACATTGTTATTGTAGGTTGCGGATTTTATTTGCAGGGTGAAGGACTTAGCTTAAATTAAGTTCTGAGCGGGAGTAGAAATACCTCATTCCCCAACATATCGAATAATTAAAGTCAAATGACCATTTAATGAAATTTGGTGAAATGTATAGTGAGACCTTAATTCATTTACTGTACCCAACCTCTGCAAGTTCAGAAAACCATTTTTGTAGAGTCTTCGGTGGTGTGTCTTAATATTTTGTCTTTTCATGTATTAATGTATTAGAAATGTTTATTTTTATATAACAACCATGTGGAAGTATTGTCTTTTGAGAAAATGGTGGAGCATTTTGTGGTGAGTTTTACTTGGTGAAGGAGTCCCTACATCCATATGAATGTATTTCATGTTTTAGAAATTATAAACCAAAGTTTTATTTTTTGTTGAGCTACTATGTTTTACTTTGTTCTATTGTGCTTAAATCTAGTTGAATTTTAGCTCCATTTCAGTTGCCCAAGTTAACTGTGCTTTAATCTCCCCGTCTACCTTTTGAGAAACATCCTCTATTTTAATTTTACACATAATAATCACTATGTTGTCTATAAAACGCAATAATGAACATATTAATGAAAGATCTCACACCTTGCAATACCATATCTAATTAACCCAATAATATCAATGAAGGATCTCACACAAATACGATAATATTCATAGTTATTATGATGAGAATTTATGTACATTATTTTCTAAATGAATACGAAAAATAGAGTTTTAAGGTCCTCTTGATAGTGGAGAACCCAGAAGTGAGAGTGGACACAAATTCACCTACTTGTAGGAGAATATAATTCCAACCACCTGCTAGATGTTGAAACCGTCCATCCAAGTGTCCAAGTTCAGTTACACTTAGTCCACTTTTAGTTCAGTTTCACTGAAGTCATTTAATGTTGATGTCTCCAATGCAATCTTATTTAACTAATTTGTAATATTGAGAACATAAATCCTCTTCTACACTTCTTTTCAGTTTTCAATTCTTGTCATGGTATCAGAGCTAGTTTGCATAAGAATCCTTGAGAGAGCAGGAATTTTGTGAAGTTGGAGCAACAGATAGAAGAGGTTAGCTTGCATAAGACTCTTTGAGAGAGCAGCAGAAGTTTGAAGAAGTTTGAGGATGCCTCATGCGAGAGCAACAAAGATCGAAGATCAAAGCTATGTTGTATAAGACTCCAGAGCAACAACGTGAGTGTGAGCGTAGTATTTGAATATTGCTGAGGTGTATATATCCAAAGGAATATTGTTGAGGTGTAGAGAACCAAAGGAAAAAGAAGAACAAAGAACCAACTGAGGAGAAGCCCCTGATAGTTGAGTGAAGTTTTTTTTTATTTAATTTTTTTTTTAATCAGCACTCTTTTTGAAGGAACAGTCTTGTCGATCAGCCATCCGCACTGATTTGAGGCAGATACCCCTGCCGATTAGCGCTAGTTTGAGCCAGATACTAGTGCCAATCATGCGAAGAAGCAGAGAGAGAGTTGGTTCTTGAGTAGAATGTCGAGATTTAAAAAGAACCCAACAATGTGTGATAAGTCACGAATCTACTGCCAGTGTGAGCTAGTTGCAGAAGAGCGATCTGCGGATGCAGTCCCTCCTGGTGTACTCTATTAGAGTAGAGATAACAAGTATTTGGGGGCATTTCTTAAATCGGTTCTAGGTATTTTGATATTTTTCGTGAAAGTTTTGTAAAAGTGTCTCCTCTTTAAAGAAATTTTTTGAAGCAAGGTATCTGTTAAGCATTTGTAGACTCGTCTATTTGTGAAATCGATGCAACATCATCATTTTTTTTTCATTTAGTTGCAATTTCTACAATTTGTGTTACTTGTTGAGTCGAACTAAGCCAACACTCAACAATGGGAAAATCAAAGAGGCTAAAGTGACAAGAAGAGATTTTGAGATCTTTTTAGATCTGGAAGTGAAGAGGCAAAAAGATGCCTTTGCATTAAAATGTATAAAAGAATCTGTGGATGACAACATTCTCCCCCTAATTTCAAATGCCAACACAGCCAAGGAGGCATTTGATACCCTTGAGAGGTGTTTTGGTGCAAGGGGGAGGATTGAAGTTGAAGATGAAGTTGGATCTATAACATCAGATCTACAACAAGATGAAATGACTCAACTAGAAGTGGATGATGTCTGTGAAGAAATTTGCAGATGCAAAAGAGAAGTTGCATGAAGATGCTCGTGAACTCCACTGTGCACAACCACAAGTGGACGAATATTTCATGAATCCAACAACGGATCTTGCTGATGAAAATTTGGTGAATAGAACAACACAACTTGCTGATGATGATTTGGTAATTACATAAAAGGAGCTTGTTGATGATGATTTGGTGATTCCAGCAACAAAGCTTGCAGATGAATATTTAATGAATCCAGTAACTGAGCTTGATGATAGTAAAACTAATATGGTAAATGTAGTGATTAATATTGCTGATATAAATTTTGATAAAGAATTTTTGGCTTATGATTATTGGTTGCAGATGATGCAACAAAAACATCATATAGACATGATGTTATTTAGTGATAAAAGCCCACTTGAGTGAGTGGAAGACAACCTGTTTGCAGCAACACATGTTAGTGAAGAAGAGACAAAGACAGAGACAGATCAATATAGAGACAGAAACAAAAATAGAGGCAAATGCAGAGAAGGAAGCCCACAAAGAGAAAACGGAGAAAAAAGAAAAAGCTGAGAAGGAAGCTCAACATGAGAAAGCTCTCATTGGAGAGCAGAAGGAACAAAACCAATATGGTTTTGGAGATTTTTTTACAGTTACCATTAATTTCCAATGTGCAAGTAAACAAAACGATTATGAAGAAGAGTTAAAGTTTCTTGAAGCATGGCTTGCAACACCATGTCTAGATGAGGTCTACACAAGAGTTTTAGATATGAATGTTGAAGACACCATGCATGATGAATATGTCAATGAAATTTTCATGTATTTTGAAGAGATAAAATATTATTATCGTATTATGTTGCAACAGATTGATGATGAAAAGTGCAATACATAAGACAATATGTGGCAGCAGTCCACATATAAGTCATTTCTTGAAGTAGTCTAGAACATGCTTAGTTAGTCTGGAACAATAGAAGACATGCACCAACAAATGAAGAAAATGAGGTTTTAAGAATACAACAAGAAGAAAATGTTGAAACAATTTAGAGGCTACATAATTTGGAAGCATAGAAGAAGAAAACTAAATCATTTGAAGACCATTTTTTTTTAAATTTTAAGCCTCCAAGAGGTATATTAATTAGTTTTTTATGTGGTTGTAATTAAGGGGGAGTGTTGGAGAATCTAATTCCAACCAACTGATAGGTGTCGAAACTGTCTGTCCAAGTGTCCAAGTTTAGTTACACTTAGTTTAGTTTTATTTCAGTTTCATTGAAGTCAATTAATGTTGATGTATCCAATGTAATCTTATATAACTGATGCGTAATATTGAGAAGAGAAATCCTCTGCTCCATTTCTTTTTATTTTTCAATTCTTATCACTGCTAGTGTGTTTTTACCATGGATCAAGGTAATTCCCCAACAATGAATGTGAAAGATGTTACCCTTTTAGGTCATGAAACATTAGAAAGAATAACAATAAGAATTTCCTAATAATTTGCATCTACAGCACCTCACAACACATCAAAAATCTATAAGTACTCAACTTCAAATACACCTTACCAACACATAGATTAGCTTTCCTCTTCAACCCCTCAAACTCATTAATGAAACTCGTTAATAAAGTACAAATTATAATATTTGCATATTATGAGTTCTTTAGAAAAAATTATTCTTTAATCAATAATGATTTATTGTATAAAGAACGATAATCTTTACTAATATAAAGTAGTAAGGACAAAGCATGTTTCGGCAAGGTTCAAGTGAGTTGTCAATTTTGGTTAATTGACATGAAATTATTGTAAGAACCTTTTATGATATGGGATCATATATAAATATCAATGGGATTTATTCTTTCAACACTTTTAATCAATATATCATCTAGACTAGTTTTTAATAAGAAAACTGTAGTGTTAGCAAACACAAAAATTCAAGTTGCACTAAACCTAGATAAAAAGAGATTGGTGGGAATTTCTGCAACACCAATAACTTCTAGAAATTGCGACAAAGAAATGGCACTAAGAGCTTGTTTTACAGAAATTTGTTCACCCTCAAAAGTTTCAATTTCTTTTTCAATAATCGTGTCATTTGTTTGTTATGGTCATTTTGTTTTGTTCCTTATAATAATATGTGTCAATTTTAACATAATTAAGTTATTGGAAGATAATTTTTTAGTAAATTTACATAATTATGTTATTGAAAGATAATTTTTTATTATATTTTTATTAGTGAAAGGTTAATTTATTATGAAAACATCAATTTTGAAAATAAATAAATAAATAAATAAATGTCAAAAAAATATATAGAAAATAATGAAAAATCTAAATTCCAACCTTAGATGCACATATTCGAGCATTCTAATTTGATCCTATAACCAATTAGGAAAAATCAGATCACATGCATTGTGATCTAAACTATTACACCAACTCAAACTGTACTTAAAAGCAACCCACCTATATAATTAGTAAATCATTGTAAACCGTGTACGATGAAACTAGTCTCGTAATCACTTTCTTTTTCTTCCTAGTTTTTGTTATCATTTGAATGGATTGCGAGCTGAGCTTCAAGATGGGCACTCACCCAACTCACTCACAGAGCAAAGCAATTGGCAAGGCCAAAATGAGGTGCAGTACACAAGGGCAAGGAGAAAGCGTTTCCCCAACTCGCAACGGAACACAAAAGCTAAAGAAAGGTCTTTGGTCACCTGACGAAGGAAAAAGCTGTAGGTTGAGATGGATTAATTACTTACGGCCTGGCCTTAAACGCGGTGCATTCTCACTCCAAGAAGAGCAACAGATCATACATTTGCAATCCATCCTCGACAACAGGTTTCTGTTTTTCCCAATCCATTCGCTTTGATATCTCCCTTTTATTTTTCTATATTTGTTGAATTTATGTCATTTTGTTGAACTAGGCTAATTATAGATTCTGTAGATCAATGAATTTTTTTTTAAAGAAAAACTCTAAAATATTCTCGAACTCTGCCCTAAAAATAAAAATAATGATGCTTTTCAATATTCATCTCATTTCATTGCGGGCTCACTTGCTCACTGTATTAATGTGCACGCCAACGTTAACCAGGTGGTCTACGATTGCGACACATTTGCAGGGACGCACTGACAATGAAATCAATAACTACTGGAAATTCTTGCATCAAGAAGAAGATAAACTCAAAACACCACGCCCACTCCACTGCCAACGGTGTCACCAAGACTAAATCTAATATCCCTTCCCAACCCCATCGTATCTGCAATCCAAATTCAGTGTTTTCTCATGGTCCCGAAGCATTCACGGCCGCTAACGCTGCTCACCCATTCTTAGACGTCATACTTGAAGGAGACCAGCCACCTAATAACACCTCCAATGTAGCGACCACTGGAGAAAACCGATGCGTTTTAGAATCAAACCAATTCTCTGTCCCAGGTGTTTTAGAATCAATACATGAAGAAGGACATGATCAAATTCTGAAGTTTTCAATTGAGAGGGAGTCCACCAGCAACCATCGTTTTTCTTGTTCATATTTGGGTAATGATTCTACTTCTGCTCTTGATTTTATATGTCCCATTCTGCACACTGACGCCATTAATAATTATGAGACTACAAAACAAACAAACTCATGGATAGCTGGTACAGCCTGCACCATTACTGCGCCTAATCTTATTGAAAGGCAGTTGATGGAAAAAAAATTAGAGAATAATATTGATTGCAAGATCTTGAATGAAAATGAGACCATGATCGACTATTCGCTGTTCACAGCATCATCTGGAATAAGTGGATGGAGCGCTAGTAACTCCTATTCAAATATTGCAGTTGATTTTTCTGACGTCCTGGACCAGTGTGCTTCCCATTTTGGTGCCCCGTCTGCGCCGAATTGGTCTAACGATTTTTTGTTTGAAGATGATTACAAAGATGGCCTAAATTTGTTTGATGATGATTACAGCTATCTGTTGGCTCAGACCGAGGAAGGTTGTAGGGTTGGCGATTAATGGGTGTGCTCAAGAATTCATCACGAAGAAAGGATTGCAAATCTATTAGCTGGTGGTGGAAAGTTGGAGATTGAGTGTCAGGGCTGCCCAAGTTACAATTTGAGCGGACGGACAGTATCAATTGTGTTGTTGCTACTCATACAGTTCAAATCCATTTTCTCTAAATAACTAAGTGGATTATCCTTTAATAAATGTGTGTGAAAGCATTGAAAGTATTTGTTTTTATGTACTTATTAATTAAATTCAAATATGAATATGAAATTTTTATTTTAATATATATGGTAAAATGGATCTTGATTTCTAGTTATTATTTATATGTTATATATTTTAACGTGATATGTATATTACAATTTATTTTCATTTAAAGGAATATTTATCAACAAGGCCATTAGAACTGGTTCATACAAATTTATGTGGTCCTACAAAAACAAAAACATTAAGAGGTGAGATATATTTTATGCTTGTAACTCATGATTATACAAGAGCAACATGGGTTACTTTACTTGGAGAAAAAACTTAACCATTTGACAAGTTTAAAATATTTAAAGATCTACTTGAGAATGATATTCATCTAAAGATTAAATTCTTGAGATCTAAGAGAAGAAGAGAGTTTAGTTCTAACTAGCAATTGCACCAAATGTTGCAAAGGAAATGTTGTAAGGCGATAACATATAGCACTAATTTATGCTTCTTTGACAATGGTTGGAAGAAAGAAAAATATCAAAAAAAGGCAAGAACCATGCTACAATGAAATATTACTGCTTCCTTGAGCCTTACAAATCATGATGTCTATGTTTAAGTTAAAGACCATGTCTGATTATGCAATCAGTTTTTCCAAAGTTACTACTTAATAACTTTTTTGACTTAGTTATACTTAAACCTAGGACACCTGAAATGTTTATCATGTCTTCAATGTCACAATCCATTGAATTAGGCTCACCATCATGCTGGTTGGCCCTTTCCACATATTGGAATGGCATTGGACATAGCTCTTGTGCATGTTGGTTGGCCCTTTCCACATGTTGGACTAGCATTGGACACACTTCTTGTGTAGGACACATCCAATGCGAATCTGACTCACAAAAGGATGGGTTTCAATGAGATTCATGGGATGGAAAAAACATGCTCATTTGAGAAATAAAGGGGTATTTTACCCCATTTTATACACAAAATTTCAAAAAAACCATAGCAGGAAGGAGAACAGAGAATGGTGAGCAAGATTGCTTGCGTTTGGTACAACTACATACTGCCATTGTTTTTTTACATTCTATTCTTTCTTGAACTACACTGTTCTTTTACAATCATCTTACCAAAATTACCAGCAAATCATTTATGGTCTATGCTTGAGACTTGTATGTCTAATCATTGATTAATGTCTATTTGAAAGTTTAGAAAAGTACATATTTATGTCTACATAGGTATATTTCATTTTTATAATTTATACAGACACACACACACATCTTTGCCCTATTTCAGGGTTGTGTGTTCCATATTGGATACTTAATCCATATATCATTGTGTCAAGTAACTTAGCTAAAAAATAGTCACAACATAAAATATTTTCTTGGGGTTTGCATTGAGACATAGAAATCTAAACAATTTTCCACCGTTGTCGAAACAACACAAATATTCCAATTGTCAATCGTTGTCAAACCTAACTCTAGGACTACATGTATAACATGAACGAATGAATTATTCAAAAGTGCGGAACCATATCTACTAAAGTTACCTTTTAATGAGCTTGAGTTCATGCCAAGTGTTATCACTCAGATTTTCCTTGAAGTTGTTGGGAAGAGGAAAGGGGTCTGAGGTAACCACAAACCAACTTTTACGTACAGAATATAGCCAATCTGTACCCAGAGTGGGCTCTCTCTGTAAAATTTAGCTTTGTTTTGAAGGATACTAGGCTAGGTATGAAAGTTCAGGGATTTTGATTGAAATTGAGTGATGAAATTCTATAGCAGAGGGTAAGACTGAGTATTTTAGGCCATTGGGCTAATGGAGTCAAAGAAGATGGCTTAACTGGATTAAGTTTCTTAACAAAAGATGGTTTCACAGGGCAAGGTAATCAAATAGGGAACAATTATAGATCTAAAGTGAATGGAATGAACTTGAAATAGGTGAAGGGAAATTAAGAATCCTTCAACATATTCAAAAAGGGGGAAATTGAATGATTATTAACAAAGAGCAATTAAGAATTATTTATCAAATAATCAAAATGCATAAACTAGAAAAACACGAGCAATTAAGAATTCACTGTTTAAACTAGTTCAGAAGAAAACATTTAGAATAACAACGATTAAAAACATATTACACTTAAGCACTTTTTGTTTTATTCCTTTTCGTTAATTATTCAGATATGAGACACAAATGATATAATAAACAAGTATAACACTTCAAAACCAAAGAGATAGAAGACTTATTGATCCGTTTTCTGACTCAAGAATCCTGTAAAAAGTCCTTTGCATCAATTCTTTATCCAGCTAGCCATGCGAAATTTGTCCAACAACACTTTATTCCAAAATAATCAGTATTACAGCAAAGTCTAAGAATCCACCCCCCAATACTCCAATAGAGGGAGTATTTATACAAAAAATTATAAAAAATATCTCATAACAAATTGAGATATAATCTAGGATGACTCATAAGTATTTTACAACAAACTAGAGACAGATGGTCTCATAGATAAGAGAAATGATAACTAATGTTGTGTTGTTTCCTTCTTTTGAGAATGTGCTGGAGGTGGGCCCTATGATTTGGCTCGTTACTGTCCTCTATGGTAACTCTGTGTTGGCTGTTCTGTTTTACTGATACACTTTAATATTTGTTTATCCTTTCATATTTATTATCATGACTTACTGTAGTAAATAAGCAAAAATTCAGGTAAGGATAATTTTTACAAAAGTTCTAACATTTCTTCCCACCATTTAGCTTCCGGTATTCTGGTTCTTTGCATCTTCCTCAGAGTTTCATCTGTTTCTATATATCTAAAGAAAGTAGGTTGAATTGGGAACAAATGATTTACCTCATGCTCAAGTTAAAACAAATTTTCCAATCTGTCATGAATATTTTTGCCTGTAGGCAATGCTGTTGCCGATGAACTAGTTGAGGAACTGGCCTGATTGTCAGCATGCTTGTTCAATTTTTCAACATAACTTTCAAGGTCCATTAGTTTATCCTCTGAAACTAAAGGACTGGGCAATCCTTTATTCAAAAAAATATCCAATCTTTTTATGAAAGCATTGATTTCTTCTTGCATATCATAGCATCTTCGTTCTAAATTTTGCATCAGAGTTCTTTTAGTAAAAACTCTTTTAATCTCCAAAATTGTTCCTGTCCTGTCTTGAATGCCAAGTTCTTCAAGTTGATACCTGTTCTTAGTATTCAGAAAGTGTATAAGTTCATTGGCTTCTTCAGGCATGTTTCCTAATTCTTCTCTCACTTTTAGAATTTCTTCCACAACCAATTTAACTAAATCATTCTGTTCATACATTATTTGAATTGAGGGCCAGGCATCATTTATTGACTGGATGATGTTGTTCCAAAGAATTTATTTTATTTCCTTTAAAGGTCTCTCCAATGTGAGATCCTTCTCCAATGCTTTAACCAATTTTTCTAACCTGTTGACCTCTCTTGTTTTCTCTGCAACGCTTATCTTTGAGAGATCATATTTCTGTTCTAAAGTGGTGAATTGTACCTTTGTTCTTTGGAGCTCTGTCACTTGGAGTTTCAATTCCTCCATTGACTTTATTAATTATTCAGTACTTAAATTAGAAGTATTTCCCTATGATAATTGTGTTGGCTGACCTGTTGTGGTTGTACCTGTAATTACTTCTGTTGTAGATGCTGTAATATTAGGCTGCTTGTCTTTCAATGCCTTTTCAAGCTCTTTTTCAGTTTCATTAAGCTGCTGATTTAGTTTCAAGAGAAAATCCATCAATTCTTCTTCAAAGTTTTGCTTCATGATTTTTGCAGTGTGTGGATGTCTTGAGGCTGGTAATTTTAGTTGTTTTCTCAAGGTTGCAATATCATCATCTTTTTTCTTGATCAATGCTTCTATACCCTTGACATCTTTGGGATTATGACCTAATCCAATGATTATTTCATCCAAAGTATTTATTCTGTTATCCTTAGCCTGAGAGGAGGCTTTTTCAAGCTGCAATTGTGCATTAGTATTCTCCAAAGAATCTTGCAATTTATGGGTCATCATTGATTTATCAGTCAGAGTAGAATAAATCATTTCACCTGTTTGTTTGTGTAATTCAATTTTATCCAAGGAATGAATATCCTTTGCTATGACTTCAAAATTAGTTCTGATATAATCTGCAGCTGTTTGAGGCTGCTGCACTTTGGGTTTGAAGTGACTCATTACCATTTTACCCTGCTGGATGTCATAGGCTGACATTAATCTTTGTTGATTCTTAGGAGCCGTCTTCAAATATTGATTATAAGCTTGAACTTTTAGTGGATCATTTCTGGCCTTTATATTTATAAATGTTCTTTTGATATCCCAAGCATCTTTCACTGGTGGTTTGAAAGAAGATACTTCCACACTTTGCTTCCTTTGTAGTTCTTTTCTCTAAGAATTAGTGGATGTTCCACTGACTGTACATGTTTGCTGACTGTCTAGTTCTTCTATCCTCTGACTATCAGAGATTTCATGAATAGATTCCACTTCTGCAAGAGGATTTAATTTTTGTTTTTTAACATCAGGCTGTTCTGAAGGCCCACTGATAGGGGTAGTTGCTTCAGCATTTCTCTTTTTACTCTTTTCTACATTGAGGGGAGTTTGTAAAATTGACATTTCTACCACATTGGTCTGAGTAAGAGAAATCTGTACTTGGCCCTGTTCTTTAGAAGTTTCAGGCTGTTTTGTCATTGTAAATTTCTCTGTAACTTGTATATCAGCTTCTTTCTCTTTTCCTTTAGATGCTGCTGTAGCCAATGCACTGATTTCCTGTAAATTTTGCTGGGAAGTTCTAGCGGAAGAAGGACCAATCCCTGGTCTTTGCACCTATCCAAAAGAGTCTAGGTCAAGCATTTTTTCAAGGTATTTCATAACATTGTCAATACTAATCTGTTCACTATCTTGTTCTATCAATGTCCCTTCCATCCATTCATCCATATTGGCATATTGTTCAATTTATGGGATTCTATGATGAAGGTATGGTGATAATTTGTTTTTCATCCTTCTATCACAAATAAAGATGTTTGGGTCATAAGGTACCCAGTGGAATTTTTTTTGTAATTTGAGATAGTCTTCTAAGATTCTTTCAGCTTCTTTTCCAGCATCCCTAGAATTGCAGACAAAAGGACCTAACTGACTGTTAATCCTGAGTTGAGCTTTTTTCTTTGCATTGCAAAAATGGACTATCTCAAAATTTACCATATGTCTGAAATATTCTAAGGCAAAAAGCCTCATTGTGACATACTTTGGTAACTTGAAAGGGCATAACTCACATCCATATATTCTAATTTCTGTGTGATTTCGGTATAGGTACCAATCACCTATCTTGTATTTCTTTGAGAGTTGGAGAATTTTCTTGATGTCACTATTGAACCTAGGAGGAGAGACTCCTATTAACAAGGTGGTTGCAGGGTGTACAAATAGGTCAATGAACTCATTGTAAGAATAAGGAGAATCAGAGGAATTAAAGGTCTCTCCAATGTGAGATCCTTCTCCAATTCTTTAACCAATTTTTCTAACATGTTGACCTCTCTTGTTTTCTCTGCAATTCTTATCTTTGAGAGATCATATTTCTATTCTAAAGTGGTGAATTGTACCTTTGTTCTTCGGAGCTCTGTCACTTGGAGTTTCAATTCCTCCATTGACTTTATTAATTATTCAATACTTAAATTAGAATTATTGCCCTGTGATAATTAAGTGGCCCTAACTGTTTGTGGTTGTACGTAATTATACATTGTATATCTTTGGAATATTGGTGTATAACAATGCCTTTTCTAGAAGCTATTTTTAGTTTCAGTAAGTTGCTCATTTATTTTCAAGAAAATCATAAATTATTCTTGAGTTTTTGCTTGATTCTGCGGTGTGTGGATGTCTTAATTTAGTAATTCGAGTTGTTTTCTCAAAAATTTCACCCAAATATCATCATCTTTTTTCTTGATCGGTGCTTCTATACCCTTGACATCTTCGGGATTATGACCTAATCCAATTATTATTTCCTCTAAAGTCTTTATTATGTTATCCTTAGCCTGAGAGGAGGCTTTTTCAAGCTGCAATTGTGCATTAGTATTCTCCAAAGAATCCTGCAATTTATGGCTCATCATTGATTTATCAGTCAGAGTAGAATAAATCATTTCACATGTTTGTTTGTGTAACTCAATTTGATCCAAAGGATGAATATCCTTTGCTATGACTTCAAAATTAGTTCTGATATAATCTGCAGCTGTTTGAGGCTGTTGCACTTTGGGTTTGAAGTGACTCATTACCATCTTACCCTACTGGATGTCATAGGCTGACATCAATCTTTGTTCATTCTTAGGAGCCATCTTCAAATATTGATTATAAACTTGAACTTTTAGTGGATCATTTCTGGCCTTTATATTTATAAATGTTCTTTTGATATCCCAGGCATATTTCACTGGTGGTTTGAAAGAAGATACTTCCACACTTTGTTGCCTTTGTAGTTCTTTTCTCTGAGAATTAGTGGATGTTCCACTGGCTGTACATGTTTTCTGACTGTCTAGTTCTTCTCTCCTCTGACTATCAGATATTTCATAAACATATTCCACTTCTGGAAGAGGATTTAATTTTTTTTTTAACATCAGGCTGTTCTGAAGGCCCATTGATAGGGGTAGCTGCTTCAACATTTCTCTTTTTACTCTTTTCTACATTGAGAGGAGTTTGTAAAATTGACATTTCTGCCACATTGGTCTGAGTAAGAGAAATCGGTACTTGACCCTATTCTTTAGAAGTTTCAGGCTGTTCTGTCATTGTAAATTTCTCTGTAACTTGTATATCAGCTTCTTTCTCTTTTCCTTTAGATGCTACTGTAGCTAATGCACTGATTTCCTATAAATTTTGCTGGGAAGTTCCTGCAGAAGAAGGACCAATCCATGGTCTTTGCACCTGTCCAAAAGAGTCTAGGTCAAGCATTTTTTCAAGGTCTTTCATAACATTGTTAATACTGATCTGTTCACTATATTTCTCTATCAATGTCCTTTCCATCCATTCATCCATATTGGCATATTGTTCAATTTCTGGGATTCTATGATGAAGGTATGGTGATAATTTGTTTTTCATCCTTCTATCACAAATAAAGCTGTTTGGGTCATAAATTACCTAGTGGAAATTTTTTTGTAATTTGAGATAGTCTTCTAAGATTCTTTCAACTTCTTTTCCAGCATCCCTAGAATTGCAGACAAAAGGACCTAACTAACTCTTAATCCCAAGTTGAGTTTTTTTCTTTGCATTGCAAAAATGGACTATATCAGAATATATCATCTCTCTGAAATATTCTAAGGCAAGGAGCCTTATTGGGACATACTTTGGTAACTTGAAAGGGCATAACTCACATCCATATATTCTGATTTCTGTGTGATTTCGGTATAGGTACCAATCACCTATCTTGTATTTCTTTGAGAGTTGGAGAATTTTCTTGATGTCACTATTGACCCTAGGAGGAGAGACTCCTATTAACAAGGTGGTTGCAGGGTGTACAAATAGGTCAATGAACTCATTGTAAGAATAAGGAGAATCAGAGGAATTAAAGGTCTCTCCAATGTGAGATCCTTCTCCAATTCTTTAACCAATTTTTCTAACATGTTGACCTCTCTTGTTTTCTCTGCAACTCTTATCTTTGAGAGATCATATTTCTATTCTAAAGTGGTGAATTGTACCTTTGTTCTTCGGAGCTCTGTCACTTGGAGTTTCAATTCCTCCATTGACTTTATTAATTATTCAATACTTAAATTAGAATTATTGCCCTGTGATAATTCTGTTGGCTAACCTGTTGTGGTGGTACCTGTAATTACTTCTGTTGTATATGCTGGAATATTAGGCTGCTTGTCTTTCAATGCCTTTTCAAGCTATTTTTTAGTTTCATTAAGTTGCTCATTTATTTTCAAGAGAAAATCCATAAATTATTCTTCAGAGTTTTGCTTCATGATTTCTGCAGTGTGTGGATGTCTTGAGGCTGGTAATTTCAGTTGTTTTCTCAAGGCTGCAATATCATCATCTTTTTTCTTGATCAGTGCTTCTATACCCTTGACATCTTCGGGATTATGACCTAATCCAATTATTATTTCCTCTAAAGTCTTTATTATGTTATCCTTAGCCTGAGAGGAGGCTTTTTCAAGCTGCAATTGTGCATTAGTATTCTCCAAAGAATCCTGCAATTTATGGCTCATCATTGATTTATCAGTCAGAGTAGAATAAATCATTTCACATGTTTGTTTGTGTAACTCAATTTGATCCAAAGGATGAATATCCTTTGCTATGACTTCAAAATTAGTTCTGATATAATCTGCAGCTGTTTGAGGCTGTTGCACTTTGGGTTTGAAGTGACTCATTACCATCTTACCCTACTGGATGTCATAGGCTGACATCAATCTTTGTTCATTCTTAGGAGCCATCTTCAAATATTGATTATAAACTTGAACTTTTAGTGGATCATTTCTGGCCTTTATATTTATAAATGTTCTTTTGATATCCCAGGCATATTTCACTGGTGGTTTGAAAGAAGATACTTCCACACTTTGTTGCCTTTGTAGTTCTTTTCTCTGAGAATTAGTGGATGTTCCACTGACTGTACATGTTTGCTGACTGTCTAGTTCTTCTCTCCTCTGACTATCAGATATTTCATGAACATATTCCACTTCTGGAAGAGGATTTAATTTTTTTTTTAACATCAGGCTGTTCTGAAGGCCCATTGATAGGGGTAGCTGCTTCAACATTTCTCTTTTTACTCTTTTCTACATTGAGAGGAGTTTGTAAAATTGACATTTCTGCCACATTGGTCTGAGTAAGAGAAATCGGTACTTGACCCTATTCTTTAGAAGTTTCAGGTTGTTCTGTCATTGTAAATTTCTGTGTAACTTGTATATCAGCTTCTTTCTCTTTTCCTTTAGATGCTACTGTAGCTAATGCACTGATTTCCTATAAATTTTGCTGGGAAGTTCCTGCAGAAGAAGGACCAATCCCTGGTCTTTGCACCTGTCCAAAAGAGTCTAGGTCAAGCATTTTTTCAAGGTCTTTCATAACATTGTCAATACTGATCTGTTCACTATATTGCTCTATCAATGTCCTTTCCATCCATTCATCCATATTGGCATATTGTTCAATTTCTGGGATTCTATGATGAAGGTATGGTGATAATTTGTTTTTCATCCTTCTATCACAAATAAAGCTGTTTGGGTCATAAATTACCTAGTGGAAATTTTTTTGTAATTTGAGATAGTCTTCTAAGATTCTTTCAACTTCTTTTCCAGCATCCCTAGAATTGCAGACAAAAGGACCTAACTAACTCTTAATCCCAAGTTGAGCTTTTTTCTTTGCATTGCAAAAATGGACTATATCAGAATATATCATCTGTCTGAAATATTCTAAGGCAAGGAGCCTTATTGGGACATACTTTGGTAACTTGAAAGGGCATAACTCACATCCATATATTCTTATTTCTGTGTGATTTAGGTATAGGTACCAATCACCTATCCTCTATTGCTTTGAGAGTTGGAGAATTTTCTTGATGTCACTATTGACCCTAGGAGGAGAGACTCCTGTTAACAAGGTGGTTGCAGGGTGTACAAATAGGTCAATGAACTCATTGTAAGAATAAGGAGAATCAGAGGAATTATGAGTAATGTGTTATCACTCAGGTTTTCCTAGAAGTTGTGTAAGAGGAAATTATACCCGAGGTAACCACAAACCAACCTTTTAGATGCAGAATCTAGCCAATCTGCATCCAGAGAGGGCTCTCTCTTTATGATTTATCTTTGTTTTTGAATGATTTTAGGCTAGTTATAGATTCAAAGTTTGTTTTGGGAAAATGGTGGAATCCACAAACTAAGGGCAAGGTTGAGGGCTTTCAGTCCATTGGGCTATGGAGTCTAAGGATGGCTTTATTGGATTTCTTTTCTAAACACAAGATGGTATTACAGGGCAAGATAGCTAGATAGAGAACAATCCTTAAAATTTAAAGTGGATGGATGGTCTTGAAGGGATGAAAGGCAGCTAAGAATCTTTCACCATATTCAAGAGAAAGAAGAGAAATGACTACAAGCAAAGAGCAATGAAGGAAGCATAATCATACTTAATCTCAGGAGGCTTCCCAGGGGTAAAGATAGATAGCAGAGCCAGAGTTATCTCATCTACATACTCACTGGTCTTGAATCCTAAGACAAAGGATATTACATTCACAATAAGCCTTCCCAATTTATTGAAAAAGTAAAAACCATAGGGGGAAGTCCCTTTTGGCTGATGCTCAGGTAACATGAAATACTGACACATTGCTTTTAATTTCTCTGGGGTTAACTGCCTGGTTTTCTCAATCAACCCTTCCATGGATAAAGGTGCTAATTCTTGTTCGGTGCTAATTCTTGTTCGGGCTCAAAGTATAACATAAGCATCGATAGCCCGAGGTGTGATAAAGGAACAGAATACTTTGATCGGGAGCGAATACAGCCTTCAGGCAGATCATAATTTGCATGACAATAATGAATGATTTCGTGGAAAACGGGATCAGAATAAAATACCTTGGGAGATTGGATTCCCACAACCCTATAAGATCTTGGCTCTCTTCAAAGGTTCGTCTCCTCGCAGCTGCATGTAAACTCAAACGGACTTTCATCAAAATGCAGGTCTTTAATTTGGAAATCTTCATCTATTAGAGGTAATAGTCTAATTCCTGAGGAGCATTCAATGTGGAGTGATATTTAAAAGTTTGTGCTGGAATCCATTTGGTTCTTTGGGGATTCAAATGGAGGTCCTAGTCTTCCTGGCAGACGGGAAGTGTGGTTGGGCAAAGAGAAATTGAACAATTTGTGTTTGGGAAGTAAAGTTTACGTGTTTTAAATCTTTAATGAGGACTCAGAGAGGATTTTTAACCACTTTTTCAGAGAAAAAACAAAGGAAACTAAGCTTGAATTGCAGTCGGGGCGCGAAATGATAAATACCTGTTTTTAGATGGAAACTGGTTCTTTAACAGGTAATGAACAATGGCGGGGACGTTCTTCAACACGGGCGCAGCTGAATTTCGGAGTAAATTGGTGTATTTGCAGTGGATTTTGAAAATTGCAGCGGGAGCTCTGTCTCTTTCAGAAACTAAAAATAACCGAAAAAACACGAAAAATGGCTTATTTACAAGTCAAAAGGGTTTTTGTCTTTTTCGAGGTGATGACGTCATTGACGTACGGGGTGACGTAGGGAAGTGGGGCCGGCGGTATGCGGTAAGCGGTAAGCGGTGAGCCCGCACCGCTTATGGACGAAGGCGGTAAAAGACGCGGGGGGAGCGATTCCACAGTTTTAACGCCACGTGGAATGCTGACTTTTCAAAAACCGCCCATCCCCCGCTGGTTAACATGCTGGCAAGGGATGGGCAGCGGGATTGATGATCACCGTTGATCAACGAACGGATGATCCAACGGCTGAAAGGGATGGGGACTTGTGTGATTTCAAAGGTGGGCCCGTCAAGGTTTAAAAAGGTTTTAATGTGAAATCTAATCACCCCGGGGACACGTTAATAGGCGGAAATGGTTGTTAATTAGTCCAAATGATTAATTAACCCCGTGAAATTACGAAATGGATTGCGGCGGAGCTTGGCCAGGTGGAATGCCGACGGTGGCATAGACTTTTGCAAAGTTTATTGATATGTTTTTGGTATTAAACATACTTGTCGTATGTCTAAAGTTTTTTGTATATATTTTTATTATATGATGAATGAATTAATATACTTAATTCATCATAGGGGCGGAATTTATATATAAGGCTATAGTTTTAACCAAAGGGCTTATAAAGCGGGGTGTTTATTTTAAATATGCGGGAATATATACTTTGGTAAAACATTATAATAAAGGGTTTTGGGGATATTTATTAGAAAAGGGAGTTATATACTTAGGAAAAGGGATTTTACTAGGGATTTAATATAGTAAAATCAAATGTTAATATGAAAAAGGACAAGGAAAATCAAAACATCTTTGTACATCTAAGAAAGTGATAACTTATGAAGTAAATTGCAACATTTTATCTTCAACACTTGAACTTAGAATAACAAGTTGTTTTGAGGAATTTTATGGAATATTGCATCATTTTCCTAAGTAAAATAGGATTTTACTTAGGAGAAAGTTAAAGATGGAAGATAATCAATGATGGATTATTTCAAGTGCTTAGGTCTTTTTGATCATTAGGCCGAGGGTCCGGTCCCTCCAGAAGTCAAGGAAATGCCTTGAGCCCCTTTGATCTCCAATTACCTTAGTACTTTTGGGGGAAATTAGTAAAACTCTTGAGGGGGAAAAATGATGGGGAGGTTAATGAATTTGACTTTTCTTGCTGTGATTTTCCAGTGTATTTTCTGCTTCAGTACTTTTGATGAAAGTAAATGATTAACTAACATGTAGCAGCACCATTCATCAGATAACACTTTGCTGCACCATCTACCTACCCTATCTATTTAACACTACCATTTTGTCTTCTTTATTAGGGTGCATTTAGACTTGCAAACCCTAATCAATCTTTTCTTTTTACATGATGAATCTATCTATTTCTACCCTTATTACAACCAAGGGCTCAGATTAAACTGTTGAGCACCTTTTATTCACTCTACCTAGCTACTTATCTGCCAAGATTAAACTGTTTGGCTAGATATTTATTCTCTAATCTATAACATGAAATTGGAATATGACTAAGCCAAGTTTAAAAAGTTTGACTTATTCATGAATCAGGAAAAGTTTCGCTGAAGTCGCACACCGATTTATTAATATAAATGCAGTAAAAATAGTGGCATTTGGATTCACATTAATTTTCCTTGGTCTATTTTTTGCTTGGGGTTCATTTCTTTCTTTTTTTTTTGACCATTTTTATTCTTTTACCCTTTGATTTTTTTTTTAGGGTATACCCTCTTTACATTTTTTAAATTTTTTGATTTTTTGGTTTTTCAAGAATATGGAACACCTTTGCTCAAGTAAGAAGGTTTGAACATATTCCACACTTCCATCAAGACAATCATGAAAGATGAAACCTATTGATATAGGAGGCTAACACTGGCTCCACTTGGGGATGGCTTTTCTTTGTGGAAAGTCAAGAACAGCAGGTCAGATGCCTCAGAATGTCTTCAAACTGAAAGTATGAAATCTTCCTTCTTCTGATAGCTTTATTTTACATATGATAGTGAAGCTTTTGGAACTTAGGGCCTTCACTTCGGGCTTCAATTCCAAGAAGTCACCATCCAATCCAAACTGCAGTAACAAAAATAAAACAAGCAAACAATATATTATGTACAAGTTAGAAATATTTAAACATTCTAGTAAATTGGATCAAAATAATGCTTAAGCATTCGACCATTGACTGGTCCTTCTTCAACTTCTGAATTGTCCAAGTCCTTCAAAAAGTAAGTGTTGTTTCCCTGTAAGGCATGAATGATATAAGGCCCTTTCCACAAGAAATCAAACTTCCCATGTTTTCCTTTTTCTTCTCTTCTAGAATCCCATCTTAGGACCTTGTCTCCTAACTGAAAATCCTCTGCTTTAGTCCTTTTATCAAACATTTTCTTTAGCTTTTCCTGTAAGACTTGTGATCTTTGGTATACCTCTTCTCTGGTTTTTTGCAGGTGGATTGTTTGATTAATTCTTCTTTGAATGTCATTTGGCTCAACTTGAGCCTCCTGAAGTAATTTCATGACCGGGATTCCTAAAGATGATGGGAATCTTGCTTCCAGACCATAAACTAACTCATATGGACTAGTCCCAATGGATTTCTTGGTTGTAAGTCCGTCTGCCCATAATGCATTGGTCAGTTTCTTATGCCAGTTCTTTTTATTTTCCTCCAACAATTTCTTAATGATATTGATCAAACTCTTATTGGAGGATTCTGCTAGTCCATTACCCTGTGGGTAATAGGCTGTTGAATGGCCTAAAGTAATATGATATTTATGGCAGAAACTAATCATTTTATTTGATTTAAATGCAGCAGCATTGTCTGTTATAATCTTTTCTGGACATCCAAATCTTGAAAGTATGTTGGTTTCAAGAAACCCTATGATTACAGAATCATTGGACTGTCTACATGGGATGGCTTCAATCCATTTGGTGAAATAGTCTGTAGCAGTTAAAATCCATCTATGTTCTCCTGAAGAAGGGGGGTGAATCTCTCCAATAAAATCTAAACCCCATTGTTGAAAGGGTCTTTCTGTGGAAACTGGTTTTAAAGGCAGAGGTAACAACTTTCTTTTACCCTCAAATATCTGACATTTGTGACAGCTTGTTACAAATTTCTTTACATCAGAAAATAATGTTGGCCAGTAAAAGCCAGCCCTTAAGATCTTGTCTGCAGTGGATTTCCAGTAGATATGTCCTCCACAATCTCCTGCATGAAATTCATTAAGCACTTTATCAGCTTCATCTTTTAAGAGACAATTCAATAATATTCCTTCATGATTCTTCCAAAATAGAGTGCTATCTAAAATACAATATTTCAAAGATGTCATTTTTAAAAATCTTTGCTTAGTTCTGGACAACCCTGGAGGAGCTTGTAGGTTTAATAAAACGTGAATTATATCAGTATACCAGGGTGAATCTAAGAAAGCTTGACTGATCTGAGGAGTCGCCATCTCCTGCTCGTTATCCAGTTCATTGATATCTAAGGCTTGGCAATTGGTTTCTGTCATAAGTTGTGCTAAACCTTGACCTTTTATCAGTTTGGTTGGTTTAATCTCAATATCATATTCCAAAATGGTAGCTATCCACTTACCTCGTTTACCCTCAATGCCATCTTGAGTCAAAATATCTTTAACTACTGCATTAGGCACATATGCTATCACATGAGAATATAATATGTAAACTCTGAAATCTTTGATTGCTTTTACCAATGCAAAAGCCCGTTTTTCCATAATATTGTACTTTAGAGGTGCATCCCTCAGTGCTTTACTAAAAAATGCTATTGGCTTTTCACACCCTTGGTCATCTTTTTGAAGTAAACCAGCTGCAACAGTATGTTCAGAAGCAAATGAAAAAATAATAAAGTCTCTATCAAATTTAGGACTGGTCAGAACTGGTGTCCTTGTTAAAGCCATTTTAATTTTCTCGAATGATTGTTTGGCTTCTACAGTCCAGTCAATGCTTGAATCTTTCCTCAACATGTTAGTCAGTAATCTAAGTAACTCTGCTAGACTAGAAATAAATCTTCTCAAGAAGTTGATTTTTGCTATAAATGCTTGCAATTCTTTTATGTTTCTGGGGTGGGGTATTTGCAAAATTGCTTGAATTCTTTCAGGATCAATCCTAATGCCATCTTTAGAAATGATATGTCCTAAAAGTTTTCCTTCTTCCAAACCAAACAATGACTTCTTAGGGTTTAAAGAAATTCCATATTTTCTGCACTTTATAAATACTTGCCTTAGGTGATCTAAATGTTCTTGATCTGTTTTAGAGAAAACGGTCAAATCATCTAAGTAAATAACCAGAAAATCATGTATCTCTTTAGAAAAAGCAATGTCCATCGCTCTTTGAAAGGTAGCTCCTGCATTCTTGAGTCCAAATGGCATTTTGACATATTTAAACGTACCCCATGGTGTGGTAAATGCCGTTTTATCCTGATCATCAGGATGAACCAGAATCTGGTTGTACCCTGAAAATCCATCCAGTAGTGATATTCTCGAAGATCCCACTACCCTTTGCAGAATGTGATCCATTTTATGTAGAGGATAGTTGTCTTTTAAAGAAACTTTATTCAAATTCCTTAAATCAACACACAGTCTGATTTCTCCTGTCTTTTTTCTGGTTGGTACTAGGTTAGAAACCCATTCTCAAAATCTGATAGGAGATATAATCCCTGCTTCAAACATTCTTTTGATTTCCTTTTCAATTGAGGGTAATAAAACAGGATTAATTCTCCTAAGCTTTTGTTTAAAAGGTTTCTGGTCAGGTTTCAAAGGTATAGTGTGTTGAATGATGGATGTATCATAAGATTTGAGGTCTTCATAACTCCAGGCAAAGACATCCTGGAATTATTTTAATAGTTCAACATATTTAACCTTCTGATCTTTTGGAAGAGATTTGGACAACTTAACAATTTTTGGATGTTCTGGTGTTCCTAAGTTGCATTCCTCCATATCGGCCTTAACAGGTTCCATTTTAGGTCTGAATGGAATATCATTTGAGTCGAATAGATCTTCCAAAGGTGTTAATCCTTTGGGTAATTGATTATCTTTTAAATTGATGATTTCTGTTTCATCTATGATCTCATCAAATTCCATGTGTCTCAAATTTTGCATGTCTTTTTCAGTGAACGTGGTTGGATGCAGCATATGAATTGCATTTTCTATTGAAATTTCTATTTTTTGTTCTTTTTCTTGATCAAATTTATCAACAGTTATGTCTTCATCTATATTACAGTTGGAAAACTCATTCTGAAGTGTCAAAAAATTATTGATTTGATTGTTATTCACAAATACTTGCCAATTCAAAAGATTGTCTGGTATTGCAGGCCTGTGCCTAATCTCAGCTGAAAACTGATGATTAGGATCAAAAGGCAACTTGCATGTACTAGCAAACATCGCTAAACTGTGAGCATGCAAGTTTTGTTTCCTGGGAATTTTGGCAAGTTGGGCTTGTAGAAATGTGTTGAGAATCTCTACAACTGTCTCTCGGTATTGTTTCAGTCTCATGTCCTTTGTTGCACATTCTCCTTTAATCTGTTGGATGATTAATTCAGAGTCGCCTATAATTGATACTCTAATGCCTCCTAACTTCTTGACATGTTTAAGCCCCAATAAAAGAGCTTCATACTCTGCCATGTTGTTAGTGCATTTGAAATTTAACCTATAAGCATGACCCTCTCCATGATTGTTCTCTACATTGTGTAACCAAATCCCAGCTCCTGCCCCCAGTCTGTTTACTGAGCCATCAAACTCTAAATGCCATAGAATTTCATGTTCATAATCTTCATCAATTGTTTTAACGTATTTTCTGACAGGAGCTAGTTGTTTAGTTTTTTTAGGTATTTCTCGGTCATCTGGTGTTTCTTTGTTTTCAGAGATTTCTTCAATTTTAACCGTGGTTTTGTTTATGACTTCCATTTCAGGAGCTTCTATTTTAGTAGGAAGATCTGACTCAGCATTGTATAAAATAAAAGAATCCATGTCAGAATGTACAGAATAAACAGGGAAGTTTTCAGGCTTCTCATGGCTACTCACTAAGTACTTCATCAAAGTTTCTCTATATAATCTTTTAGGCTGACCAAATACTAAAATAGTTGCATAAGACATGTCTAATTGAATAGATCCTCCAAGTTTAGCACCCCAAGACCTAGACAATAACATACCATATTTAGGTGGAATATCAGCAACTACTATGTCCATTAAAACAGACTTAGCAAGGTATTGAACCAAAGTGACACACAGATCTTTAATTAAACCTAAACATTTTACCTGACTGGAATCAAATGAAAACAAATCTTTGTATGGTCTGGTAATATCTAGATTCAATCTTTCCATTACTGCTTTTGGCATCAAATTGTGAGATGCTCCAGAATCAAGCATTGCATTATGGAGTATCTTGTCGTGAACATTCAGGCTTACATAAAATGAAGGAGTTCCTCCACTTTCTGGTTTGCCATTAACCTCAGGGCCAAAAAGAAGTTTGGGTTGATCATCAAGAATATTTACTGAATCATCTAATCCAGTAATGTTAATGTTTAAAGACTTGGAAATCCGATTCCTATAGACATCATGTTTAGCCAATTCTGATAAAGGAACAGCTATCTTGAGTTTGCCTATTTCAGCTTCTAGATTAAAGGGTTTTTCTGTTTGAGCTTTAGTGTTTTGCACAGTTGGATTTTCTCTGTTTACTGGATCTTCAATGTTTTTCTCTTTTTCATGAATGAAGTTTTGCTTTGAAGATGTTTCAGGACTAACTTCTACTGTTTCTTCCACAGTTCCTACGTGAGGAGATGTATTGGATTGCTGTTTGTCGATTGGTTGGTTGTCAGAGACATCTTCAATTATTGGATTTGAAAAACTAGGAGTTATCCTAGGCAAAATTCGTATTTGGGGAATGTTTTGTACAGGGGAAGTATTTTGTACAGGGGGAATGTTTTGTTTTCCTTTGACATTTTGTTTTGTGGTTTTCTGTTTATTTTTCTCTGGTACATCTATCCGTCTACTTCTCAAGTTGTACTGCTTATGAACCTCGTAGATTGCTGTGTCATAGCCTTCTTTGAAATCAAAAGTCTCCCCTGAATGAGTGTGGAATGTTTCAAGGATATGATTCTCTTGATCATCCTGAGATAGGAAGACTTCCGGTTCATCTTTGTCCTCATTGACATTGTTTATTTCTACATCTTCCGTAGGTTCTTCTGAGGTTGAACTTTCAACAAAGTTTTCTTGGAAAGGTGGTCTAATGTTTTGATCAGGGACATTCTTTCCAATATTTTGGTTCAGATTCCTCCTAAAGTTTGGGTTTCTTGCAACATTCTGGTTATCAGTAGCAGACTTTCTTTCAATGGTTTCCACTCTATCACCTAATCTTTCCATACCTTTAATGATTACATCCAACTTCTTTTCAAAAGCTGAAGGTTCTTCCTTCATAGGCATTCTTCTCTCTGCCCTATCTCTGGCTCGTTTTTCTATCAGATTTGCTTCTACGCTCACCACTATGCTTTGCATTTCCTCTAGTGTTTGTGGAGCTCTTTCCCTAAGAGAATAAGCTATATCAGAGTCAAAACCGTCTGGAAATTTGACCAACACGTTATTAGGTGGGGGTCTTAGGTTCAGAGGAACCGCATGATATGATTCATTGAATCTTATGATGTAATCTTGTACAGTTTCATTTGGTCTTCTTCTTAATTTTTCAAATTCTGATAGGATCTGGAGAGGATCCTTCTTTTTCTCCCATCTGTTCAAAAATGCCCTATACAAAGCTTCTAGGTCAGCAATACTGTTCGGGGCAAGAGCCCTAAACCAAGTTCTAACTTCTCCGGTAAGACTTTGTACAAAAATTCTCATATGGATATCATCAGTATCAATCTCATAAAACTCAAAGTAATCTGTCATCCTTTTGGTGTGTTGTTGAGCTGTGTAGGTACCTGATCCGTCAAAAGGTGTGATCTTACTTTGGTAGTCTGGTGGTAAAGCTGGAGGGTTGGCTGGTAACTGTAAAGGGGCATATCGATTAGCCATTGGAAGATAAAGTGGAGTGACAGGAGTAGCCGGTCTAGTAGGAGGAGAAGGTGGTCTTACAGGAGGAGATGGAGGTCTAACAAGAGGAGATGGAGGTCTAACAGGTGTTTGAAAAGTGGCTGAGCTCGGAGATGCTTCAGTTATCACAGAAATGTTTGAGCTTTCTTCAAAGGCTTGCTCAGATTGAATGGAGTTATGCAATTCTCTGTCAAGATGATGTGAAACAAATCTGTATTGCAAATATTCAAAGAACAAAGGATCTGGAATTAATCTAGATAATTCAGTCTCAGAGAAATTTACAAACAAAGATGTTTCAAATCGTGCATCAAAAGGAATGTCATCAATATAAATAATTTTCACAGGACAAGATGCAGATCTAGAAAGTGGTCTAGAACTACCTGTACTTTCCTGACTTCCTCTTTCAGAACTTTCTTGACTTCCTTGTCTTCTAAGAATCCTAGGGATCAGATTTGGATTTTCAAAAATTGGTGGTGGATTTGGGTCAGGGTTTGACCTAGTATGTCGAATCCTTTCTGAAGCCAGTTTTCTTAGAATATGTGTTTTGAATTTTGGGTTTTACTTGAAAAATAAATACAACTTCTACAAATTCTTTAAGAAATAATGATATGTGATTAAGATTTCCTCAAAGATCTGTTTTAAACTAGAGAATCTGATTGAAAAATTTGAAACTAAGATTCAACTTATAAGCTAAATCAGAGATAGACTGAAACAACATTTATTTACTTTTGCATTTGCATAGCAAAAGCAATTTCAAAGGCTACCTGGCTGATCTTCAGACTCTGTCCATAGCTTATAAATCAAACAATAATATCAATAAAATGATTCAGTTCCCCAGTATGGTCGCCACTATGTTATCACTCAGGTTTTCCTAGAAGTTGTGTAAGAGGAAATTATACCCGAGGTAACCACAAACCAACCTTTTAGATGCAGAATCTAGCCAATCTGCATCCAGAGAGGGCTCTCTCTTTATGATTTATCTTTGTTTTTGAATGATTTTAGGCTAGTTATAGATGCAAAGTTTGTTTTGGGAGAATGGTGGAATCCACAAACTAAGGGCAAGGTTGAGGGCTTTCAGTCCATTGGGCTATGGAGTCTAAGGATGGCTTTACTGGATTTCTTTTCTGAACACAAGATGGTATTACAGGGCAAGATAGCTAGACAGAGAACAATCCTTAAAATTTAAAGTGGATGGATGGTCTTGAAGGGATGAAAGGCAGCTAAGAATCTTTCACTATATTCAAGAGGAAGAAGAGAAATGATTACAAGCAAAGAGCAATGAAGGAAGCATAGTCATACTTAATCTCAGGAGGCTGTCCAGGGGTGAAGATAGATAGCAAAGCCAGAGTTATCTCGTCAACATACTCACTGGTATTGAATCCTAAGACAAAGGATATTACATTCACAATAAGCCTTCCCAATTGATTGAAAAAGTAAAAACCATAGGGGGGAGTCCCTTTTGGCTGATGCTCAGGTAACATGAAATACTGACACATTGCTTTTAATTTCTCTGGGGTTAATTGTCTGGTTTTCTCAATCAACCCTTCCATGGATAAAGGTGCTAATTCTTTCTCTGGCTCAAAGTGTAACATAGCATTGATAGACTGAGGTGTGATAGGGAACAGAACACTTTGATCAGGAGCTAATACAGCTCTTTGTGCGGGATCATAGTTTGCATGACAGTAATGAATGATTTCAGGGAAAATGTGGACTGTAGGAATAAAATACCTTGGGAGATTGGATTCCCACAACCCTATAAGATCTTGCTTCTTTGAGTGTTCGTCTCTACAGCGACAGAAGCTCAAACGGGGACTTTCATCAAAATGCAGGTCTTTAATTTGGAAATCTTCATCTATTAGAGGTAAATAGTCTAATTCCCGGTGAGGAGCATTCAATGGAGTGATATTTAAAGCTGTCGGGGCCTCCATTTTGGTTCTTGTGGATTCAAAATGGAGGTTTTAGTTTTTTCTTGCAGACCGGTCGGGATATCTGACAAAAGAGGAAATTGGAACAATTTGCAGGTTTTGGGGGCAATTTCATAGGTTTAAAATCTTCAGAGAGGACTCAGCGATGATTTTTAACCACTTTTCAGAGAAAAATCAAAGGAAACTAAGCTTGACTTACAGTCGGGGCGCGAAATGATAAATACCTGTTTTTAGATGGAAACTGGTTCTTTAACAGGTAATGAGCAATGGCGGGGACATTCTTCAACACGGGCGCAGCGGAATTTCGGAGTAAATTGGTGTATTTGCAGTGGAATTTGAAAATTGCAGCGGGAGCTCTGTCTCTTTCAGAAACTAAAAATAACCGAAAAACACGAAAATGGCTTATTTACAAGTCAAAAGGGTTTTTGTCTTTTTCGAGGTGATGACGTCATTTGACGTACGGGGTGACGTAGGGAAGTGGGGCCGGCGGTATGCGGTAAGCGGTAAGCAGTGAGCCCGCACCGCTTATGGACGAAGGCGGTAAAGGACGCGGGGGGAGCGATTCCATAGTTTTAACGCCACGTGGAATGCTGACTTTTCAAAAACCGCCCATCCCCCGCTGGTTAACATGCTGGCAAGGGATGGGCAGCGGGATTAATGATCACCGTTGATCAACGAACGGACGATCCAACGACTGAAAGGACGGGAAACTTGTGCGATTTCAAAGGTGGGCCCGTCGGGGTTTAAAAAGGTTTTAATGTGAAATCTAATCACCCCGGGGAAAAGTTAATAGGCGGAAATGGTTGTTAATTAGTCCAAATGACTAATTAACCCCAGGTATATAATGAAATGGGTTGCGGCGGAGTTGGTTTAAGAGGAACGCCACGTGGACGGACCACGGTGGTGCAAGACTCCGATGAGTTTTTTTCCATGTTTTTGGTGTTAAACACACATATTGCATGTCTAACACTTTTTTATATATATTTTTATTATATGGTAAATTAATCAATATATAACTAATTCACCATAGGGCGGGGATTATTGGTATAACGATATATTTCACCAAAGGGTTTATAAAGCGGGGTTTTATTTTCAATGTGCGGGAATATATACTTTGGTAAAACATTATAATAAAGGGTTTTGGAGATATTTATTAGAAAAGTGAGTTATATACTTAGGAAAAGGTATTTCACTAGGGATTTAATATAGTAAAATCAAATGTTAATATGAAAAAGGACAAGGAAAATCAAAACATCTTTGTACATCTAAGAAAGTGATAACTTATGAAGTAAATTGCAACATTTTATCTTCAACACTTAAACTTAGAATAACAAGTTGTTTTGAGGAATTTTATGGAATGTTGCATCAGTTTCCTAAGTAAAATAGGATTTTACTTAGGAAAAGTTAAAAATGGAAGATAATAAATGATGGATTATTTCAAGTGCTTAGGTCTTTTGATCATTAGGCCGAGGGTCCGGTCCCTCCAGAAGTCAAGGAAATGCCTTGAGCCCCTTTGATCTCCAATTACCTTAGTACTTTTGGGGAAATTAGTAAAACTCTTGAGGGGGGAAAATGATGGGGGAGGTTAATGAATTTGACTTTACTTGCTGTGATTTTCCAGTGTATTTTCTGCTTCAGTACTTTTGATGAGAGTAAATGATTTAACTAACATGTAGCAGCACCATTCATCAGATAACACTTTGCAGCACCATCTACCTACCCTATCTACTTAACACTACCATTTTGTCTTCTTTATTAGGGTGCATTTAGACTTGCAAACCCCGATCAATCTTTTCTTTTTACATGATGAATCTATCTATTTCTACCCTTATTACATCCAAGGGCTCAGATTAAACTGTTGAGCACCTTTTATTCACTCTACCTAGCTACTTATCTGCCAAGATTAAACTTTTTGGCTAGATATTTATTCTCTAATCTATAACATGAAATTGAAATATGACTAAGCCAAGTTTAAACAGTTTGACTTATTCATGAATTGTGGCAAAAGTTTCACAAGCTGCACACAATTGATTTATTACAACAGAGTAAAAAAATAGTGGCATTTGGATTCGCACACTTTCCTTGGTCTATTTTTTGCTTGGGGTTCATTTTTTCTCTTTTTGACCATTTTTATTCTTTTTACCCTTTGATCTTTCTTTTAGGGTATATCCTCTTTACATTTTTTAAATTTTTTGATTTTTTTGGTTTTTTAAGAATATGGAACACCTTTGCTCAAGTAAGAAGGTTTGAACATATTCCACACTTCCATCAAGACAATCATGAAAGATGAAACCTATTGATATAGGAGGCTAACATAATGGCAGACCAAAAGATTACAGACCTAGGATTTCCTTTGGAATCAAGTTTCTTGACCTGGAAAGGGAAACTCTCTGATTGATAGTAAAGCATGAGATCGTATATAATAGAGGAATATTTGAACACTCTTTAATTCTTTAATCTCATGAACTAATCATGGATTTTATCAGCAATGTAGGAAGCAAAATCATAATTGACAGCAGGGGGCTGTCCAGGGGTAAAAATTGACAACAATGCTAGGGTTAATTGATCAACATGTTCACTAGTATTGAAACCCATTATAGAGGATATCATTTTCAAAATAAGCCTTCCCACATCAATGAAAAAGGTATAACCGTAAGGGGGAGGGCCTTTGGGCTGATGTTCTAGCAACATGAAGGTTTGGCGGAGGCAATTTAATTCTTAATGGGATAAATTGGTTGTTTTCTCAAGTAAATCTCCCATGGAAAGGGGAGTCAGTGCTTGACCAGGTTGAAATTGTAACATTTCGTTGATAGACTGAGCAGTTATTGGGAAAATAATGTTTTTACTCGGGGACAATACTGCTCGTTGATTGGGATCATAATTTGCATGGCAGTAATGGATTATTTTAGGAAAAATGTGGACCGAGGGGAGAAGATACATGGGAAGATTGGATTCCCATAATCCAAAAATGTCAGAGCCATTCTGGTAGTTATCTCTGCAGTGGCAAAAAATTCGAAGAGGATTTTCGCTGAGGACAAGGTCTTTAATTTGAAAATCCCTATCTGCTAGAGGCAGATAGTCTAATTCTCTGTGAGGAGCACTCAGGGGTGCGACATTCAAAGCCACGGGAATTTCCATTTCTGGTTCTTGTGGATTTAGAAATGAAGTCGGGTTTTGACGAAAAAAACAGGTACAATCATAGGTTTGGGGCTACGACTGAAATTTTGGGAATTGAGGAATGAACTAAAGACTAATCTTGAACCTTGTTTCAGTTTTTCATGTGGAATTTAAAACAAAACCAGGATTTTTACAGAGTTCAGCGGGAATTTAGGTAAATACCCGTTTTCCGGGAAATTAACAGTGACTAAACAGGTGTTAGCTATGCTGGATGAACTCTGGAATACTCGACTGTAATTTTCCTCAGCAAGGTAGCAGTTGGAAAACTTCGACAGTTGATTTGGAATTCGTTGCATGGGACACTGGTCACTGCATGAGATAGTGAAAATGACACGGGTTTTTTTGTTTTATTTGCAAAGTCAAAGGTTGGCGGGTTTTTTATTTTTTAATGGATGATGTCAGCAAGTACGGTGTTTTTGTCATGGAGAGCAAGCGGTAAGTGGTTTCCATCGCACAGCTTTTGGGGACAGGCAGTTTTCAGCAGAGGGCGAGCGATTCCATATGATGCACGACACGCGGCGCGACACTGTTCAAAACACCGCTTGGCCATCGCGCGTTATCGTTCGGATGTGGATGGGTAGCGATATGAATGACAGCCGTAGATCTCAGATTGATTGATCGAACGGTCATCGGGAAAGGAAGATGACAGGGAATTAATATGGCGGGCCCAATGAAATTTATTATGAAATAATCGCATCGGGGGTGTTTTTATTGGTGGATTAGGTTATTAATTAACCATGAGGGTTAATTAATCCCTTTTATATAGTGGAGTGTCAGGTTTGTTTATTAATTGGAAATTCAACCAATTAGTCACTTTTAATAATTATATGGTTATTTTTCAACCAACAGGCAGAATATTATATTAATTGGGAATTTTAAAAATTAAAATAATATAGGAAAAGGGGAAATTTTCAGGGATTTAAATAATAAATTTAAAAATTAATATGAAAAATGAATGGAAGCACTCAGTGTAAAAAATTAGGTTAATGTATTTAACTTATGCTTGAATGAACAGGGTTTTTATGAAATATTGCATAATTTTCCTAAGTAAAATAGGATTTTACTTAGGAAAAGATTTTTTAGAAGTGAGTGAATGTCATGATGAATGATTTTAAGTACTTAGATTTTTCCAATTATTGGGCCGAGGGTCTGGTCCCTCCAAAATTCAAGGAAATTCCTTGAGCCCCTCTAATTTTCAAATGCCTTTGTACTTAGGGGAAATTAGTGAAATTTTTAGGGAAAAATGAGAAGGGAAGTTAATAATTTGACTTTGCTTTGCTTGAAATTCTTCCAGTGTAGTGTCTGCCTTTGCATTTGTGATGAAAGTAAAGATTTAACACATCTAGAGTCATTATCCATCACATGTAATTATGCAACATCATCTACCTACCCTACCTACTTTACCCTACCATTTTTTCTTCTTTATTAGGGTGCACTTAGACTAGAAAACCCTTATCACACTTTTTCTTTTACATGTGGAAATCTATCTAAATCTATCCTTATTACATCCAAGGGCTCAGATTAAACTGTTGAGCTCCTTTTATTTACTCTACCTATCTACTTATCTGCCAAGATTAAACCATTTGGTCAAAGTTTATTCTTTATCTCTAAAACATAAAATTGAAAGATGAACGAGCCAAGCTTAAACTGTTTGACTGGTCATAAATTGTGGCATAAGATACAAGTTCTACACAATTTTGTTTATTACATAAGAGCAAAAATTAATGGCATTTATACTTGCACACTTTCCTTGGCCTTTCTTTTGGTGGGGTTCATTTTATTTCACTTTTTTTTTGGCCATTTTATTCTTTTCACCCTTTTATTTTTATTTTAGGGTATACCCTCTTTACATTTTTAAATTTTTTTTATTTTTTGACAATATGAGAAACCTTTGCAACAAGAAAAGGTATGAACATATTACATAGCTCATCAAGTCAATCATGATATATGACACCTATTGGTATAGGAATCTAACACTGGCTCCACTTGGGGATGGCTTTTCTTGGTGAAAAGTCAAGAACAGCAGGTCAGTTGCCCTTAGAATGATTTTGACTGAACCATGGAATCTTCTTCTGCTTGTTGCTTTATTGTATGTATGACAGTAATACCTCTGAGGCTTAGGGCCTTCTCTTCAGGCTTCAACTCCAGTAAGTTACTATCCACTCAAAATTGATACATTACAAAGGATATAGTATGTACATGTTAAAAATCAGTATATCCTAATAAATAGGATCAAAGTAATGTTTCAACATTCGACCATTAACTAGCCCTTCTTCAGTTTCTGTACCATCCAAATTTTTCAGAAAATATGTATTGTTTCCTTGTAAAGCATGAATAGTATAAGGTCCTTTCCACAGGAAGTCAAACTTCCCATGTTTTCCCTTAACCTCTCTTCTGGAATCCCATCTTAAAACTTTGTTTCCCATTTGGAAATCTTCTGCCTTGGTCCTTTTATCAAATATCTTCTTTAGTTTCTCCTGCAATACTTGGGATCTTTGATAAACTTCCTCTCTGGTTTGCTGCAAATTGATAGTCTGATTTATTCTCCTTTGAATGTCATTAGGTTCAACCTGAGCTTCTTGAAGTAATTTCATCACAGGAACTCCTAAAGATGAAGGAAATACAACTTCAATTCCATAGACTAACTCATAAGGACTGGTCCCAATAGATTTTTTGGTGGTGAGTCTATCTGTCCATAGTGCATTTGTAAGTATCTTGTGCCAATTTTTCTTGTTTTCCTCCAATAATTTCTTAATAATATTAATGAGACTTTTGTTGGAAGATTCAGCCAGTCCATTACCTCGAGGGTAATAGGCTGTGGAATGACTTAAAGTGATATGATATTTATTACAGAAACTTATCATCTTCTTAGATTTGAAGGCCACAACATTATCAGTTATAATCTTCTCAGGACAACCAAATCTTGATAATATATTAGTTTCTAAGAATCCTATGATCACAGTGTCATTGGCTTTTCTGGAAGGAATTGCTTCTGTCCATTTGGTAAAATAATCTGTGGCAGTAAGGATCCATTTGTGTTGGCCAGAAGAAGGAGGATGGATTTCTCCAATGAAATCCAGGCCCCATTTTTGGAAAGATTTTTCAGTCGAAATTGGTTTCAAGGGTAAAGGTAATAGTTTTCTCTTGCCCTCAAAAATTTGACATTTATGGCAAGTAATGACAAATTTCTTTACATCAGAGAACAAGGTTGGCCAATAAAATCTAGCTCTTAGGATCTTTTCTGCAGTTGATTTCCAATAAAGGTGTCCACCACAGTCTCCTACATGGAATTCATTAAGAGCCTTATCAGCTTCATCTTTTAACAAACAATTCAATAGAATACCATCATGATTTTTCCAAAATAGAACATTATCTAAAATACAAAACTTTAAAGATGTCATCTTTAAAAACCTTTTCTTTGTTCTGGATAACCCTGGAGGAGCTTGCAGGTTTAAAATACATAAATTATATCAGCATACCATGGTGAATCTAAGAAGGCTTAGCTGATTTGTGGAGTTGTCATCTCCTGTTCGTCATACAGTTCATTAATATCCAGGGCTTGGCAATTTGTTTATGTCATTAGTTGAGCCAATCCCTGTCCCTTTATCAGCTTTGTAGGTTTTATTTCAATATCATACTCTAATATGGTAGAAATGCATTTACCTCTTTTGCCCTCAATTCCATCTTGAGTTAAGATGTCTTTGACAAAAGCATTTGGTACATAGGCTATCACATGGGAATACAATATATAGATTCCAAAATCTTTAATGGCTTTTACAAGTGAAAAAGCTTGTTTTTCCATGATGTTTTATTTTAATGATGCATCTCTTAGTGCTTTACTAAAAAAGGCTATAGGTTTTTCACATCCTTGATCATCCTTTTGTAATAAAATAGTTGCTATAGTGTGTTCTGAAGCAAATGAAAATATTATGAAGTCTCTATCAAATTGTGGACTGGTAAGAACTGGTGTTCTAGTCAAAGCCATTTTAATTTCTTCAAATGCTTGTTTGGCTTCTACTGTCCATTTAATACTTGAATCCTTTCTTAACATGTTAGTAAGAAATCTAATTAGTTCAGCTAAGCTAGATATGAATCTTCTCAAAAAATTGATTTTTCCTAGGAAAGCTTGAAGTTCTTTAACATTTCTAGGGTGAGGTATCTGCAATATAGCTTCTATTCTAGCAAGATCAATTATAATACCATCTTTGGAAATGATATGGCCCAAGAGTTTACCTTCTTCAAGACCAAACAAGGACTTCTTTAGATTCAAAGAGATACCATACTTTCTACATTTTATGAATACTTGTCTGAGATGGTCCAAATGCTGTTCATCTGATTTAGAAAAAAATAGTTAAATCATATAGATATATAACAAGAAAGTCATGATTTTCTTTTTCAAATTCAATGTCCATTGCTCTTTGGAAGGTTTCTCCAACATTTTTAAGTCCAAATGGCATCTTAACATACTTAAATGTGCCCCATGGTGTTGTAAAAGCTATTTTTTCCTGGTCATCAAGATGAACCAGAATCTGGTTATACCCTGAGAATCCATCTAAAAGAGAAATCCTTGAAGCACCTACTACCCTTTGTAAAATGTGATCCATTTTAGGAAAAGGATAATTATCCTTCAAAGAAACCTTATTTAAATTTCTTAAATCAACACATAATCTGATCTCTCCAGTTTTCTTCCTAGTAGGGACTAAATTAGACACCCACTCTGAAAACCTAATGGGAGCAATTATCCCTGCTTCATACATTCATTTGATTTCTTTTTCAATTAAAGGCAACAGTACAGGGTTGATTCTTCTGAGTTTCTGTTTGAATGGTTTCTGATTTTCTTTCATAGGTATTGTATGCTGAATTATAGAGGTATCATATGATTTCAAGTCTTTATAACTCCAGGAAAAGACATCCTGGAATTCTCTTATTAGTTCAATATATTTTAGTTTTTTATCAGGAGGCAAAGATTTGGATAACTTTATTATTTTAGGATTTTCTTCAGTCCTCAGATTATATTCCTCAATATCAGCTTTCAGTGGTTACATTTTGAGTTTCTTTGGAATATCGTTAGAATCAAAAAGATCTTCTAGAGGAGTTAATACTTTAGGCAAATGATTATCTTTTAAATTAATGATGTCAGATTCTTCCTCTATAATCTCATCAACCTCCATTTCTTTAAGGTCCTGCATTTCTTTTTTGATGAACTTTGTTGGATGAAGCATTTGAATTGCACTTTCTTTTGAAATTTCTATTTCTTGTTCATGTATTTGATTGGATTCAATGACTGTATCTTCATCTATGTTACTGTTAGAAAATTCATTATCTAAATTCAGGAAATTGTTAATCTGATTGTCATTTGAAAACACTGGCCAATTCTTAAAATTTTCTGGTATAGCTGGTCTATGTCTAATCTCAGCTATGAACTGATGATTAGGTTCGAATGGTAATTTACAAGTGCTAGCAAACATTGCAATAATATGAGCATGAAAATTTTGTTTTCTTGGGATTTTAGGAAGCTGAGTATGTAGAAAAGTATTGAGAATCTCTACAACTATTCCTCTATATTCTCTCAGTCTGGGATTGTTCATCAGAAAGTGACCTTTGATCTGTTGAATGATTAAATCAGAATCTCCTATGACAGATACTCTAATTGCCCCTAATCTTTTGACAAGTTTAATCCCTAGCAAAAGAGCTTCATATTCTGCCATATTGTTAGTGCAGTTAAAGTTTAATCTGTAAGCATGGCCTTTAGCATGATCATTTTCAAGGTTGTGTATCCAAATTCCAGCTCTTGCTCCCAATTTATTAACGGAACCATCAAATTCTAAATGAAAAATAATTTCATGTTCATAATTGGTATCAGGAGTTTCAGGAATTTTCTTAACAGTGAGATCTGGTTTGTTACTTTCTTCTGGTTTCTCTTTGGTATCTGATGTTTCTTTTTCCTCAGAGATTTCCTAGATTTGAACATTGGATTTTTGTTTTGCAATTTCTTTTGGTTCTGTTGCTGGTACTTCTAATTCCGTGGGAGGATCAGATTCAACATTAAAAAGAATAAACGAATCCATATCAGAGTGCACTGAGTAGATGGGGAAATTTTCAGGTTTCTCCTGACTACTAACTACATATTTCATTAAAGTTTCTTTGTATAGTCTCTTAGGTTGGTCGAACATTGAAATAGTAGCATATGACATATCCAATTGAAGAGATCCTTTGAGCTTTGCACCCCAAGATCTGGACAATAGCATACCATATTTTGGAGGAATATCTGCTACTACTATATCCATCAAAATTGTTTTAGCAGGGTATTGAACCGATGAAACACACAATTCTTTGATTAACCCTAAACATCTCACCTGATTTGAATCAAAAGAAAAGAGATCTTTGTATGGTCTGGTGATATCTAGTTTTATATCTAGAGTCAAGCATGGCATTATGAAGTATTTTATCATGTATGTTCAAAATCACATAGAATGGTGGAGTCCCTCCACTTCCTGGTTTTCCATTTACTTCAGGGCCAAATAATAATCTAGGTTGGTCATCAAAAACATTTACTAAGTCATCACTTCCAGTAATATTAAGTGATCTATTGATTTGACTTCGGTAGACATCATGTTTAGCTAATTCAGACAATGAAACAACTATTTTTAATTTGCCTACTTCAGCTTCCAAATTAAAATGTTTTTTAGTCTGAGTTCTTGTATTTCGAACAATTGGATTTTTTTTATCTTCTGTGTTTTCGATATTTTTCTCCTTCTCAGGAATGGGGTTGTGGGCTGAAGTTGTTTCCGAATCAATTTCTGGAGGTTCCTCTACATTTCCTTTGGGAGGAAGAGTATTGGAAAGTTGTCTGTTATTCAGTTGACTATCGGATACGTCTTCAATTATTGGGTTGCCACGATTAGGCTCTGATCTAGAAAGAATATGTACAGGGGTAGTATTGGTTTTACCTTTGAGGGGTTGTTTTGTGGCTTTATGTTTACTTGTTTCTGGGATATCAATTCTTCTACTCATCAAATTATATTTCTTATGAACTTCATAAATGGCTGTGTCATATCCTTCCTTAAAGTCAAATGATTCTCCGAATGGGTTTGAAATTGCTTAAGAATGTGAGCTTCTTGATCCTCTTGGGTCAAGAAAACTTCTGGTTGGTTCTTGCATTCAGTAAAGTTGTTTATTTGAACATCTTCAGTTGGTTCCTCAGAAGTTGAGGCTTCAATATAATTTTCCTGGAATGGGGGCCTGATATTTTGGTGAGGACTAGTTTTTCCAGTATTTTGATTTTGGTTCCTTCTGAAATTTGGATTTCTCACAGTATTGCTCAGTTCACCATCCCAAGGAGATTTCTTTTCAATTATTTCTACTCTATCTCCTAGCCTTTCCATTCCTTTGATAATAGCATCCATTTTATTTTCAAAAGTTGTGGGTTCTTCGTTTAAAGGCATTCTCCTTTCAGCTCTGGCTCTAGCTCGTTTCTCTATCAGGTTGGCTTCAACACTAACAACTATACTTTGCATTTCTTCTAAAGTTTGAGGAGATCTTTCCCTAAGTTGATACGCCATATCAGAATCAAATCCATTAGGGAATTTGATTAATACTGAATTTGGAAAAGGTCTAAGATTTTGGGGAATAGAATTGTAAGCATCATTGAACCTGGTGACGTATTCTTGCACAGTCTCATTTGGTCCTCTCTTTAGTTTTCCAAAGTCTGATAAGATTTGAAGAGGATCTTTCTTCTTTTCCCATTTGTTTAAAAATGATCTATAAAGAGCTTGTAAGTCAGTCACACTGTTTGCAGGAAGGGCTCTAAACTAGGTTCTAAATTCTCCAGTAAGACTTTGGACAAATATTCTCATTCTTACATCATCAGCATCTATTTCATAAATTTCAAAATAATCAGTCATATTTTTAGTATGCTGTTGTGTAGTGTAGGTTCTAGAACCATCAAAGGGAGTGATTTTACTTTGGTATTCTTGGGGCATAGCCCATAGATTGGTTGTTGATACCAAAAGAGCATATATATTTTCCATTGCAAGAGGTAGCGATGAAATAACAGGTGAGGTTGGTATATGAGTGCTGGGTGGAGGAGTAGAAGGGGTAATTTGAGGTTGAGATGTTTGAGGAAATGTTGATGAACTTGGATAGGTTGAAGTGATCACAGAAATATTTGATGTTCCTTCAGAGGCAAGCTCAGATTATATGGAATTTTACAAATGTTTATCAAGATGTGAAGTAACAAATTCAAATTGTAAATCTTCAAGAAACACTGGGTCTGGAACCAAATTGGACAACTCAGATTCAGAAAAATTTACAAACAAAGAGGTTTCAAACTGCTCGTCAAAAGGTTCGTCCTCAAGATAAATCCACTTCACAGGACACGATATTGATCTATAGAGAGGTCGAGAACTACCAGAGCTTTCTTGACTATCTTGTCTCCTAAGAATTTTGGGGATCACACAGGCGGAGGATTTGGGTCAGGATTAGCCCTAGTGTAATGAGTCCTTTCTGAAGCTAGGTTTCTAGGTGATATTTTTTTGGTTTTTGTCTAAATGGAATGAACAATACAACTTCAACAATCTCTTTAAGAAGTTTTAAATATTGGATTTAAATTTTCTTAAAGATTTATTTGACTAGAGGAATTGATCAAATGTTTGAAACCAAAGTTTAGTTCATAAACTAGACTGGGGATAGACTGAAGCAACATTTATTTACTTATGAAATTGCAGAGAAAAAGAAATTCAAAGGCTACCTAGCTAACCTCAGTCTCGGTCTGTAGTTTATAAAGTAAACAATAGTAACAATAAAATTTTTCAAATTCCGTAGTGGAGTCGCCACTATGTTATCACTCAGATTTTCCTTGAATTTGTTGGGAAGAGGAAAGGGGTTCGAGGTAACCACAAACCAACTTTTAGGTACAGAATCTAGCCAATATGTACCCAAAGAGGACTATCTCTGTAAAATTTAGCTTTGTTTTGAAGGATATTAGGCTAGGTATGAAAGTTCAAGGATTTTGATTGAAATTGGGTGATAAAATTCTATAGCAGAGGGTAAGACTAAGTATTTCAGAGCATTGGGCTAATGGAGTCAAAGAAGATGGCTTGACTGGATTAAGCTTCTTAACAAAAGATGGTTTCACAGGGCAAGGTAGTCAAATAGGGAACAATTATAGATCTAAAGTGAATGGAATGAACTTGAAATAGGTGAAGGGAAATTAAGAATCCTTCAACATATTCAGAAAGGGAGAAATTGAATGATTATTAACAAAGAGAAATTAGGAATTCTTTATCAAATAATCAAAATGCATAAACTAGAAAAACACGAGAAATTAAGAATTCACTGTTTAAACTAGTTCAGAAGAAAAAAATTATAATAACAATGATTAAAAACATATTACACTTAAGCACTTTCTGTTTTATTCCTTTTCGTTAATTATTCAGATATGAGACACAAATGATATAATAAACAAGTATAACACTTCACAACTAAAGAGATAGAAGACTTATTGATCCGTTGTCTGACTCAAGAATCCTGTAAAAAGTCCATTGCATCAATTCTTTATCCAGCTAGCCATGCGAAATTTGTCCAACAACACTTTGTTCCAAAATAATCAATATTACAGCAAAGTCTAAGAATCCACCCCCCAATACTCCAATTGAGGGAGTATTTATACAAAAAATTATAAAAAATATCTCATAACAAATTGAGATATAATCTAGGATGACTCATAAGTATTTTACAACAAACTGGAGACAGATGGTCTCGTAGATAAGAGAAATGATAACTAATGTTGTGTTGTTTCCTTCTTTTGAGAATGTGATGGAGGTAGGACCTATGGTTTGGCTCGTTGATGTCCTCTATAGTAACTCTGTGCTGGCTGCTCTGTTTTATTGATACACTTTAATCTTTGTTTATCCTTTCATCTTTCTTATCATGAATTACTGTAGTAAATAAGAAAAAATTCAGGTAAGGATAATTTTTACAAAAGTTCTAACATTTCTTCCCACCATTTAGCTTCTGGTATTCTCGTTCTTTTCAGCTTCCTCAGAGTTTCATCTGTTTCTGTATATCTAAAGAAAGTAGGTTGAATTGGGAACAAATGATTTACCTCATGCTCAAGATAAAACAAATTTTCCAATCTGTCATGAATATTTTTGCCTGTAGGCAATGCTGCTGTTGATGAACTAGTTGAGGAACTGGCCTGATTGTCAACATGCTTGTTCAATTTTTCAACATAGCTTTCAAGGTCCATTAGTTTATCCTCTGAAACTAAAGGACTGGGCAATCCTTTATTCAACAGAATTTCCAATCTTTTTATGAAAGCATTGATTTCTTCTTGCATATCAGAGCATCTTTGTTCTAAATTCTGCATCAGAGTTATTTTAGTAAAAACTCTTTTAATCTCAAAAATTGTTCTTGTCCCATCTTGAATGCCAAGTTCTTCAAGTTGATACCTATTCTTAGTATTCAGAAAGTGTATAAGTTCATTGGCTTCTTCAGGCATGTTTCCTAATTCTTCTCTTGCTTTTAGAATTTCTTCCACAGCCAATTTAACTAAATCATTTTGTTCATACATTATTTGAATTGAGGGCCAGACATCATTTAATGACTGGATGATGTTGTCCCAAAGAATTTATTTTATTTCCTTTAAAGTTCTCTCCAATGTGAGATCCGTTTCCAATTCTTTAACCAATTTTTCTAACATGTTGACCTCTCTTGTTTTCTCTACAACTCTTATCTTTGAGAGATCATATTTCTATTCTAAAGTGGTGAATTGTACCTTTGTTCTTCAGAGCTCTGTCACTTGGAGTTTCAATTCCTCCATTGAATTTATTAATTATTCAATACTTAAATTAGAAGTATTTCCCTGTGATAATTCTGTTGGCTAGCCTGTTGTGGTTGTACCTGTAATTACTTCTGTTGTATATGCTGGAATATTAGGCTGCTTGTCTTTCAATGCCTTTTCAAGCTATTTTTTAGTTTCATTAAGTTGCTCATTTATTTTCAAGAGAAAATCCATAAATTATTCTTCATAGTTTTTCTTCATGATTTCTGCAGTGTGTGGATGTCTTGAGGCTGGTAATTTCAGTTGTTTTCTCAAGGCTGCAATATCATCATCTTTTTTCTTGATCAGTGCTTCTATACCCTTGACATCTTCGGGATTATGACCTAATCCAATTATTATTTCCTCTAAAGTCTTTATTATGTTATCCTTAGCCTGAGAGGAGGCTTTTTCTGGGCTGAAGATCAGAAGGTATTCTCCAAAGAATCCTTGTAATTTGAGGTCATCATTGATTTATCGCAGAATAACTATTTTACACCGTTTGTTTCGTGTAACTCAATTTGATCCAAAGGATGAATATTCTTTGCTATGACTTCAAAATTAGTTCTGATATAATCTGCAGTTGTTTAGGGCTGTTGCACTTTAGGTTTGAAGTGACTCATTACCATTTTTCCCTGCTGGATGTCATAAGATGACATCAATCTTTGTTTATTCTTAGGAGCCATCTTCAAACATTGATTGTAAACTTGAAGTCTGAGAGGATCATTTCTGGCCTTAATATTTATGAATTTTCTTTTGATATCCCAAGCATATTTCACTGGTGGTTTGAAAGAAGATACTTCCACACTTTGTTGCCTTTGTAGTTCTTTTCTCTGAGAATTAGTGGATGTTCCACTGACTGTACATGTTTGCTGACTATCTAGTTCTTCTCTCCTCTGACTATCAGATATTTCATGAACATATTCCACTTCTGGAAGAGGATTTAATTTTTTTTTTTTAACATCAGGCTGTTCTAAAGGCCCATTGATAGGGGTAGCTGCTTCAAAATTTCTCTTTTTACTCTTTTCTACATTGAGAGGAGTTTGTAAAATTGACATTTCTGCCACATTGGTCTGAGTAAGAGAAATCGATACTTGACCCTATTCTTTAGAAGTTTCAGGCTGTTCTGTCATTGTAAATTTCTCTGTAACTTGTATATCAGCTTCTTTCTCTTTTCCTTTAGATGCTACTGTAGCCAATGCACTGATTTCCTATAAATTTTGCTGGGAAGTTCCAGCAAAAGAAGGACCAATGCCTGGTCTTTGCACCTGTCCAAAAGAGTCTAGGTCAAGCATTTTTTCAAGGTCTTTCATAACATTGTCAATACTGATCTGTTCACTATATTGCTCTATCAATGTCCTTTCCATCCATTCATCCATATTGGCATATTGTTCAATTTCTGGGATTCTATGATGAAGGTATGGTGATAATTTGTTTTTCATCCTTCTATCACAAATAAAGCTGTTTTGGTCATAAATTACCCAGTGGAAACTTTTTTGTAATTTGAGATAGTCTTCTAAGATTCTTTCAACTTCTTTTCCAGCATCCCTAGAATTGCAGACAAAAGGACCTAACTAACTCTTAATCCCAAGTTGAGCTTTTTTCTTTGCATTGCAAAAATGGACTATATCATAATATATCATCTGTCTGAAATATTCTAAGGCAAGGAGCCTTATTGGGACATACTTTGGTAACTTGAAAGGGCATAACTCACATCCATATATTCTTATTTCTGTGTGATTTCGGTATATGTACCAATCACCTATCCTGTATTGCTTTGAGAGTTGGAGAATTTTCTTGATGACACTATTGACCCTAGGAGGAGAGACTCCTGTTAACAAGGTGGTTGCAGGGTGTACAAATAGGTCAATGAAATCGTTGTAAGAATAAGGAGAATCAGAGGAATTATGAGTAATGGCAGACCAAAAAATTACAGACCTAGGATTTCCTTTGCAATCAAGTTTCTTGACCTGGAAAGGGAAACTCTCTGATTCATAGTAAATCATGAGATGGTATATAACAGAGGAATATTTGAACACTCTTTCATTCTCTAATCTCATGAACTGATCATGGATTTTATCAGCAATGTAGGAAGAAAAATCATACTTGACAACAGGGGGCTATCCAGGGGTAAAAATTGACAACAATACTAGGGTTAATTGATAAACATGTTCACTAGTATTGAAACCAATTATAGAGGATATCATATTCAAAATAAGCCTGCCCACATCAGTGAAAAATGTATAAACATAAGGTGGAGGACCTTTGGGCTAATGTTCTGGAAACATGAAGGTTTGGCAGATGCGATTTAATTCTTCACGGGATAAATTGGTTGTTTTCTCAAGTAAATATCCCATGGAAAGGGGAGTCAGTGCTTGACCAGGTTGAAATTGTAACATTTCGTTGATAGACAGAGCAGTTATTGGGAAAAGGACGTTTTGACTCAGGGACAATACTGCTCGTTGATTGGGATCATAATTTGCATGGCAGTAATGGATTATTTCAGGAAAAATGTGGACCGAGGGGAGAAGATACATGGGAAGATTGGATTCCCATAATCCAAAAATGTCAGAGTTGTTCTAGTAGTTATCTCTGAAGTGGAAAAAAATTATAAGAGGATTTTCGCTGAGGACAAGGTCTTTAATTTGAAAATATCTATCTACTAGAGGCAGATAGTCTAAATCTCTGTGAGGAGCATTCAGCGGTGCGACAGTCAAAGCCACGGGAATTTCTATTTCTGCTTCTTATGGATTCAGAAATGAAGTCAGGTTTTGACCAAAAAAACACGTACAATCACAGGTTTGGGGCTACGACTGCAATTTTGGGAATTGAGGAATGAACTACAGACTAATCTTGAACCCTGTTTCAGTTTTTTGTGCGGAATTTAAAACAAAAACCAGGATTTTTACAGAGTTCAGCGGGAATTTAGGTAAATACATGTTTTCTGGGAAATGAATAGTGACTAAACAGGTGTTAGCTATGGCGGATGAACTCTGCAATACTCGACTACAATTTTCCTTAGCAAGGTAGCAGTTGAAAAACTTTGATAGTTGATTTTGAATTCGTTGCATCCTACACTGGTCACTGCATGAGATAGTGAAAATGACACAGGCTCTTTTGTTTTATTTGCAAAGTCAAAGGTTGGCGGGATTTTTATTTTTTAATGGATGATGTCAGCAAGTACAGTGGTTTTGTCACGGAAAGCAAGCGGTAAGTGGTTTCCATCGCACATCTTTTGGGGATGGGTGGCTTTCAGCGGAGGGTGAGCAATTCCATACGATGCACGACACGTGGCGCGACATTGTTCAGAAAACCGCTTGGACATCACGCGTTATCGTTCGGACGTGGATGGGTAGCGATATGAGTGACAACCATAGATCTTATATTGATTGATTGAACAGTCGTCAGGAAAGGAAGATGACAGGGAATTAATATGGTGGGCCCAATGAAATTTATTATGAAATAATCGCATCGGGGGCGTTTTGATTGATGGATTAGGTTATTAATTAATCATGAGGGTTAATTAATCCCTTTTATACAATAGAGTGTTAGGTTTGTTTATTAATTGGAAATTCAACAAATTAGTCACTTTTAATAATTATATGGTTATTTTTCAACCAACGGGCGGAATATTATATTAATTGGGAATTTTAAAAATTAAAATAGTACGGGAAAAGGGGAAATTTGTAGGGATTTAAATAATAAAGTTAAAAATTAATATGAAAAATTAATGGAAGCACTAAGTGTAAAAAAATAGGTTAATGTATTTAACTTATGCTTGAATGAATAGGGTTTTTACGAAATATTGCATAATTTTCCTATGAAAAATTAATGGAAGCACTAAGTGTAAAAAAATAGGTTAATGTATTTAACTTATGCTTGAATGAATAGGGTTTTTACGAAATATTGCATAATTTTCCTAAGTAAAATAGGATTTTACTTAGGAAAAGATTTTTTAGAAGTGAGTGAATGTCATGATGAATGATTTTAAGTACTTAGGTTTTTCCAATTATTGGGCCGAGGGTTCGGTCCCTCCAAAATTCAAGGAAATGCCTTGAGCCCCTCTAATTTTCAAATGCCTCAGTACTTAGGGGAAATTAGTGAAATTTTTAGGGAAAAATGAGAAGGGAAGTTAATAATTTGACTTTTCTTTTCTTGAAATTCTTCCAGTGTAGTGTCTGCCTTTGCATTTGTGATGAAAGTAAAGATTTAACACATCTAGATTCATTATCCATCACATGTAATTATGCAACATCATCTACCTACCCTACCTACTTTACCCTACCATTTTTTCTTCTTTATTAGGGTGCACTTAGACTGGCAAACCCTTATCACACTTTTTCTTTTACATGCGGAAATCTATCTAAATCTATCCTTATTACATCCAGGGGCTTTGTTTAAACTGTTGAGCTCCTTTTATTTACTCTACTTATCTACTTATCTGCCAAGATTTCAGTTTGATCAGATTTTATTCTCTATCTCTAAAACATAAAATTGAAAGATGAACCAGCCAAGCTTAAACAGTTTGATTGTTCATAAATTGTGGCATAAGATACAAGTTGCACACAATTTTGTTTATTACATAAGAGCAAAAAGTAGTGGCATTTAGACTTGCAAAATTTCATTGGCCTTTCTTTTGGTAGGGTTCATTTTCTTTCACTTTTTTTTTTCCATTTTACTCTTTTCACCCTTTGATTTTTCTTTTAGGGTATACCCTCTTTACATTTTTTAAATTTTTTGATTGTTTGACAATATGAGAAACCTTTGCAACAAGAAAATTTATGAACATATTACATAGGTCATCAAGTCAATCATGATATATGACACCTATTGGTATAGGAGTCTAACACCAAGTATACCCAACAACAAAGCATAAGCCTACAAGGCTCCGTTTTGGGAGTTTTATTGCATTACCCAAAGCATCAAAGTGCAGAATCTTGAAGAGAATTTCCCCTTTCATTGACTGTTATTATTCTTTGGGGACCAAGGATTATTATAAAAAAATTAATTATCTAGGCTTTTGACCCTAAGTACTGAAATAGAATGAAGGTTGTTTTTCCATAGGGAAAGTTAAAAATATGCTTGGTTCTTGCGGTAGGTCTCCTTAATCAGTCATTGTATCCATGTGTGATGTGCTATATCACAATAGATGCAAAATAAGAGTGATTAAAGTTGTATGTACTATGTATTACACCTATGCAACACTCTTACCTGAGCTATTTTTCAAATTCCAATGTAAACACTTTCTACGGTTTTGCTGAAAGGAGACAATCCTGATGACATCATATATATTAAAGGTTATATTACTGATATTCCATTAAAATGCTAGCACATTTTTATAAGAATAAGAGTATTATTATTCTTAATATTGGGATCTTGTGACACCATATAGTTGTAGCAATAAAAATAATGAGACAACTAAAATATGATGCTTCTTGGGTGTATTTATGAAACAAGAAGGTTGTTTAGATTGAATGTGTTATTTTAGTAAGTAGCCATATTTCAAATTGGAGCTCATCACCTAAAAATAAACCCTCACTATTCTAAATGTCATTTTGGGGAATGATCAAATGTATTCACAAGTTTTTTGAGTTCTTGGCATTTCTCTTCAAAAGAAGATATCAATTTTGAAATGGAATTTTCTTATATAATTTCAGGTACAATGAACCTCGACAAAAATATGGTTTATTGCATTTACACTTGCCGACGATGGGTTTACTCAATTTTTGAATGCTACTCAAGCTTTGAAGGTTCCATGAATGGATCATTCTCTGTGTGTGTTTGAAAAAATAGGCTTCATGGATTCATGTGCCATCCATGAAGCGGACCCATATGAACCCTATTTTTTGTGTGTTGACTCAATATCTATGTCTATTACTGAATGCACTATTTTACGTGCTTAGTCAGCAAGAAAACATGTAGACTCAAAACCCATTTAATGAGCCTGAGTTCTTGCCAATTATGCCCAACAATAATGAATAGCCTATAAGGCTCTATTTTTGGGGTTTTATGGAATTACTTAAAGCATAAAAGTGCACAGTTTCAAAGAGAATTTCCCCTTTCAGTGACTTTTATTATTATAGAACATTTCTTACTACATAATATGTATAACTTGTATATACACTTATCAAAAAAAATTTAACCGTGCTGGAATCTTAGGATAGTGAGGACAATATAAGTAGTCCATTCATACAAATACCACATACTATCAATAGGACAAAGGGTTTTCCTGTGAAACGATCTATGCATCTTCATCATGCATATCGAATCTCAACACTAAGGAGTCATCCTAACATAAAAGGTCATCATAGTAACTTTGATGTTCCAAAACCATCAATGAATTAATTATATTTCTCCAAATATCAACAATTGGAAAAAATTAACCATATATGTAACACTTGGGGAGAATGTCTATCCATATCATAGTATAACTGTATATACAATAGCTTATACAAACGATATAAAAATATGTTATAAGCAATCAAAATTCTACATCAACTACTCACAATCCTTAATGATATACTAAAATTTCTTCGAAAATACTAATCAAGTGTCTAAAGAAGACATCATCATTGAGTCACCATATAGGTAACTCTTAGGGTAAATGTGTTAGACCTGTATATACAATAACTTATACAAAATATATAAAAATTCATCATAAGCAAGGCAACTACTACAAGAACTACTCACAGCCCTTAATGTTATACTCAAATATCTTCCAAAGTATTAATCAAGTATCTAAAGAAGTCATTATCACTTCCAAAATCACATATTTAAACATACAAGTTGTAAAAATTGAATTCATTTCATAAATTTTAATAGAATCATGTGCTCAGATCTAAGATACAGTTCTTAATCTATGAGGCCTCTTCTTGATTGAAAACATACTAAACTTATAATATATAGCTGAAGAGAAATAATTTAAAAGCTTCTTGGCACAATTGTTACATAATAAGTTCATGCACAACCTATATAGCAGTAAATGTCATCTTACAACAAGTCCAAATAAAACAACTGAACTAAATACTATTAGTTTTTTTCCAATGCATTTATGTAATTAAAATAGAGCCAAGAATGTTTGAAGGCTACCTCATTGAAAATTAGAAGAATCATTGTTGGAAGTATATTTCATATTCCCAACTCCACCCATTTTGCATGAATTCCTGTAGAGATATTGCCAACTTGGTACCATCAAGGTCTAGATAAAACTACATATCTACTAAGAATTTTATAGCCTAACAGTTGGTGTTCTACCCCAATAACACCACCAAAAGGAAACTTATGTACTTCAAATGAATATTTAACTTCATGGAACAAAACATTAGAGATGGTCTCTAGTGTAGGTCCATCCCCTGGAACTTTTTTTACTACATAAAATGTAAGACATGTATATAGACTTATAAAACAAATTTTAACCCTGCTGGAATCTTATGAAAATGAGGACAATATAAGAATTATATTCATACAAATAAAACATAATATCAATAGGCCAAAGGGTTTTCCTATGAAGCGATATATGCATCCTCCACGTGCAGATAAAGTCTTAGCACTAAGGAGTCATCATAACATAAAAGGTCATTATAGTAACTTTGATGTTAAAAAACCATAAATCACTTTATTATATTTCTCTAGATATCAACAATTGCACAACAGTCACCATGTATGTAATGCCTGGGGGAAATGTTTATCCACATCATAGTAGAATTATATATACAATATCTTATACCAAGGATTTCTCCAAATATCAACAATTGGAAAACAATCACCATATAGGTAGCGCCTGGGGGAAATTTCTATCCATATCATAGTAGAACTGTATATACAATAGCTTATACAAATGATATAAAAATTTGTGATAAGAAATGAAATTTCTACAGGAACTACTCACAATCCTCAATGATATACTCAAAGTTCTTCCACATTACTAATAAAATTTCTAAAGAAGCCACCATCACTTCCAAAATCACATATTTGAACATACAAGTTGTAAGAAATTAATTTGTTTCATAAATTTTAGTAGAATCACGTGCTCAGATACAATTCTTAAACTATGAAGCCTCTTTTTGATTGAAAATGTACTAAACTAATAAGATATATAGCTGAAGAGAAAGAATTTTAAAACTTCTTGGCATATTTGTTACATAATAAGTTGATGCATGAATTTTATAGTAGTAAATGTGAGCTTGCAACATGTCCAAATAAAAAAAGGAACTAAATACGATCCGTTTGTTTTCAATGCATTTATGTAATTAAAATAGTGTCAGGAGCTTTTGAAGACTACTTCATTGAAAATCAGAAGCATCATTTTTGACAGTATAGTGCATATTCCCAACTCCCCCTATTTAGCATCACTTCTTGTAGATATATTGGCAATTTGGCACAACCAAGGTCTAGATAAAACTACATATATACAAAGCATTTTACAACTTGCCACCTTCGCATTCTACCTTAATATTATATCATTCATAATGTCCATTTCAATTTCACCCATCAAATATAATACTATTGATATCTATTCAAACACTTGTAACATAGCCTACAATCTTCAAAAACGAAATATATTGAATTAAGTAATATAGATATGCCAATTCCCAAAGTATCACAATACCATGTTATGAAATGATTGTTCATTTGGATTACCACCTATGAACATTGTGAAGTATGTAACTTTGTTCCATTAACTCTAGTTTGTCTACCCTTTCTGATTGTGTTACCACATCCAAGGTCAATCCCAACTACTTATCGAGACGAGAGCCAACCAATTGATTTATCGATGACAACTCAAAGCCTAAAAAATTGGTGATGCCACCTTTCCTGGATAGGAATTATTTTAGTGATTTGATTGATGGATGATGTGGTACGAGAGGGGATGGTGTTGGTGAAGTAAATCCCCTCTGAAGACAGAGGCGATCCCACTAGCCCTAGAGCGGGTCTAGCCACAAACAAGACACACTATGACATCAATTCCTAGTTAATGAATGGACAGAGTCTCGATAGATAACTTACCGTATGTCCTGCACTATTGTTGTCGTCGGAAGAGTGGCTGCCTCTCGCTCCTGGTTTGACAGATCACAATCTGCTCGTTCTCATGCTCGGATACCTGCACATACACAAGAAACAATGATGATATGCAATATACTATTTCACATTGATAATTCTTAGTCATTCGAAGAAGACTAAATCAATTGCATTAGATAGACATAACACAAATGGTGGAACCAATACCATAGTCGAGTATATTAATGAAAGGAAGGAAGAGTGCCACCAAGCTTTGACGTTGCGGTCTCCTCCAACAAGGTTCCAGTAGAGTGCATCTCGCAAAAGCTCGTCAGGAATTCAGACAGGGCTCTCTCTATGGAATTATCCTTGGTTATACCTTCTCTATAGTGATTACTCAGCTATAGTATCTCTTCTCCAAGTTCAGATTCATGGCTATATGTTCAACTAGTTTTCATAAAGGGATAAGGCCTGTTTATATAGAGGGAGAAGGATAGGTTAAGATCCCTATAATCATGGAAGGGATACCTATCTTGAAGGAGTGTTCCATGGGAGGAGGAAACCACTACCTAAAGAGGGAGATCCGTGGCTCATCGAGTTAACCACTTCTTGTGACTCATCCCTAAGGTGGCTAAAGGAAACTTCGGCCTCTAATTTGTTAAAAAACATTCCCAAAAAGGCTGGAGCGGGTAAAAAAAAGAGACAGAGTGCCAGCTGGCGTAGGCTGTAGTGTAAATCCTCCACATTGGCGTGAGGGGTAAACTGGCTACTTGCGCCAAGGCCAAAACATAGGGTTTTTTGGGCTTTCTGGGGAAATGTTCATCAGGAGAAATGATGCCCTTATGTAGAAGGATGCAAAGAAGGTGTTTTCAGAGTATGACATTGCTCATAGGTCACGAAAAAGACCCTCCAATATGTAGGGCGAGGGATTCCAAGGACACTGATAAAATGTTGTGTAAAATATGACCCCTAAAGCATGAGGTCTGAGAGAGAGGGAGGGGTGAAATGCTTTATGGGAATGCGTTCGACCAAAACACTGCTGTCAAAAAACCTGCAAGTAAAAATAAAACTGATATTTCTGATATATGACATGTGGCATGGGCGCAAACATCCATAATAGAGTACATAAACAATGAGATTCGAGGTATGGACAGAGCCATCCAGTAGTAGGGATCAAGAATCAGGTATGGTCGCAGCCATGCAATCAGAAGAGTCATATAATAAGTCATAGTAATCCACAAAGAACCCACAACCTAGATTTCATAAAAAAAAATCCAGGGTCTTGTGCTCCATCTCGACTCAAACAAAGTAAAAATTCGAGTATGCGAATATCTGAGCTGAAGTTGAACATTCAAGAAAATCGTCTGATTAGCAGCCGATGATGAAAGCTATTAATAGACGCGAGAGAAACCACCAATGATGACAATGGTTCTCAAGGTACAAAAGGTACAATCCACGGAATGTGAATAGCGATCTGACCTCGAACACCCGTAGAGTCATTTGATCGAAGGCCAATGATTTGGACCTCACGTCAAATGTGAAGAACTTGCCATTAAGGCATGCAAGCTCCAAGGTACCTGAAGAGAGTCTCTAGATTGAATTCCTAGATAATGAGCTAGAGTCGATAGGAAGTGACCTTGATCGAAGGTGGGTCATAATGTTTCCCACATCATCGACACGAGACAGAGGAATATGATGTTTGTGAATCAAGACCAATAGAGAATCAGAGGGAGGTTGAAAACTTCAGAGACAAACTTCTCTTGAACATATCAGCGACATGACACTGGATTTGGTAGTATCTGACATCAAGGGATCTGAGGTCATGGTGACGTAGTGAAGAGAAAATGAGTGGTCAAAAGAGATTACCCAAACGCATGGAGGCAAAAAAATAACGAGATGAGATATCCCCAACCCGACACGAATGTAGACAAGTTCCATGTTTAAGAGCGACATACTGCCAACACGACTACAATCTGGTTCCATTTTCCCCCACCATTTCTGACGAGTACCCCAATTATTTTTGAAAACAAACTTGAAGGGGATAGCATATGCTTGCGATGTAGGTTTGTCCTTCGAACAAATCCAACCTAGTACATTTTACGAGCCCTAGGAAGGAGGAACTCAAGTAACGTCATGACGACGGAGCCCAATGTCATTAGTTTTTAACGAGTCTGACAAAGGGAGAACTTGGCATCTTTTCATATGTAGAGAGTTTTAAAAGAAAGAATAAAAGAAAACTGTAGCAGTCCCTTTTCGTTGGTAGTCTCACAGATCCGAAAATGTAGAAAACTATGTCTGAGAGAACCTCTTAGTCGTGATAGGCTAAGGTATTCCTTTTTCGTAAATAATTTGTCCTAGCCTGAAAAAGGAGTAAACGTATACTGGGTAGATATCATTTCGTAGCCAATTTAACGAGTTCAAAAGGACAAGTGATTCAGTAATATTTTCAGTTTTAGAGAGTCAGGAAAGAGCTGAAAGGTGACTCCAGTAGTGACTTTTTCGTGTTTTTACTGAGTCTGAAAAAGTATAAAATACAACTTGTTTCTTCATCCTAACCATGTGAAAACCTGTCCCTGCACAAAAAGACGCGTGTAAAACGTATTCCTAGAAAATAATATGATAAAATAATCGAAAAATATGTTTTAAATCTAATTTATGATTTTGAAAAGTTATAAAATGCCATAAGTGGTAAAAATTATTTACTTTTCACTTTTACCTCTTTGCAGAGCAACAATGACTTGTTTTCCTTGCGATCTTGTGGCGACAATTGTGAACAATCCGGTGAACCAATCCGAATCCTGTCAGTTTTAGGTAAGAGCCGACACCATTTTCTATCTTTTGAGCTATATTTCATTACCTTTAATTCTGATTTTTAATCCCTTAGGGGAGGATTCATAAAAAAAAGGGCATCGTGGTTGGCGCGGGTTTTGGGCCCGGATCCGCGCCAATCGACCCTTTTTTACACAGGGGTCGAGCCAAGTGGCGCAACTGTTAGAAAAATAGTCGCGCCAACCACGCAACCCAAAATCCACCTTAATTTCAAGAAAATGCAACTGTTTGATTGCAAATTTTAATGCTTAAGGAGACTTACAATGTTCATATGAACAATGCATGCAGGTACAAAGGAGAAAAGATGGTAATAGAGTGGAAATAAAGAGAACAGAGTGAGAAGGATGAACAGGCCATGTAAAATGAACAATGCATGAATTCCCTCAGAAATTGTGGGCTCAAGAAGTTCTTCTTGACAGTAGGTACAAAGGAGAAAAGATGGTAATTGAGTGGAAAGAAAGAGAACACAGTGAGAAGGATGATTAGGCCATGGAAAATGAACAATGCATGAATTCCCTCAGAAATTGTGGGCTCAAGAAGTTCTCCGGGCTCAGCCCGAATTGCTTCAATATTTAATATGCATTTGGGATGAAGATTAGGAAAAGTTTGTACTTTTGGATCAGGAGGTTGAACTCGAAGTTTCTGATGTGTATTTCATCACTAGATTGTCGTGTAGGGGTGCAGTCCCTATCTTGACCGGTACTCTTCCTTCGGGGAAAAGCATGGAAATGGTAATTGACCGGGTGTGCCGAGGGGCATGAAAAGGAGTAGGGAGTGGCAAAGTGGACATCCAAAGCATCCCTAATCTAGCACTAAGAGTAGTGTTGCATACTATCACGCGGGTTGCAGGACCGGAAGCACCGCATGGGGCCACAAAGACACAACTGCTCCTTGCTTCAGAGTGCATGACCCTGACCATCTTCAACTAGGCCGAGGCTGTAACCATTAACATTAAATGGTAGCTCACTAAGTGCAAGAAGAGAAAAATAAAGCAGTTTGGGTACGAATCGATCTTGGTATCATTCTTCTTGGAATGATTACCCATATTCCAATGTCAGGAGGTTATTGTACCGATGCCACCATCCACAGAGCCACGGATGGCCCAATGGGCAGCACTGATTCCTAGAATAGGGGGTGGCCAATAGATGTCCTGGAGGCCAGAGTTTTTTTATTGGCTCTAAGGAAAAATTATTGTCATGGAGGATTGGCCCTACGCTGAGACAGAATTCACCAGAGACCTAAACCTCCCGCTCCCGGAGGGAGAGGATTGGGACGAAGAACTAGGTGAGAATCATTTTTTATTTTCATGAGTTTATAATTTTTTGGTATATATTCATGTTCTGATAGTTATTGTTATATGTATGTAGACGTTGGCCCAGAGCATCCTGTAGGTATGTCACCAATAGCGAGGCGAATTCCTCGCGATTTCGATCTTCATGGTGAGGGTGGTGAGGAGGAGATAGTGCAGAACCTGGAGGGGATCACCCATGGGGTCCTAGAATATGCTCACTTGGATGATGTCCCTCGGGCCTATCAAAGGCACACTGTAGGGTTGTCGAGTTGTATCCACTGCTTGCTGAGGCGGTTGGTATTGGCGGTGACATGCTGTCATGAGCACCACGCAAATTTGGCACTTAGGCTTTATTTCTGGACATTTTGGAGAGACATGTTGTCTCACGATGTAACTGAAATAGACATATATATTTTTTTTTGGGTTTTTATGATGCACACAGATGTAAACATGCGATATATATATATATATATATATATATATATATATATATATATATATATATATATATATATATATATATATATATATATATATATATATATATATCTATTTTCCTACATGGATTTTTTACATGTGATGATGCTTTTACAAATTATGAAAATGCCTAATACAATTTTTAACTAATGTATCAGTTAAATAGTCTTCATAATAAGTAATGACCCAAGAATCAGGGAAAAATTTCACAAAGGGTGTAAAGCCAAAAGATTTCATTTTTATGTAAGCTCGAAAACAAAAGTAAACTATGCTTGAGATTGGTTTCATGTTGACACAAGCTTGAAAAAAAAGTAAACTATGCTTGAAAAAATAGGCATGCCCCCCATCATGGTGGCTCAATTCGAGGTGTACATGCCCCCCAAGCTTCAGTCCATAGGAAATGAAGTGAAGGTTAAAAAAATGAGATGAAGAGAAAGACTCGACTGGGATTTTACGAGATCTAGCAAAACTGGAATTGAACAGGAACGTGTTTCATTGTTTTAACAAGGTTGACACATTAAAAGAACTATCCTTAAGAGCTAGTTCATTTTTTAATGAGGTTGACATAGAAGACGAAATATCCTTGAAAGATCTTGTTTCATTTTTTTAACGGGGTTGACATAGAAGACGAACTATCCTTGAAAGAGCTCGTTTCATTTTTTAAGGAGCTTGACACAAGAAAATTAATCCTGCTCCAATGACCTTTCATTATGATGAATAATAGGTCATAGATTCCAAGAGGTTCACCTCTGGTGGGAGAACAATGTCTTGAAAACCAGGACCCAATGCCCCCAACACATGATGTACAATGGCAATATCACTAACTATAGGCACAGGATAGGTAGCCACATAATTAACCTGTGGGAACGATAAAAATAGCGGATAAAGACTCAGAAGGGATGATGGTGGACCAGATGTCATGTTAGGACCAACGAATGAAAGCTGATTAATGGTCATGATCCAACCTTTGTGTGGAAAATATATCACATGAAAGAGGGAAAAGACAACCACCCCCATGACATAAGTATAATCACGCCCCAAGAGAAAATTTAAATCTAAGGGGCCTGGAACAACCATCACATCTATATGGACAATTTTCCTTCCCAAAGTAACAGGAAAATTCAGAAGGATCCCTAACGGTTGACTAGTTCCTCTATTAAAAGCCAACACATTTTTGGGTAACAGGCATAAGCAGTGGAGAACCAAAAGCTTGCCAAGCAGTTGAAGACAGAATACTAACAGACACACCTTCATCTATAATAGTGCTAGGTATGACCAGATCAAAGGTTTGTACCGTTATCTCGAAAGGCAAATAAGATGGAAGGCGGTATCCGACAAATAAACTCCAATCAAAGGAATCGATCAAACTCCTTGGAGGGGATACCATCGAACTGAGATGGTTTTCCCCTGGTGTTACTGGAGCAAGAGGAACACACTCCTAGACTTCCATCACGAGAGTAGGAGGAGAAACTTCTCGAACTATAGGGATGGAAAAATGTTTCGCCAAGTCCAAGGAATCTGAATAAACAAGAAGAACATGAGGGTGATGAGATCCACTCTCAATGGAAAAGACCTAATCAAAGATAGGCAGGATCAGGTCGATCGATTTCTCAACCAATGGTTGGTTGGGAATGGATTCATGAATTTGAATTTTCGAGGGAAGGTAATCAACCCAGGATGATTCTTGACTAATTGTTGAATCAAATAGCGGAGGACTCGAAGAAAGCTTCTGGTAACCATCCGGAAGGTAGGGTGGAGAAACAATAGGGTTGTCCAACACTCTCTTGGCTTCATCCATGTACAAACAAAGGTGAATGGGATGATGCCATTCACACAACTTACATCGATTGGTAATCTTACCCTGTTTGTTACGAGCCTGATCGGTACTAGTTGAAGATGTGTTACCAATATGACTTCCAGAAGCCAAAAGCAACGGCGGACGACCGTCAATCCATGCATTAAGTACCTTGGGAACACCAGGGTAGTCTCGATGTAAATGGTTACCTTTGCAGAGCATGCAAGGGAATTTGAATTTCTGTGGAAGCATGGATGGTTCCGCAAGGGAAAGTTTCTTAGGTGCAATAGTTGCAGTATTGGCCTCTCGCTTATCTGACTTCTTCTTCTTTGTATTCTTCTTCTTCTTCTTATCCACCTGGTTACTGGAGTCCAGACTTTCACCAGGTGAAGTAGAAGAGGAGGATGAAGAAATAGGTGAAGAAGGGGAGAGCTCCACCTTAGAAGCAACATGATGTTGTTCTGGTGGAGGAGATGGTTGTACAGTGGACGGAACACTCGGGACCACCGAGGTTGAAAATAACCATACAGGCAGCGCAACAGTTAAACTAGACAGGGACAACGTTGCCATATAAGGAGCACCAACATTCCCAAAACCAAGAAAAGGACCGGGATTCCCTTCGGAAGGGATTCCTGGGTTAGTGAACTCCGAAAAAATTTCCATCAGAGACAACTTTTAAAACAACACCCTAAGGAAACTAACTTTAACTAGGAATATTTCGTGGGCAGTTAATTTTTAAGACATTGAAACAAAACTCTGTCATTTCATATTTTAAGAGTTGAGAAATAGGAAAAAGGTGACTCTATTGCTTTCAGGTTGGAACGAGCATGAAACGACAAGTGCTCGATGATAATTTCAAATTTATGGAGTCAGTAAAGATCGAAAATGACTGCTCAGGTAGTCTAGGTAAAAGGGTGTACCAGGCTTCCGTGAACTGCCATATACACCTTGGTAAATAAATGAAAGAGAAATTAACCAAGGACTTGTCGTACGTGCAGTTAGTCTCCCAGAATGTTGTGTTTGGTGTATCACAGTTATGAGGCGGCAAACTCGACTTCCTATGGATGAAAGGATTACAACCTAGAGGGGTCTCCCTTCATATACTTGATGGTATGGGGAGCGCAAGTCCGTTATAGTGCTGTCTGAAGCTAGACGGAGAGCGACAGTCGCTAGGTTTAAAGACGCCGAAACACGTCTCTAACTTAGACCACTAAACATTTTGTTAAGTTCCAATGTTGCCTTAGGTTAATTGAATAAATTTTAAGTTGATCTTGTATTTATGTTTCAATTCTAAGGTCCTACCTAATTTTGGATCTCACAAATCCCTAAATGCAAGCTACAGGCCATAAAATACCATTTCGTTCGATGAAAAGCTATCTACGAGAAATTTTAGGAGTTTTAAAGCGATAGCAAATAATGAGAACACACAGAAGCATCCACTACAGAAATTGATGCAAACTAATGAAAACGAGAGATCTTTCCTAGAATGCCCAATGTTAGTTATGCGAAAGATTTTTCAATTCCACAATGCAAACAAGAATGCAAGAAATTTTTTTTTTTTAATTGATTTTTCAATGTAATAGAGAAAATAGTGCACTAAATGACATGAAAAACGAATCTTCACACTAGTTCAAAAGTTTGAATGTAAGAATCGAACCGAAATAATTCAATCCACTAAAAAAAAAACAAAAAAAAACTCAAACTAATGTCACAATCTCTCAAATCGAAGAAATACATTGAAACAGACCCATACAAGCAATGTGAGCTATGCTTGGAGTGACAAGAAGAAAAACTGAATGAAAGAGGCAAGACTCACTCAAGACTCATTCCACCAAATGCAATCGCTCAAACGGATCAAGGGAGCTGAATGCAATAACGAAGCTCACCGTGAAACAAAAGACCCAAACTCCTACAGGAGGCTCAGAATACCAAAACACTAGAAAATCCTAAGGCCATGATGCTGAAAGAAATGGACAAACAACCGAGGGAAGGAGGTTGTTCATAGTAACAAACAATCCCAAAGCACTCAGATCAAGTTAAGAGAACACCCAGAGACACTAGTACTGAAAAAAAATCCAAAACAGGGAAAACCCTAACACCTACAGGAAATGGCGCGGGTGATGAATTGGCAACACACGCCAGTGGGAGTGACTGTCAGACTGGAAACCGCGCCAATCAAGCAAACCCTAGAAAAGTGATTTTTTTTGGAAAAACAGAGGTCAGATCTGATCCTCTAGGGCTGAACAAGGGTCTTTGACTCAGCAAAACAACCAGAAAAGGCAAGCTAAGCAAAAAAATACCAAGAATAAGACCTAATGAATGAAAGACAAACTCGCACTCATCCCCAGTGGAGTCGCCAATTTTTTGGTGAATTAAATCCCCTCTGCGGACAAAAGAGATACCACTAGCCCTAGAGTGGGTCTAGCCATAAAAAAGACACACTATGACATCAATTCCTAGTTAATGAATGGACGGAGTCTCGATAGATAACTTACCGTATGGCTCGCGTTGTTGTTGTCATTAGAAGAGTGGCTGCCTCTCACTCCTGGTTTGACATATCATGATCCGCTCGTTCTCACGCTCGGATACCTACACATACACAAGAAACAATGATGATATACAACATACTATTTCACATTCATAACTATTAGTGAGTCGAAGAAGACTAATAATTGCATCAGATAGACATAACACAAATGATGGAACCAATACCATAGTCGAGTATATTAATGAAAGGAAGGAAGAGTACAGCCAAGCTTCGATGTTGCGGTCTCCTCCAACAGGGTTCCAATGGAGCGCATCTCACAAATGCTCATTGGGAATTCGGACGGGGCTCTCACTACGGAATTCTCCTTGGCTCTACCTTCTCGATAGCGATTACTCAGCTATAGTATCTCTTCTCCAAGTTCATCTTCTTGGCTATGTGCTCAACCATATTTCATAAAGGGAGAAGGCCTGTTTATATAAAGGGAGAGAGAGAGGTTAGGATCCCTATAATCATGGAAGGGAGACCTATATTGAAGGAGTGTTCCATGGGAGGAGGAAACCACTACCTAAAGAGGGAGATCTATTTCTCATCGAGTTAACCGCTTCCTGTGACTCATCCCTGAGGTGTTTAAAGGAAACTTCCACCTCTAATTTGTTAAAAAACATTCCGAAAAAGGCTGGCGCGAGTACAACAAAGAGACAGAGCACCAGCTGGCATGGGCTCTATTGTAAATCCTCCACACTGGCGCGAGGGGAAAACTGGCTACTCGCGCCAAGGCCAAAACATAGGGTTTTGTTGGCTTTCTGAGGAAATGTTTAATAGGAGAAATGATGCCCTTATGCAGAAGGATGCAAAGAAGATGTTTGCAGAGTATGGCATTGCTCACAGGTCATGGAAAATACCCTCCAATATGCGGGGCAAGGGATTGCAGGGACGGTGACAAAATATTGTGTAACAGATGTTTCAACAAAAAACAGATCTTTGTAGCTTTATGAATAATACCCTTTAGGTTAGGAGTTGACGTGAAGCTAGCACTCATCACAACCCTGGTATCCCATCATGAAACAGTTCATATATCACAAACTGAATGGACACACTGATGATTTATTTTCATATTTATGTCACTTCTCGTCAATGTGTGACCCAACCATGCCACCATGTGTTAAATGACCATAGAAATTAGAAAATTTCCTTTGTTGCCATTGAAAGCCATCTAGTCAAGAAAGTTCCTACAAAGCAGCTAATAAAGCTACGAGGAAGAGAAATTAGAGGCCTAGGAGGGTGAACAAAAATTCATTTAGATTTTTCTTTTTCGCTTTTTGGACATGCCATCTGTCACCTTATTTCCTTTATTTCTTAGACATCAATGGCTACCCCTTCAATGGAAACGCAATAAACAAACATACTTGAGATAATAGAGTTCTACCATACCCCCTCACAAAACTTACATGATGTGATGTTGATCCAAGAGGTGATCCAGGTGGTTTTGATGCGGGTAATCATTCCATGTGTTTATCCACTTTATGCCAAGAGTCAATGTTGCTCAATTATTATATTCGATTCAGGAATCATAGCCACATAGTTGCTAGTGGTTCCGACTTGGACTCAAGGAAATGACAAAGCTTACATACACCGATTCGGGTTATAATACCCCCATCACCAATGTCTATTCCTGAAGGGGATATGAAACACCAGTAATATGTACATCATGTTCAATTGGGACACTACAATATCTTCAATATGCTCGTGGCTTTGTATTGGATATGAACCAACGAGAAATATATTTCTCTCCCTGGAAGTCTCTTACACTGATGACAAACCTTTTTCTTATGCAAAAGAAACTAGCTCAGTATATAAAGCATCACTTGTAAGTCCATTCAATTGACTAGACCTTCGAATGGGAGGAAAAAAAGAGGCGGTGATAGATACAGAATCAAACTTCACACAATAGAATACAGTTGCAAATAAATGTAGTGAAATGGTAATGTACATATCTGGCCTTACTTCACTATGGATCCTTAGCAAAAATGAAAACATGAAGGTCCTTCACTGATTAACCTCTATAGAAATCCAATTGGCTACAAAACCCCCCTTTAAGTTGAGAAGGAACAAATACAAGGTTTAAACCCTAAGTACAGAGAATAAACCCCAAGACCAGAGATGAATGGCAAACAACAATACTTTGAGCCATCAAGTCAAACTTCAAAAGGGTTTCCAAGAGTACCTAGTAAACAAATTCCATCAGTTAATCTCTTTTTGGAGAAGAACTGGACTTGAAATGGACTAAACCACCAGGGAATTGGAAACACATACCTCTAAACACCTAAAATCCAGACATAATCTCATCAGTATATAAATATTAACTATAATAAAACCCTTGTAGAATTAGAGAAAAATTCTAATTGCTAAAGGGACAGGAAATACCTATGAAAAACCTATGAAAAAGTTGTTTGTCCATTGACTCAACCATAACTTGTGTATCAAGGAGACAACCATTTAAAATTATATAGCTATAGGAATTCACGGTTGTTACTAATCACCTCTAAGTAAAAATGTAAGACTCATGTAACCATTCCAACAACCATATATGATAACCTATTAGTGATACAATGGAAAAAGTTCAGTCGACAATAATTAACAAGAATCACCAGTTTTCAGCGTAAGATAAGTTCTGCCGAACACAAAACCCTACTTGTGGCAAGTAACTGAGTTTTCAAGCGAGGCCTACGTCTGTGCGTGTGAAGGTGAAGGAACGGTAACAAGTTGTAGAGAAACCCTACCTGTGGCAAGTAACTGAGCGTTCAAGTGAGGACGACCTCTGTGCACGTGAAGGTGAAGGAACAGTAACGAGTTGCGGAGCGACTTATCATTTTCTTTATAATTGTTTCAGTCCAATAGCAAAAGTTTATTTAATCGTCTAACATTAGATCCTACAATGCAAATAGATACATCATGACAACTAGGAGAGAGATGTTTATGACATAAATATATAAATAAATTCTATATGATAATACACACCATCAACAAATACATTATTTGAGTAAAGGAAATACTAAAATTTTAAAAAAATATACTTCACCATTTATAAATATGTAATTAAGTTTACATCCAAATAGATTATACATCTAACTACATAAAAATTGTACACCAAACAAGTAACAACAAACAATACATACATTTTCAAATTATACATCAAAACAGGTAACGGTTGGAAAATACATAAAGTACATAAGTTGGTTGTATACTCAAATACACTGTACACACAACCACATATAAAAATGCATAAATTGCAGCATGAGTATTCCATAATTATATAAATTAAAAAAATATATCATAAATGAATAGAATCCTTTTAGTATTCAATATTATAAAAAATATGAATTAAAAGATTATAAATATATTGAATTTTTTATTTTATGATACTAATTGAGATTATTCAATGAATTTAAAGGTGTCTTTTTAATATCAATTACATTGGATTTTAGATATTTTGTAGGTTGTTTACTTTGATGTATTTTTCTTAGTTTTGGAGATAAATGTTATGAAGGATATGTAATAGGTTTGTGTTTAATTGGGGCTTATATATTTTAGTATCAATTACATTGGATTTTAGATATTTTTTTGTAGGTTGTTTACTTTGATGTATTTTTCTTACTTTTGGAGATAAATATTATAAAGGATATGTAACATGTTTGTGTTTAATCGGAGCTTATTTAACATTTATGTCTAAATAATTTTGTAAATTTAAATAGGCAATGTTTATATTAAAAAACAAAACAAACATCAATTACACCCTATAATATTTCTTTAAAACCCGTAAACTATAATATTAGGTTTTTTTTTGGTAATATGGTGATGGATACTTTTGGAACTTTAGACTTGCAAATCCGGTGAGGAATGGGATCTTTGAACAAGATTACACTTTCCCAAAAAAAATCCATCACTCGATAACCATTTAGGGTAGGTGGTTGAGTGGAATAATAATTACTATTCTAAAAAAAAATCCATCACTCGATAGCCATTTAGGGTGGGTGGTTGACTGGAATAATAATTACTATTCTCTTCATCTAATTTTAAATCTCTAATGATGACTAGTTGAATTTTAATATTTTTAATGAATATTATTTTTGATGGTTTAGAGAGTGAAAAAAATAGTCATCCTCAAGTAATATATTTATGGGTTACAATATTTTGTTTCAGCCATGTCATTGTCTTTCATTCAATATCAGTATATATTTTAATAAATAATTTCGAGGACAACCTTTGAGCGATCTTTGTGTAAAGAGATTTTAAGTGCATGGAGATCAAATTCCTAAAACGTAGTCTCTAAGATACGCGTTGGAGATTGTCTGAAAAAAAGAAATCTGCGTTGGAGATAGAAAATGGTCCTTCCACTGCTAAATTTGTGAAGCTTCATGGCGCATCGGTGCACAAAATTTTTCGCACATTCCTTCATCATGCTGCTACCAATAATGTCGTGTATATGTTTATTATCTGCAGAAGATGAATAAAAAACCCTCATCATGTTGCTACCAATATACCTGTGTATATGTTTATTATCTGCAGAAGATGAATGGACAAGAGAAGTTCCGTTGGTCCACAAACCCATCAAATCTGCAAAGAAAAAGGCACCGCTGGGACAAATAGCCCCGCCATGGCCTTCTCGCCAACAGGAATAAACGATTTTCATTATTAATGTTTAGATATGCTCGCAAGCGCACCCATAAAGGCAATATCATGAAAAATCTTAAACAAAAACACTCACAGAGCCTCTTACGGCCCTAGTTTACAGAAAGGAAAAAAATCAAAGCTATAACTAACTCTATCCACCGAAAAGACCTCGTGTCGGGATTTATAATACATTCTGCAACAAAAAATTGTCCTTCAAACCCGATTAATTAAAACCACGGCTCGATATTAACTTGAATGAGTGATGCGTCGATAAATAATATATTCTTAGAAAATATTGATCCTGCAGAGCTCAGGTCCTAGACTACACATATATATATATATGCAAAAATTAAAATTGAAATCAGTGAAAGAAAAAAAGGGGCGATGTGTTGTGCTTCATTAAAATCAGTGAAAGGAAAAAAGGACGATTCTTAATGGAGTAAAATGAAAACATAATTTAGAAACAAACCCTAGACAACTTAGGCAAAGATGATGGATCACAACATAAAACAAACACTGTTGGACTAACCTTAACCATGGAATTTAAAGAATAGCATTTAATTGAGGCCGACCTTTGTGCACGTAGGTGCAGAGCGGTTTATTATTTTTTCCAGCCGAGGAAGCTTTTTATAACCATTTCAATCCAATGGCAGAGGATTTTTTAATCGTTTAACATTAGATCTTACGCTGCAAACATGTACATAGTGACATCCGGGAGAGTTGTTTTCAAGGATGAACACCTTAGGGCGTAATTATTTCAATAATTTTTGTGAAAAAAATGATATTAAAATACAATTCTCAATAGCAAGGACTCCTCAACATAATGAGGTTGTTGAGAGAAAGAAAATAACTATGCAAGAAATGGACAGAGCTATGCTTAATGAAAAATATATTCCAGACACTTTTGACGAGAAGCAATTAGTTTATATCCTAAATAGAGCTCAAATCAGAGTGAAAAAAAATAGGAATCCTTATGAATCATGGTAGGCTAGCCTCGCTTAACTCAAATATTTCAATGTTTTTAGAAGCAAGTGCTACATCAAGAGAATGAATAAAATATAGAGAATTTTTATTATATAGAAAATTAATGAATAATTCTTGGCTATTCATTTAGGATCAAAGGTTATAAGTGCTACACCAAAAGAGTATGAAAGATGATAGAAATCATTGATGTGAGAAATGATGAATCATTGCCCTAAAAATAAAAACAACAAAGAAATTAAGATTTAAATGAGATAACAATCAAAGAGCATGAAAAGAAAGAACAGTAACAAAAATAAGAATAGAGGGAAGATATATAACCTTAACATCTGAAGATTCTATCTAAATATGTTTAGAAATTTCATTTAGAAAACAAAATTCTTGGGAACCAAGAGTCATGGGTTTAGATGAGAAGGAAAATGATAACCACACTAAAACATGCAAAGTTTACCTTGATGTCCAAAGTAAAACCCAAGAAATTTTCCCAAGCTAGTGAAGATGAGCATTGGATCAATGCTATGAAGAATGAACGAAATCAATCTAAGAAAAATGATCAATGAAAAGTTGTGGGTAAACCAAAATATAAGAATATAAATGGCACCAAGTGGGTATTTAGGAATAAATTCAATGAGGATGGATTGGTAGTAAGGACTAAGACCATATTAGTTACTAAAGGCTATGCTCAAGTAGAATATTCTGATTTTGAAGAAACTTTTGCTCCATTTTCCAAACTTGAAGTGCTCATAATGTTCTTAGTGATTATAGGTTTTGTAAATCTCAAAGTATATTAAATGGATATCAAGTCAACTTTTCTGAAAGGATACTTAGAACAAGATGTGTATGTTAAACAACCAAAGGGATTTCAATTGTCATTTTATGAATACCTTGTTTGTAGATCGAAGAAAAATATTTATGGACTAAAGTAATCTCACTGGGCCTAGTACTCAAGGATTTTTCAATCAAATGCATCGTCAAATGATATTACTATCACATAAGTAGAAAACGTAATTGGATCTACAATGTTTTAGAGCATATTATTAAGGGGAACGATTTGAAAAAGAAGGAAAATAATTGATTGAAAACATGCATTAGTTTAGAGGGAGAATTCATTTTTCATTGTTGTTAAGGGGGAATAATTACACTTACAGGAAAAGTGAAAACTTATAGACTCAAAAAAATTTCTAGGGATAACAGATAAGCAGATTTGAAAAGAAGATGTTTTAAACGAAAGGAATCTAGAGTGAGGGGGATTTCCTCCACTTTTTGTCACGAATTTTCTAATGATTCAGTAAGTGAAAAGTGGGGAGATTGTTGGAAAATGTTTTCATTGATATCGAAGCAAAGGCGGAGACCTTTGTTGTAGTCTAAGATAGGAGCTGGTTTGGGTGGAAAAGGAAGAAGGAAAAAGTTTTAGTTAAGCTGAAAAATGAAGTAAAATGGAGAAAACCTATAGTTTTGGGTGCAGAATGAAAAATGGGCCAAATATGAAAGTCTTAGCAAAAACCCCAAATTTTGAGAAAACCTCAAGATTTAGTAAAAAGTGGAAAATGGGGAAGAATTTGTTATAACATGAATGGCTTGGAAAGTCCAAAGTTTTGGAGCTCCATCGTCAGTTGATGGGACATGAAAATATTTGAGAGTTTCCTATTTATATATCTAATTCTTGGTTTATTAATAATTTTATAAAGGAAAAAAGTTTTCAATTCATCAATATTTGAGTGTGGAGTATCCAATTCTCATGGTCACTAATAATATGGTTCTAAAGTGTAGCTCCTAAGGGCTAAGTTCCCCTGAAAACCTCGATGTCTTACAGAGATATAGCTCACAATATTTTCTTGATATCTAATATTGAATAGGCTCTAGTCACATCCTCAGTCACGTGGCACTAAGATTCAGTTCCCAAGGGTGAGGTGCCCCTTAGCATATCACCATATTGGTGATTTTGTAAATACTAAGCTTCTAGTTTTCTTGATATCCTGAGCTTTGGTAAGCACCTCATTTCAACACTCGGTCACAAGGAGATTAATGTTTAGCTTTTGAATGGTAAGACTGCTCAACATATCGACATATTGTTGTTATAAATAAAAATAATCAGGTTTTAATTTTCTTGATATCTAATATAATCTCTCTCTGTCTTAGCATCCATCACGAATAGCCTAAGATCTAGGTCTAAGGGCTTAGATTCATCAACATATCAGCTAATAGAGGAATTGATGGTCTAAATGCATTAAAATATGATGATATATCGATATTGATGCTCAAGATATATCAAATCATAGAGAACTAGGAGAAAATTGATAGGAATAATTCTCGTCATATATAGTCCAGCAAAATATATTTTTTATTTGTTTCCACTCTTAAATATTTTGGATATTTTTCCCTATTTCATGATGCAAGGTGAATTTTATCTTTTATGGACCTCTAGCACCCCGAATCATGATGTGAGCTAAATTTCATGCCATAAGGAAAACTAAGGTTCAAACTTTCCCCAATATCATGATATAAATGATTCTAGACATGTTCTATGGAAAGTAATCTAAAAGTCAGGTGTATAAGTGATTTTTTTTTTAAAGGTTGGAATGAAACTAGCTTGAAGTAACAATGAAGTGATTTTATAGCACTTCGTTATGTGTGTGTGAAAAGTTAAAAAAAAATTGGACTAGAGCGGGTTAAATAATGTTAAAGCATTGTAAAGGTTATAAAGGTAGGTTGGCTCAAAAAATTTGAGTCTTGTTAGGTTGAATTAAAATCGTGCACCAATTTTAAAGGATTGGGTGAAGAGTGTAAATATAAATATGAATTACAATGTTAAAAAAATATCTGATTAGTGGGTGGAGGAAGTTCCTCGATAAGAGAGAAGAAAAATGATAGTTGTTGAAATAAGAAGTGAAAAGAAGAGAATAAAAAAAAAAGAGAGCACAACTTCAGATGTTGGATTTGAAAGAACAACCTAGTTTATAGAAGATATTTCATGAAATTAAAAAAAATTAAACGAGATAAAATATTGAATAAGTTGACTGAATAAATTCAAGAGAATACAATGAACAAGAAAAGAAAATAATTAAAAATTAGATATTAAAGGGGATTGTTGTTTCCTATAGGTTTCTTTCTACAAAACATTAAAGAGGATTGGTGTCTTCTCTATGTTGGTGCGTACAAAGTAGTAGAGGGGATTGGTGTACCATGTAGGTTAATAATTGCAAATCAAAGGGGACTCATGTTTTTTGTAGGTTGGTGTCTGAAAGCATTAATCAATTAAAACACATTTTGTGGTTTTTTCCATGAGGGGTTCCCATGTATATCATGTGATCGTTGTTATGTCTATGAACTTGAATCCTTTGGTACTTAAATGTTCTAAATAAGTAGAAATTGTGGTAAAAAAATTAACCCTCCCACCCCTCTTAGTATAATTATGAGTCCAAAACTATTTTTGACCAAAGATGACCAAGTTTTGACAATGTTTAACCATGGCTAATGATATGTAACCTTTCTTAACCATCATTAACCATGGTGAAACATAACTAACCATAAAGAACCATGGTTAACCATTCTGAACCATATTGAACCATTGTGAACTATGGTTAACAATGGTAGACCATAGTTAACAATTATTGCCCATAATTAACAATAATTAACTATACTAAATCATAGATAATGATAGTGAACCATGGTGAACACTCGTTAATGATGGTGAATCATGGTTAACAATGATTGACCATAGTGAACCATGATTAACAATAATTAACCATGGTGAACTATACTTAACTATAACAAACCATAGTTAATGATAATGAATGGTGGTTAACAATAGCGCGCCATAGTAAACTATAGTTATCCATAGTTAACCACCATAGTGAACGATATTTAAAATCAAATTTTTTTGTGAGATTGCAGTATCAAAATGTTTTTTAATGTTTACCTTTAAATGATTTTGGTCGACCATGATTGACCATGGTACCCATGGTGAGACTATAGTGCACCATAGTATCCATGTTGATTATGGCTCACCATAGCGAATCATAGCTAGTGGTGATGAACCATAGAAAGATATATCTAACCATAGTTAATGATGGTCAAATATAGTTCACCACGGTGAACCATATTTGACCATAGTTATCATTACTTTTGTTCATCCCACTACAATATCAATTGGTTTGTTTGTGTTTACTTATAATAATGGTGGTTGACCATTATTTACCATGATTCCCATGGTGACTAGGGTTCCCCTTGGCACCCATGTCAAATATATTGGTTATGGAACCCATCATTACTATGGTTGACTATGATACCTATGTCAACTACGGTTCCTATGTTGACTATCATTGACTATTTGACTATGCTTGACCATGTCGAATTTGTGACATCATTTTTTTGTTGAAGTGTGACATTGTTTTTGGTTCATCATATTGCGATGGGATTTGTTGTTCATCACATTGCAACATTATTTGTTATTTCTCACACAAAGAAATGTAAAATTTATATTATGAAAAACATAAATTTAAGGTAATATTAAAGTTACATTACTAAGTTAGAATACAATAGTTATTAGTATAAAGTTATTAATGTTATAATAAAGTTATAAAAGTTATGTTAGAAATTAAATATCGAAAAACTTAAATTCTAAATAGTTTTAAAATTATGTCCCAGAGGGAAGCTTAATGGTGATCGAAGTAATGTGAAATATGTGAAAACTCAGATATCTAAGGTTCAAATCCCCGTGGTTATGACTTACTTTACAGATAGTAGGACAAGCCATATACCCCTAGAGGTTTACTAATAGTTTTGTGTAAGGTGGATTGTTGGGTTCCTTTGCGATAAAAAATATTGAAATTATAATAAAGATTAAGTATTAAATCTATCAAATATAGTTAATAAAGTTTAAGTTATAAACTATAATTATTGTAATAATGCTTGTTTCATGTTGAGTTTAGGCATGATTCCTAATCATGCCCATTGTTGATAAAAATCATGTTAAGCATGAGGCCTATGTTTGAACATGGACACGTTGAGTATGATCATCATGATTGAACATATTTCCCATGTTGACTATAGTTGACCATGTTAACCATAGTTTATGTGGTTGACTATAGATTCCTTTGGTAATGTTAGACACGATGCCTATGCTCATATTGGGCATGATGTCTATAGTTGAATATGATCATGTTGAACATGATGCTTATCGTTGATGATTGTTGAACATGATTCCAAATTGACTATACCTAGTTATGGTTGATCATGCTCTCTACAATCAATCATAGCTAGCCATAATTAATGAAGCTGATTATAATCGATTATAATTCCCAAGTTAACTATGGTTTACTATGGTTGACCATGTCAACCATACAAAAAAATAGTCAACTATACCTAAAATGTGTTAATGTAATGTTAATATATTATCAATGTGTTTTTTTTAAACCATAATTTTATTCAAATGTCAAAAAAGTAAAAAAAAAAAATCATTTTGTACATGTTATCTTCATTCAATAAGAGAATTCTCTTAGCAATTGAGTATATGTAAAAATGAAAACTAAAAACTAAAAATAATGTACAAGTGACATAAATTTTAAGTATTATAGTAGTCACTTAACTTCCATTTCTTCCCTTCTTTCTATAGACCATCTAACACCTTCCTGGGTGGGGGTCAAATGGTACGATTTCTAGATCACTCATCATTGTATATTTAGGGGGTTATTTATCTGAATCATATATTTTTGACCCATGCACTCCTTTTGATCCCACCATCCCTTCCTCTTTGTGTGCCACAGTTTCTTGTTATGATGGTTCATGGATCATTGTTCACACTATGCATGACTACAACTAATTTTAATTTATAACATACGTTCTCCCTTCTTCGTAGTTAGGCGAGTTATCAAATGGTTCCCCTTCTTCATCCTCCATATGATAGGTACGAAAAGGTTTCCATCATTTTGTTTTACAGTGTTCCTTTTTTCCCCTCGGTGTTTTTTTTCTTGGCGGCATGTTTCCTACAAGTGTCATATTTTTTAACATGAGAAACATCTGAACATCATACTTTCATAATCCAATATTTGGGTTCATTTAAAGGTTTTGGGTTTCAACTGTGTTTCCACTCAAATTGTACATTTATAGCTGAACAATGACTCAGGTCGGGGGTTGTTACTCTTATCCCCACCCACTTTGTTCTACATGTGTCACAACAATAGCCTATGGTGTGTAGTACTAATGGAAGATGGAAATGAAGGACAAGTTGGAAACCAAAAAGTCCGGGAGACTCAATTGAATGACCTATCCACTTGGTTAATTTATAAAGTTTTAAAATATTCTATTAGATTGTTATGAGACTAGTGCCTTATGGAGTGAACTACTTGATTTTAATCAATTAGTGACCAAGCAACCGGATGAACAATGGATTCTTAATGAATACTTAACTATCATAGATGATATGAAATTCCTATGACTTATATGAGATGAAAAATCTTGGTTAATTTTAACTAAATTCCTAGCTAAATGTATGCCTTTATCCTTATCTCTATTGATCCTAGTCTCTTTAGTAAGTGGAAGACAAAAGTCAAGGTGAAGCACGCAATGGATTGGTTAACGATCCCTCTCTTTGAAATATAACACACCAAGTACCTCCGATGCTACAAAGAATATGGATATGACACTTACAAGGTATTTGATTTAAATAATCTATGGGCCCGACTTCTGAAGCAAAGATGGAAGGGTGTTCCTATCTCTGTATGAACCAAGCTTATTCTTGGAGGTAAGTTATTAATGCAAGACTAATCTTAGGATTCTTAATGCAAGATTATTGAGTGATCCTTGAGTCTAATATTGATTATGTTAAGTACTTTGGTTATGATTTATCTTAAGTTATATCAAAAAGTACTTATTAATGAAAAATAAGAGATAATCTCAACCATAAGAGTATGTGCCAATTTAACAAGTGTAAACAAGATACAAGAGATATAAATCATAAAGAGTCTCAAGATAAAGATATCATCCATGAAAGATATTGTACATGAAACATTAAGGACAATAGAACACTTATCCATTTATAGAAATTATCCAATGAGACTGATCTATGTCATGGATATGGCACTGGAGAGTTCATCACAACATATCTCATAATAATAGATTAAAATACTGAAAATTTACATTATTACAATTTTATTAAGATTTTAGATTTTTATATTTAATTGTAGTTAGCGCATGCATGGAAATGTAAATTATGGAAAAAAGTATATAACAAAAAAATAATCTCATGCACACACATAAGACACAATATATGCTCTCTCAGAAACCCTTTCGGGAGAAAACCCAGCTCGAAGGCAAGGTCACTTCACTCACATTCTCTATCTGGAAATATGGATGCAGGTACAAAGAAGTAGTTAATATGGCCCATGGGTTGCTACAATGCACAGATATTCTAAGTGTTCTCTACCTCCTATCTCTCATGTGTATCTTTCCTTAATTATGGAACAAAATTCTCTCAAAAGAATGTAATTCCCTTCCTTCTAGTATCCTGGTTATAACACAACCCAATAGCCTACTAGTGGTTGATTTTGACTACATCAACTCTTTACTAGAGTTATAATATAGATTATTATAGAGTATTTTACATAATAATCACGTGGATAACCCATTTTCCATGAATAATGGGGGCTAACACAACATCCTCCCAAACTATAGTGTAAAATAAGGAAGGTCAACTTTTGAGTGGCATAAGTTTTACATACAGACTCCAATTGATGTGCTTATTATGTCATTAGAAAGATATTTGTGTACAGGAAAAAATGAATTGGGGTGAGGTTAAATTGAAAAAATTTTACCCCCAAGAAACATTGTTTGATGCCTCAAAACGATCCCTAAACTTTTTAGACCCTGTTTTTCCAAACAAGGGCCTATCAGCAAAAGCGTTCCCGTGAGCTTATTACACCAATTTTTATACTTTAAATGCATCAATATGGATGAAAAAAAAATGATCCAATCTAGATCACACCTCCCCATATTGGGAGTATTTTGGTTCCTAAAATCATTTACTGAATGAGGTGAGTAAATATTTCCTCCACCTTCTCCCTGGTGTACCATTTAGCTTTTCTTGGAATTTGTCCCCTTAACCAAATATGCCAAAGGTCATTTTGTCCCCGCCTTGTAGTTCTAGACCTATTATACAAAATTGTATCTTTTTCCAACGCTTCTTCAGCATCTAGTGCCAAATCCTTCATAGAAGGCAGGACATGTTCATCTTCTTGATCTACCATGGAAGACTAAGAGAGTTTCAAATTTTCTACATTCCCAATTGATTAAATGTGCATATATGGTGGTAAAGTGAGTCGATGGAATTATCACCCACCTTTTCCAGTATCTCAAAGTGACTGATGCAGGGGCATTAGGCACAACTAAATACTTTGTATCCTAGTAGACATAGGGGGTCTCATGTTCTTAAATTTTCATGTTAGTATGTTGAAATTGTAACTGTTCTCTAACCACCAAAGAACATCAGGAATTGAAGAGTCAGTTTAGTTACTTTAGGGATTTCTGTCTAAAGTTAGGAATTCCAAAATTTTGTTGAGTCATCGTGGAAACTGAATTTTGTATAGTTGTGAGCCGAAAAGGCATTAAAGGGAGAGTGAATAGCTGTTCATAGAGAGACACAGCTAAGGAGAGTTCTGTTTAGAGGTAGAGTAGTCGTAGAAGGCCACTGTCACTGAAAATCTGGCCGAACCAGACTTTTTGTTAGGTCCCTATATCACTAGTATAGTCCCTTATTATTGTTAGTGTAAACCCCTTATTGTTATTATTGTACCCTTGTAACCCCCATTTTGTTATTATTGTGCCCTTAAACTATTATTGTTAGGTCGGCTAGGATTACATTGTGGCCCACTAGGATTACATTATGGCCCCATGGACTCCTATATATAGAAAGGAGGTTTTGTAAATTGTATCCAAGAATTGTTCATTTATGTAATGTATTGGAGGTTTCCCCCTCGAAGTGGCTTATTTCTAAGGCATTGATATCTCTTTTCTTCTATTTTTGAAGTTGGTTACACAACATTTGGTATCAGAGGTTTGGATTCTAGGGTTTCGCTGCTCCAAACAGGTCATCGTAGCATTTTCGCTATAACTCTTTTTCTATGAAGTTTCAGAAGCTGAAACTTTTAGGGTACGAAGCCGAAATCCTGAGGACGATTGCCTAAAATTTTCAGAGCTTGGTTCGTAATATTGTTGGAGATATCATGCATGGAAGTTAGGTCTTTTGTCAGGCTCCTAAACAGGTCATCGTGGCATTTTCACTATAACTGTTTTTCTACGAAGGTTCAGAATCTGAAATTTATGGTGAGAAGAAGCTAAATTCTGAGGAAATTTGTCAAAAAATTTCGAGGCTTGGTTGGCTGTTTTTGGAAATATGATCTGTGGAAGGTAGTGCTTTTTCAGGCTCCTGACTTTCATCTCAAAGAGGTGATCGTAGGAAAAGTTCAATAACTCTCTCTCTGGGGATCGGATTGGAGTGCCGTAAAAATTGGTCACAATTACGCGGACTTTAGTTTCTTGGATATCAATTTTACAGACAAAGGACAAAACAGTGACACGTGGCAAGTCATACAAGTTCGCTCTACTGAACCGTCCAGAATTAGGTCATTGTGGGAGATTGGACACAACTTTGTCTTGGAGAATCCAAATCAGGTCAGAACTGTGGCATTTGAAAGAAGCTTCAGAGGGATACTACAGGGATGAATTTCAGATATTGAAGATTTTCAATTACAGATATAATTCAATTTCAATATCGTGTTCCTCAAAGAAAGTAAAAGGTGTGTATTTTTTTCCAAATTGCATAAGTCTTGTTTGAAGAATCAAGTTGAATTGATTCCAAGGGAATCTTGTAGAATAGATATAAATATTGGATTCTAAAATGGCCCCTAAAAATAATTCAACACCCATTAAGCCTTCAGAAGGCTCTACTATGACTCATGAAGATGAAGAATTGCAACATGATCTATCAAAATTACAAGAGAAAGTGCAACAAATTTCACTCTCGCAAAGAGCAACAAAAAATGAAATGGAAGTTTTGAAGAAAGGCGTGGAAGTGAAGATGGACGATTTGAAGAAAGGCATGGAAGCTAAGATGGATGGCGTGGAAGCTAAGATGGATGGCATGGAAGCTAAGATGGATGACATGAAAGACAACATGGAAAACATGAAGAATGATCTAAAAGCATACATGGAAGGCTTGATGACAAGCTTAAAAAAAGAAATGATTCCTAATGGCAGAAATATAGTAGAAGAACCTCATGATGAGAACAAAATAAATGTTAATCGTGATTTCATAAACTCAAATGTTGGCGGGAAGAACCACCATATTCCAAAAATGGATATGAAGAAGTTTGATGGAAAGGATCCTGTAACATGGATACTACAGATGGAGCAATATTTTGATCTCCATAACTTGCAAAACACACAAAAGGTATGCATTGCAACTTTACATTTAGAACAAAATACATTTGTATGGTATCGATGGCTTTGCTCTCGTAAAACATTTGTCACTTGGTCAATTTTTACGGAGGAAATGATAGTGCATTATGAGGATACAAAGAGCAACACCTTCTTTAGCCAATTGATAAATCTCAAACAAAAGGGTTTAGTGGGGCAGCACATTGAGGACTTCCAAAAATTGAATATAAGGGTAACTGATATTCCAGAGGAACACGGGATTGATCTCTTCATAGGCACTTTAAAGGATAACATCCAACATGAAGTTCGCGTTTTGGAACCTGATTCATTGGAGAAGGCATTCGGGTTGGCAAGAAAAATTGAATGTAAAATTATGGCGACAAGGAAGCCTACCACTCACTTCTATAAAGAGGGAAGTGTTGCTACTCCTAGATTTCAACAACCTACAAGGTTGACACCACAACAATTGGAAGAAAAAAGAGCAAAAGGGCTTTGCTACGGTTGTGATAGCAAATACACTAAAGGTCATAAGTGTGCTGAGAAGAAATTATTTTACATAGATTGTGAAGAGGAAGAAGAAAATGAACAAGAAGAGGATATACACCAGGAACCAGCCCTAGAAGAGGAAGAAATAAATCCGACCATATCGTGTAATGCACTGGCAGGAATTACCACTCCTCAAACTCTCAAGATAGAAGGACATATCAAGAAGAAAAAGGTAATAGTGTTGATTGATTCAGGTAGCACCCATAATTTTATTCATTGTAAGGTAGCCAAGGAATTAAATTGTTTCCTATACCCAGCACCGGAATGTCAAGTGATGGTTGCAAATGGAGGAACTATAAATTGCTCTAGAAAATGCCATAATATCAAGCTAACCATGGGGGAATATGTATTGACTAGTCCAATGCTTGCCATTCCTATGGGAGGTGCTGATATTGTACTAGGAGTACAATGGTTACAATCTTTGGGGACGGTAGCTTTTAATTTTCAAGAACTTTTCTTGAAATTTTTTTCAGAAGGAAAGGAAGTCGAATTACGGGGTATTGCGGGGAAGCCAGGAATGATAATAAGCTCTAATGTCATGACAAAGCTTCTAAAGAAAGAACAGCGAGGCGTAATTGCACAATTATGCTCACTAGAAGTTCCAACATCAAAATCATCTATTTTTGCAGATCTCCAACAAGTCTTGGACAATCATTCCAAAGTGTTTGAAACTCCCAAAGGACTCCCACCTATTCGTGATCATGATCATGCTATTCATTTGATTCCAGGAAGTGTTCCTCCAAACATCAGGCCTTATAGATATCCTTACTTCCAAAAGAGCGAAATTGAACGTATGATTGCAGAAATATTAGAGGCGGGTATAATTCAACCTAGTCAAAGTTCTTTCTCTGCTCCTGTAGTATTGGTACACAAGAAGGATGGATCATGGCGAATGTGTCGGGATTATAGGGAGCTCAATAAGCTCACCATTAAAGACAAATTTCCCATTCCTGTGATTGATGAATTATTGGATGAATTACATGGAGCAATTTATTTTACCAAGTTGGATCTTCGTTCAGGATATCATCAAATTAGAATGAAGACTGGAGATATTCCCAAAACAGCATTTCTAACTCATGAGGGTCATTCTGAATTTTTGGTATGCCTTTTGGCCTTACCAATGCACCTTCTACATTTCAAGGGTTGATGAATTCCATTTTCAAACCCTTCCTTAGAAAATTTGTGCTAGTATTTTTTGATGATATACTAATCTACAACAGGTCTTGGAAGGTTCATGTTGAACATGTTGACAGGGTGCTCAAACTATTGCAGGAGAAACAATTATATGCAAAAAAATCCAAATGTTTCTTTGGAGTACAAGAGGTGGAATATCTGGGTCATATTGTATCTCACGAGGGTGTTAAAATAGACCCTAACAAAATTAAAGCCATTAAGGAATGGAAAGTCCCCACAACCATAAAGAAGTTGCGAGGATTTCTCGGGTTAACAGGGTATTATCGCAAGTTTGTTAAGAATTATGGGAGAATAACGGCACCTCTAACAACATTATTGAAGAAAGATGCATTTTCATGGACTCCTGAAGCAACTAAGGCCTTTGAACATCTTAAAGAGGCAATGTGCCTAGCACAGGTCTTAGCTACGCCAGACTTCACAAAAACCTTTATTGTGGAATGTGATGCCTCAGGAAATGGAATTGGTGTTGTTTTAATGCAAGAAGGAAGACCCATTGCTTTTGAAAGTCGTCCAATCAGAGGAAAGTATTTACAGAAACCTATTTATGAGAAGGAAATGTTAGCAATACTGCATGCACTAAAGAAATGGTGAACTTACCTAATGGGAAGACACTTCAAGGTAAAAAATGATCATGATAGTCTTAAACGCTTTTTGGAACAAAGACTATCTTCAGAAGAGTAGCAAAAATGGGTCACAAAGATGTTGGGTTATGACTTTGAAATAATCTACAAAAAAGGAAAGCTTAATGTTCTTGCAGATGCACTCTCAAGAAAGAATGAAGAGGTGGAAGCATTGCTTTGTGCCATTTCTATTATCCAACCAGATTGGATAACTGAAGCAAGAGATGAATGGAAAAAGGACAAAGATGTATGGACACTCATTCAAAAGTTGCAGCAAGATCCTAGTACATCTGATACATTTAGTTGGAAAAATGATTCCTTATGGTACAAAGATCGCTTATATCTTTGCAAGAATTCCCAACTAAAACAAAAGATTCTTCTGGAATTGCACGCTTCTCCTTTAGGAGGACACTCAGGATTTTTAAAAACTTACCATAGGGTGAAGAAAGAATTTTTTTGGGATGGCCTTAAATCTGATATTCAAAATTTTGTGGCGGAATGTTTGGTTTTCCAACAGAATAAAGTGGAAACAATTAAGACCACGGGACTTCTACAACCTTTATCCATTCCAAGTCAACGTTGGGAGGAGATTTCAATGGATTTTATCACAGGTTTACCTAAGTCCGAAGGAAAGAGTGTCATCGTGGTGGTAGTTGATAGACTTACCAAGTATGCACACTTTTGTGCATTATCTCATCCATTTAAAGCAAGTACAGTTGCTACTACATTTATGGACGGAATTCAAAAGCTACATGGAAGCCCAAGGGTTATTGTGAGCGACAGAGATCCCATTTTTACTGGAAATTTTTGGACGGAGTTATTTTCTTGTTTGGGTACTCAATTAGCTCATAGCTCATCTTATCATCCTCAATCTGATGGTCAAACTGAGATAGTAAATAAATGTTTGGAAGGATATCTTCGTTGTTTTGTATCCGATAAACAAACACAATGGGTCAAGTGGTTACCTCTTGCTGAATGGTGGTATAACACTTCCTTCCATACTGCAGCAAAAATGACCCCATTTATGGCACTTTATGGATATCATCCACCATCCATCACATCATCTTTAAGGGAAAATTCGAAGTTTCAAGCAGTGGAAGATCACATCGAGCATCAGCAAGAAGTTCTCCAACTCTTAAAGGATAACCTGAATTTGGCACAAAATCGAATGAAACAACAGGCAGATCAACATCGTAGCGAGAGAATTTTTGATGTAGGAGATTGGGTATTTTACGGCTACAACCATACAAACAAATGTCCCTCAAGCAAGCAAAGAAGGATAATAAATTATCGCCAAAGTACTATGGTCCTTACAAGGTGTTGCAAAAGATTGGTACTATGGCATACAAATTGGAGCTTCCTGCTTCTTCGCGAGTACATCCAGTTTTCCATGTTTCATGCTTAAAGAAGGTTATAAGTGAAAATCTTCCAGTTCAAACAGTATTGCCAGAACTTGATGGGGAAGGGAAAATCATATTGGAACCTGAAGCAGTCATGGAAAAAAGAACTCGACAACTACGGAATCGATCAATTTCGGAGTATCTCATCAAGTGGAAGAACTTACCCACTGAAGATTCTACATGGGAGGATGAGAAATTTATACAGAAGCACCCGGAGCTACTCAAGTGTTGAGGACAACACTTTTTTGAAGGAGAGGGGCATGTTAGGTCCCTATATCACTAGTATAGCCCCTTATTATTGTTAGTGTAAACCCTTATTGTTATTATTGTACCCTTGTAACCCCCATTTTGTTATTATTGTGCCCTTAAATTATTATTGTTAGGTCGGCTAGGATTACATTGTGGCACACTAGGATTACATTATGGCCCCATGGACTCCTATATATAGAAAGGAGGTTTTGTGAATTGTATCATCCAAGAATTGTTCATTTATGTAATGTATTGGAGGTTGCCCCCTCGAAGTGGCTCATTTCTAAGGCATTGCTATCTCTTTTCTTCTATTTTTGGAGATGGTTACACAACAGTTTTGTAAGTAGTTTCACGTTTATATTATGAAGGAAATTGTTCCTAGGAGTATGTGTGTTGATTGATTAATTATGTGCCAGGAATGTTGAAGTCCAGTTAAATATGTGTGCATAAGAACCTGAAATAGGAATGACATTGCACTCTGTTACTATTGAAAGAATTGGTTATAAAATTAAGGGCTCTTACTTGTTTAGTTGAGTTCTGTGTACATGAGCTCGATTCCCGTTGAATGTAGTATAGCTCTAGCTATTTAGATATCTAATTTTAGTATTGAAATCTGCCTATTTGATTAATCTGTAGCCTTGAGTTGACCATAACCTTGTGGTGGAAAGAAGGGTCTGCATTAATCGAATAAGTCGATTCTGGGTTTTGGTTGGTCAAGTATCGAAACCTGCGTAAAGGAATTCGGAAGGAGACAAATAATTCTGTTCTATTTAATGTGGAGTCGGGTTGAATGCGCAACAATTCAAAGACACAGAGATTCGTTAAATCTTAGTGTGGATTGTAATATGGAACGCGAAGGCGGAATATAACTAAAACATAGTTGTGAAGACGGAAAAACCTTGAGGAACGAAACTCCGATTTAATGAGCATTAAAATCGGGGTTCAAAATACCGCGTTGTATCGCGCAACCAAAACTTGGTATAGAACATTTGGAGAAAAAACGCGATTATGGCCTTGGCTTGACATGCGTCCAAGAGTGGTAATTGGAAACCACTTATGTCGCGCAATTTTTGACGATTCTCTTCCGAGCGTTTTAAAAACGCGATATACAATTTCATCCATTCGATTGTCAGAAGGGGCGTGACAAAAGTTGGGCCGTCGGATGGTGAAGCGTTGTAATGGTCGAGCATTTGAATGTGGGGCCAAAGACGTCGTGCATGTTATCGTTGGGTCCAAAGCTAAGTCAAGATTTAATTATAATGGTCCTAAACGTTCGTTGACATGTTCTATAATGTGTCGATATATATATATACAAAGAGAACCTATGTAATTGGATTAATATGTTGGGCATAACATATTTATAATCGTGGTATATATCTATGGTGAGTTGTAATAAAGCCAAGGGTCAGATTATGGTTATGTGCTGGTGTTGGGTCTCCATATATGTGCACCTATGTATGGTTTAATATTCATATGGGGGAGCACTAAATTTGATATGCGAAGGTTCACATAGTAGGGTAAGCCTTGGGCATATAAAATATGGGGGTTTATGAAGTGCAAATATTGTATTGGCTCCGGTGTGGTGAGAACCTTTGGTTCATAGAGTATTAAGGGTTAATTCCATAAATGTATGTTGGGTTGGTGTATAAAAGGCGAACATTGAGAAAGGTAAAAGCCGAAGTTAAGCTTTGTTTTAGATACATGTTGTGTACGCTATTGTGAGTTGAAGATTTGACCGATTGAATGGAGTTAATTAATTACCATGGGTTGTTATGTCATTCAAACATTAATTCGAATAAGAATGAAGGAGGTTGATGGTGGGCTTTTGAATGGTTATAATAATGATCGGGTTAATGTAATGAGTCTGAGTTATAGGCTGAGGGTTATTCTATTCCAAACTTATGGTAGGACCTTTGAAAAGACCGATTAACATATGATTGAAGGAAAACCTTAGTCGAGATTTGGTTGGGGAACATAATAGAAAGGTCTACTATATGCATTAGGGTTACGAACAGTAAATGAAGGCAAGTACTCCCTCATATCTGTAGATTTCCAGATTTAAAATTATAGTGGAAAATTTTTGAAGTGCATTAATTTTATAGGAATAGAGAGAGCATTAATTTGGGTTAAGCAGGTAACCTGGGCATCATTGTGGTATCAGAGCTCAGGAATAGCTCTGTTTGAAGAAAATGATTTTTTTTGTAAATTAAATATGAGTGTGTGATGAAGAGAGATCAGATTTTTGAAAACTGACAAATATTGCAAGCATGCAAAGGTGCAGTACAGGTGTACTGAAATAGTGAAGGAAAATTGAAGTTCTAAATCTGTTGAACAGTGATTACAAGTTTAAAGAGGGAAGATCATATTTTTAAATCTAATATGGAGCAAAGTACACAGAAGTACAATGAGCAGGATTTGAAGAAAGGAGTAGAAGACAAGATCATGCAGAGATGTTGTAGGTAAATAATTTTAAATCTGACTTGAAATTGTAATTGAAGAAAGTACAGACAGAGTTTTGATGATAAAGATAAGGCAGTGAGCCTGATATTCAGCTAAAGGCTGGATAGGGAGAGCAATTGCAGTGTTCTCAAGAAAAGGTGAGTTTATGAGTAGTGTCTAACTCTGGTTTGAAATTTTTTTTTCAAAATTCAGAGTGCAAGCAATTGAGGAGATCTCATCAAAGGTAGATCAAAACTTTGAGAGCAGTGATAGAAGAGTCCAGCAGAGGATTCTTAGTGAAGAAGAAAGTGTGGCAGAACCTGGAGGATTCCCAACGGAGGTTGGATGAGAGAAGAACATATGTGTTCTTGAGAGGTTGCAGAGTCAAGCCTAGAGAGAGAAGAAGAGAGTGCTCAGAAGGTTCCAGCAGATAGGGGACTAGTACTTGCCAAAGCCGGATCTGGAGGAAGGGATTGGTGAGGTAAGTTGCAGCAAAAGAGCTTGCTATTTCAGAGGCTTAATGTAGCTTGTGAGTGAAGAACTCATGGAGAAGAAGATGGCTACTGATAGCCATAGCAGAGATTGCAGAGGTTCTAAGAGAGGCCACAGTAGAAGAGTGAGGGAAGATGCCAAAGCAAATGGCATGAGGAAGAAACTCACTGATGAAGAGTATTGGAAAGAGATAACTGAGATTAGTAAGCAGCTTTATGAACTGGAGAGGATGATAGAGGAAAACCAAAGAGTTGGTTGGCTCATGAAGAAGAGTGTGAAATGGCAACCATTACAGTTAAAGATGAAGCAAAAGGAGATTGCCTTATTGAGAGAAGAACTCAGAACAGCTGAGTTGAAAGAATAATTTTCTATTTGTGAAGCAAAACAAAGTGCAAATGAAGAGTGGAGATCTGCAAGAGGTCTTGTAAAACATGATGAAGACTTAAGACAGCAAGAAGCTTGTCTTGCTGAAGAGGAAGTCATTGAGGATTTCCTAAGGTTTTGGACTGGTCCAGATCAGCTGGATGAGGTAAAGGCTTGTGTTCTTAAGTCTGGCAGTTGTGAGATGATGAAATATTCTCCATAGGAAGAGGAACTCAGAGCTCTTGAATCAAGGATGGAATTTGAAGATTCCACATACAGATATGTTCAAAGAGGAGTGCTTGAGAAAGAAACCAAGAATGAAAAGTCTTGTGATTTTAAAACTAAAGAGTTGTGTATGTTTGCAGGTAGATCACGAGGAGATGAACAAGCTTTAGAGTTTGGTGATGAGGAGGAGACATTGAATCTGAGATCTGTTCAGATCAATGCTGAGATAGTGAGATCTCAGGGAGAGATGAAGACTGAAGAGTCCAATGAAGATGTTCAATAGAACATTGAAGAAGAGAGAGAAGGACTAGATGATGATTGGTCAAGAACAAGCAAAGGTATAAAATGTTGTGTGAGGTTCCCACAGTCTACTCCAATTGAAGTTGTTGATTTGTATAGGAGGTTGGATTTTCAAAGAAGGGAATTGGAGAAGCAGAGGACCTATGCAAAAGATGATTTTCTAAAGAAGCAGGACAGAGGAATTGCCATGAATGACAATCAGAGGACAGAAGATAAGAAAATGATTCAAAAAAATGAATGAATTCATTTTGCTGGGTCACAGCAGAAGGACATTCATGAAGCAGATGAAGAAAAGAAAGAGAGACTAGCTAATAGTCTCCTGAAGGATGTAGATCAACATAATGATGTTCTGACAGAGGATTTGGAAGGAAATACTGAACAACATACTGATGTGTTGTCAGAGAAGAAAAAGGCATTGATACCTTGCAAATTTAATACTGGTGATTCATGGGTTAACCATGCAGGCAAAGAGGAAGAAAACAAATTGGAATTTGTTAGAGAATGGAATGACAGAGAAATTATGTTGGATGAGAACATAGTGAAGGATCATCATATTAACATGGTGATTGGAGCAATGGAGATAACTCTAGCAGCCGAGGAGAAAGATAGTGAAATATTTCTGAGTGTTGAAAGAGACTTAGAACTTCTGAAGGAAGGTTTGGTGACTCGGTCATCAAATGAGGCCTTTGGGTCTTGTGATTTTCATACTGACAACTTGATTATGTTTATAGGAATGGCAGAATACAATCCATCGTTTGGAATTGTCTTAGGAGATAAAAAAATTTGCAGAAGAAAGAAAATGAGACAGTCATGTCTCATGTGCATAAACTTGTCACTGATGGCAAGGAAGAGCTGATTTGTTTGACTGATCAAGAGTAGACTGTGGAGCAGATTTTTAAAACTGACATAGTGCTAAAGGATAAAAATTCCATTATGATAGAAGAGGAGAATGCAGTGGTTGAAGGACTTGATTTGACTGTCAGAATCAATCAAGATGATGAAAGGAAATTGTTGAAGATTTCCCTAGAAGAAGAAGAAGAAGAAGAAGATTCCGAAGCTAATTTGCAGCATGTTGAAGATGTAAAACAAGTACAGGGGAGATGGATGAATTGTTTGCTGGAAGAAATTATGCAAGAGAAAAATATTGCAGACACTGAAGTAAGGATGCCTGAAGCCGTGGAAGAAAAAGGGAGAAGATACTAGTTTGCAGAATCTAAGTATGTTTACTAGTATACTGGATGAGTATATCACTGCAGGTGGAAAATTAAATGGTGATTTGGTTTCTAGAAGTGAGTTTGCAGATGATGAACAAAATCATGTTGCAGAGGGATAGGAAGTTCAGGAGGACGCAACATTGGGGGTGACATGTACATAATTAAAAAAAATTGCAGCAACAATCAGGAAGGCAGTAATCGCAGTAACAACAAAAGCAGCTACAGTAGCTGAATTAACAGAAATTGGAGACAACAGCAATGGGCAAAGAAGTTTCTAGATAGAAGATGAACAGGATAGAGAAATAAAAAACATCAGAGAATTGATGATGAAGATGTATCAAAAGTAGCAGACAGCAACAAGAAATCAAGGGAGTTTCAGCAAAGGAAAGACAAAGGTAGATTGTGAAAGTATAGTTGGAGGTAGTTTACAAAACAAGCTATGGAGACCGGGAGAAGAGCAGTGGAAATATGGTGCAGCTGTTGGACAACAGAAAAACAAAGTATGGGATGCAGGGGGCAGAGATTAAAGAAACATGATCAGGAGATCATGAACAAATTGAAGCTTGGGAGTCTGATGCAGGGGCATTAGGCACAACTAAATACTTTGTATCCTAGTAGACATAGGGGGTCTCATGTTCTTAAATTTTCATGTAAATTTTAGTATGTTGAAATTGTAATTATTCTCTAACCACCAGAGAACATGAGGAATTGAAGAGTCAGTTTAGTTACTTTATGGATTTTTGTCTAAAGTTAGGAATTTTAAAAATTTTTTGAGTCATTGTGGAAACTGAATCGATTGATTATCCATTTTGTATAGTTGTAAGCCAAAAAGGCACTAAAGGGAGATTTCAAAGTTGTTCATAGAGAGACACAGCAGAGGAGAGTTCTGTTTAGAGGCAGTATAGTCATAGAAGGCCACTGTCACTGAAAATCTGGCCGAACCAGAGTTTTGTAAGTAATTTCATGTTTATATTATGAATGAAATTGTCCCTAGGAGTATGTGTGTTGATTGATTAATTCTGTGCAAGGAATGTTGAATTCCAGTTAAATATGTGCACATAACAACCTGAAATAGGAATGACAATGCACTCTATTATTATTGAAATACTTGGTTATAAAATTAAGGGTGCTTACTTGTTTAGTTGAGTTTTGTGTACATGAGCTCGATTCCCATTGAATGTAGTATAGCCCTGGCTATTTAGATATCTAATTTCAGTTTTGAACTCTGCCTATTTGATTAATCTGTAGCGTTGAGTCGACCATAACCTTGTGGTGGAAAGAAGGGTTTGAATTAATCAAATAAGTCGATTCTGGGTTCTGGTTGGTCAAGTATCGAAACTTGCATAAAGGAATTCGGAAGGAGCCAAATAATTTTGTTCTATTTGATGCGGAGTGGGGTTCAATGCGCAACAACTAAAGGACATAGAGATTTGTTAAATCTCGGTGTGGGTTGTAAGATGGAACACGAAGGTAGAATATAACTAAAACAAAGTTGTGAAGATGGAAGAACCTTGAGGAACAGAACTCCAATTTAATGAGCATTAAAACTGGGGTTTGGAATACTCGCTGTATTGCGCAACCAAAAAGTGGTATAGAAAATTTGGAGAAAAAACGCGATTATGGTCTTGGCTTGACACACGTCCAAGAGTGGTAATTTGAAACCACTTACGTCGCGCAATTTTTGAGGATTATCTTCCGAGCGTTTTAAAAATGCAATATACAATTTCATCTATTCGATTGTCAGAAGGGGCGCGAAAAAAGTTGGGTTGTCGGATGGTGAAGCGTTGTAATGGTTGAGCGTTTGAATGTGGGGCCGAAGACGTCATGTGTGTTATCGCTGGGTCCAAAGCTAAGTCAAGATTTAATTATAATGGTCCTAAACATTCATTGACATGTGCTATAATGTGTGATATATATATAAAAAGCGAACCTGTGTAATTAGATTAATATGCTGGGCATAGCATATTTATATGCATGGTATATATCTATGTTGAGTTGTAATAAAGCCGAGGGTCGGATTATGGTTACGTGTTGGCGTTGGGTCTCCATATACGTGCACCTGTGTACGGTTTAATATTCATATGGGGGAGCACTAAATTTGATATGCGAAGGTTCACATAGTAGGGTAAGCCTTGGGCATATAAAATATGGGGGTTTATGAAGTGTAAATATTGTATTGGCTCCGGTGTGGTGAGAACCTTTGGTTCATCGAGTATTAAGGGTTAATTCCATAAATGTATGTTGGGTTGGTGTATAAAAGGCGAACGTTGAGAAAGGTAAAAGCCGAAGTTAAGCTTGGTTTTAGATACATGTTGTGTACGCTATTGTGAGTTGAAGATTTGACCGATTGAATGGAGTTAATTCATTACCGTGGGTTGTTATGTCATTCAAACATTAATTCGAATAAGAATGAAGGAGGTTGATGGTGGGCTTTGGAATGGTTATAATAATGATCGGGTTAATGTAATGAGTCTGAGTTATAGGCTGAGGGTTATTCTATTCCAAACTTATGGTAGGACCTTTGAAAAGACCAATTAACATATGATTGAAGGACAACCTTAGTTTAGATTTGGTTGGGGAACATAATATAAGGTTCTACTATATGCATCATGGTTATGAACAGTAAATGAAGGCAGGTACTCCCTCATATTTGTAGATTTCCAGATTTAAAATTATAGTGGCAAATTTTTGAAGTGCATTAATTTTATAGGCATAGAGAGAGCGTTAATTTGGGTTAAGTAGGTAGCCCAGGCATCAGTGACCATACCACAAAGCCTTCATTTTCTTATGAGCCCCCTGGAGCCTCTCCTTGTTAAATTGTGTCCATAATTTGTCTTCCACCTTGAATGAATTCTCTATTCTATATTGATCATGGCTAGCCTTATACTTCTCCTGCGACTTCTACAATGTTTATTGTACCTATAGATGAATCTTCCTAATATTCTCTATAATATTTTCATCCCTCAAATAATCTCTTGTAATATATTCCCTTACTCCTCCTTGTTGCCCATATGCAATCTCCAAAGGTGAAGGTGGAAAATATCCAAAACAAGTTTCAAATGGGAAATTTTTTATAGAAGCGCATATTGATATTTTATAAGAATGTTATATATATTACATTTTCATCCCAGGTACTTGGATGCTTCTGGTTTTATCCCTTCAGAACCTGCACCAAAGTCTAATTGATTGCTTCTGTCTTCCCATTTGTTTATGGATGGAACGTTGTAAATCTCTTCAACTTTCTGTCCATCTTCTCTCACAATGTAGTCCAGAATTCTCTGAGAAATATTGTATCCTTTTCTAAATTGATTCTCCTTGGTATCCTAAATTCCGCTGAGACGTGTCCAAAGAAAAGGTTTATTGCTTCAAGCCCACTAGTGGTCCTTTTACAGGGCATCAAAACCCACATCTTGTTGAACCTTTCAAATACCAAAAATAGGTAGTCATGTCCCTTCCTGGTTGCTGGTAAGCCTCCCACAAAATCCATGGAAATTCATTCCCTAATATGACTAGGTACAATTAAGGGATGATATAGAGCCTCTTTCTTACTGTTAGGCTTATTGCTACAACAAAGCATGCATCCTATTATTAAACTAGTGATACGCTCTTTCATTGTGGGCCAATACACATACCTTTGCAAGATATTCATGCTCTTCCCTACACCAAAGTTCCTTGCAAGCTTGGAGGTGTGAGCCTCTCTGGTCAACTGAAACAATTTGAACATTAGGAACACGTAGCTTATCCAACTTGTATATTAACCCTTCGTGGACATGGCAGTCAACAATGTTGTCTTTGTGATACACATGTCTATAGTTCTGCAACTATTGATGCACCTCCCCGAAGTGCTCATATTTTGAGTATGCCTCTCTTAATGCATCACGGGTGAATGGATACATTTGCATAAGATTCCCTGAAGCTCTGATATTTGATGTAGGTGGCCTTGAAATCGTTTCAACCAACTTGTTTGTGCTTCCCTTCTTATACTAGATCACCAAATGAAACTATTACAAGAACCCCATCCACTTGGAATGATTGGTATTTTGTAGCTTAATATTATCCTAAAAGTACTGCAATGGCTCCTGATATGTGTGGATTATTGTCTCCTGTCCCATCAAATATTGCTTCCACTTCTTCAAAAATTTCACCTTGGAATAAAGTTCCTTGTCATAGGTAGGGTACGTAAGAACTGCCCCATGAAATACTTTAGAATGGTAACAAATAGACCTTCCTCCCCGCATCAAGATAGCTCCCATAACATACCCAGTCACGTATGTCTCCACTTCAAGGGGTCCCTGCAATTCCTGTAATGCCAAAACTGATACTTGATTGATCTTCTTTTTTATCTCCTCCAAAGCCTTTTGCTGACCTTTTCCTCACTGGAAACTCCTACCACTTGCTTTTATGGAATTGAGCGGTGTTGCTACCACTAAAACCTAGGCTATGAATTTCCTTAGGTATTTTTTTTCTCCAACTAAAATCTTGACCTCAGAAACATTAGTACGCACCAACCATTAGAAAACTCAATCAGACATACATGAACAAGAACATGCTAGAAGTTAATTGCAAACTAGTTCATAATAGATCACTGATATGACGAGGAATAAGTAAACACAAATTAGAAACAAAAACATACATGAAACAACTATGAATCAATCCATAACATATTGTGTATATGATAACACACATGAAAATGGTATGAAAATACCAGACAACAAATACAACCACCATGAGTAAGCATGGGAATCAATGTTGAACATGGAGAACACATTATTAATGTTGTTGCAACTTCAAGTACATATCTTGCAACTGGTCAAAACCCAACAATGGAACATGGTATTCTTATATCATTTCCCAATGAAAAACCTTAGCCTCACTACAAGTCACTCTTCTAGATGCCAAGAGCTGAGTGGCTTTAGCTCTCAAGCACCAATCAACTATCTAATCCCAGCCTCGACTCATGTGGTAAAGTCCGCTACAATGAGGCATGAGGGAACATTTATAGAGATGGGGTGATTTCTCATGTACTATTACCCTTGAACTCCCCTCATGACCCTTGAAATTCCTCACTGCTCTCTCATGCCTATTGTTTAGTAAATTCTAAATTGATCCCAAAATAACCACTCACATCATGACGAGAACTTTTCCACAATGATAGAAGAGAGATTGTTCGGAAAACCTTGGGGTTGATTCTTGTTTCCAAAATTGCTTTGCACCATGAAAACCTACATGAATGGTTGAAATTCTTGCCATCACGCCTCGTTTGCATCCAGTCGTCTTATGTCATTGTGTTCCTCACTTTTCCACCAAGTTTTAGGATCCTCAATGGTTCTAGTTTCGATCTCATTGAAACCCTAAATGTGTGGCTTTTATGGAAACCCTAGCTCCCTTTTCTACGTCAACATTCTTGCTTTCCTTCTAATCTGCCATTGATATTGACATAATTTCAAGGAAGGCAGACTAATCCAGTTGTTTGTAAATCAGAACCCTAATTGTGTAATATATGAGAAGTCTTGGTTTCTTCACATGGATAAAAATTCTTGTCCTTTCTCTCTACCTATAGGAAAATGAATTTGGTCAAACATATTTATGAACAAAGAATGATACTAGAAATACAATAAACTAATTGAAATAAAAACATTAAAACACATAATGTTAGTTTGGACCCCCGTGTGGCCAGTTTCTATGCCATAGTCTTATAATGCATGTACATTATGTGTAGGATTTATGACCTTATTCGAGAGGTACTTTATCAACTTCTGTGAAATATCTAAGGATTTTCCACCATCCATATACATGAAAAGGTCATTTTTGAGAATGCCTCTTTGGTTTAAAATCCCAAACCTTTTATAATGGCCAAAAGTGTTTTCCCATTATGATGTGCACCAATAAGTGAGCTTTAGGTACCATATGCTTAGCGGGTGCTTCTTTTTTCAAATTTCTTTCTTCATGGTTGCAATAGAAGGCTCTTGCCTCATTTGATCTATGAGGTATATTCATAGGATTTCCAGCTTATTCTCAAATGGATACCATAAGATAATTAATTGAAGATATGATGGAAATTCCACTTGTCCATACGGTTAACCTCATGGATGGAGGTTGTTGTGAAAAAATATGACCAAGTTACTTATATAAAGGACTAGCTTGCATTCATCCAATGACATAATGATAAAACATAAATGGTTGTGTGAGAATCCTTCCATTTGGCTTTAATTTAATATGAGGCTCGACTCAAGTTTTCTTTTGCATGTCACATCTTCATTTGATGTTTTCATGGGACTTGACTACATACTCGTACTCAAAACCCCTACCAAGATCATTAATGAGCTTATTATAATGTTGTTTCACACTAGTTTCATTAGGTATATTCTTCTTTCCATTATCCTACACCTGGTTTGCGCAATCCTTTTAGGACTTCATAGCATTGTTTAATGGGATGAAAAGAGCATAAGAATATGAAACTACAGGTGATAACTCATTCGATCATGATTGAATGAGAGAAAAAATGTGAGGGGAATTGGGCAGATCATATTTACTATGGGTAATAAATTTGGCCTTGAATGCAAGTCACGCACCACTTGAGGATGAAGGCCACAGTGCAGAAAGGTTAGTGCAAGTCGCATTTCGCCAACGCCAACAAAGGTGAGGTTGCAAAGTCGCAGCCTCTAGAATGTCATAATATTTGGTGTCTCACAATCATGTGGCCCTGTGACTGCTCTTTTTTAGGAAATACGCCTTGTGGAGGTTGCATGGTCACATTTGGCTAGCAGTCGTACCTTTAGTTGCTTCTTGAGGTTGTGACTCAGCAACTGGTGAGAGAGGGTTGCAACCAAGGCTCGCATTTTGGATTTCATGGATGCAGGTACTCCTTGTGACTTCCTGATGACTGTATACGCTATTTTTTCTACCACAAAAAACATTATGTTGAGTGACAGTGACACCAGTATGGCCTTCGTAGCTGATGGGGCTACGATTTCGATGGGAAGCTTTTGAAGACAATGGTGACGATGGCCTCGAGAACGTCAACTTGGCCTTTCTTGTACACTAATTCCTGCAAGTTTGACAAGCCTACCCACTGCATATTGGTGCTCTAAATATGATGCAGATGAACTCTAATATGTTTTATTTCATCAAGTTGTTCAGATTTGGATTGAAATTTAAGACTATTGTTCTTGCAACACAAAAATTGGAACCCTCCATAAGGACTGCCTTGATGCACATGGTTGTAAAGAAACATTAAAGGAAATATCAGCCTAAAAGTGGCCTCCAAAGTAAAAATGATAAAATAATATTTAAAATAATAAACTAAGGGTTAGGAATTTTGGAGGGAAAAGAAAATAACTACTTTTTATTTTATTTTATTTTTGGCCTGTCTCCTAATAAGTTTACTAAAATTTCATGTGTAGGCACTTTTTGGATGCAAAATTAAATTCCACATCCAACGAGTACCCATTATGCATACTTTTGAGAAGACCAACATTGATAAAAACTAAAGATAGATTAAAAAAACGTGTTGAACACGTTTTTTTAATGTATATTCATTTTTTTTTATCCATGTGGGTCTTCTCAAAAGTATGCATAATGGGTACTCATTAGATGTGGAATTTAACTCCTCATCCAACGAGTGTGTACACTTGAAATTTGAGAAAGCCTATAAGGAGATACGGCAAAAATACAATTAAAAAAAGTATTTTTTCTTCTTTTCCCTCCAAATTATTTACATGTACCTATTTTTAAATTTTAATTATTTTGATTAGTTTACATATTATGAGATGGGAATTACATGAAAATTTAATAGGCACTTTTAGGCTGAAATTTTTTCTAATCCATGTGTGCAACATTCACTCTAGCAAATCAAAACACAACGTTATATCCATATGGCTCTTGTAACATTGCGTTGTCATCTTTTATGGAGTTGGCTCACCTTACCATGTAATATACCACACCAAAGATGTTCTGTTCACTCTATTGAAATGTGACCTCATTACACAACATGGCACTTCATGATGGTATTCCTCCGCATATATTTTGACTCTATGAGTTGAGTATATCATATTACACTTGAAATCGATACTTGAAGCCCTCTTCTTTGATATGGTCTTTCATATGAAATCGTGGCACTACTTCGTTTCCACATTTAATGCATTGTGACTAATTACAACATAACCCTTCATGCCCCTTTAATGCCTTCAATTATAGATAGGTACTAATGAAACACGTGGTCTTGGATGCTTCAAATAGATAAATCTCGGTAGTCCGCCATTCGACATGAATCTAACATGTCCTCTAAAAAAATACAAGCGATGGTCCTTGTGCCAGTTGTGCTATATGTATTGGTTGCATTAGTGTATACCTCAACCCAATTTCTAGTGCTATGAGAAGGTTGATATTGTCATAGTGGTTTTGTCTCTTAGAATTATAGTGTGGAAAAATAGGCTTTGCGTCTCGACATTTGGAATTCTTGACAAACGTGTGTACATATACCACTTGTATGGAATGAATGTGTATCAATTCAATGGGCTTTCACATAATTGTTATATGAACATGATGCATGATGCATTGGTTTTCCACATTGCTTATGTGATGTGAAGATATAATCATTCACACACCTCTTTATATGGAACTTTCTTTTACAAGGTAAAATGGTGTATAGCGCAACTCTTTGTGAAAGGACTATGTAAATCCACTGCTTGTTTAAGAGAGGACCTATATGATCCACCATTACTTATATGAGGAAGCTTCCTTTAAATCTTCATTTAACCTCATATTATCCCGACATTAAAACCTCGATTGTTCAATTTTTTCCTTGTGGAAAGTTTGAGTGTGGGCTGGTCATTACAATGTTACCATATGTGCTTTAAGAGGCCTTTGGATAAAGGTAATGTCTCCAGTTTGAGACTACCATAAAAAATAAAATTTCATGTCTCCATAGTGAAACTACCAAAGGGTAGCACTCCTTTGTACCTGTTTGGATATATTCTTTAATGACTTTTCTTTATTCTCACAAAAACCCTAACACATCTCCAATGGGAGATATTGATGTTGATTATCAAAAGGTTACTTCACATATCTCGCATTGAGATATAGTCTTCGTGAATATAGGAGTTGTGACCCTTTGACTATGCTTTGGTACAAAGTAGAAGGTGTTGTCTCACTTTCCCTACATAGCAAAATAGAACATGTGTTAAATAAATGATATATATAATAATATTACTTCACAAATAAACAAAAACCAAAGCCTAAGGTGCATGACTGTGTGCTCAATGCTCTTTCAAAAATTTAATGTTTTGGCTTTCGGTCCTTTTATTAAAGTTTGTTTAGTTGAGAAAAATGCATTAACCTAATGACAAAGGTGGTGTTAACATGTCAAGGCATTCTTGCAATGATGCAAAGCTAGTACGATGTGATGATAAAGGGATTCCACACATGGTGGCATAAGGTTGAGGTTGAAACATGAAGGTGACTCTTGTTATGACCAACTAAGGTCTCAAGAATGTGTACGATGAAGAAAAAAATATATCAACCCTAAAAATTTTGGAAGGGATGAGGATGATGGTGAGGTGAAGTCATCGACAAAATGTATTCCCATAAACCCTAATGCTATTGACGTGATTGTGCTTCGAGATAATATGAGAAGGGTGAAGATAATAAACACCCTTGAGAGTGAGGATTAATTCAAAGCAGGGTTTGACCTTCAATCACATACATCTAGGGTTAAAACGATGAAAGGGGAATATATCATTCTCTCAAACCCTAATGCACATGCTGAGGTGTAGGATCATCCAAGAACCTAGGGGAATATGTACAATGATGATTCTCACCATGAAGTCGTGTGATGTCGATGAGAATGCATCTGGAGAGGCATGTGAATTAGGTCAAAATAGGAAGGGGATCACTCTTTTTCCAATTTACGGTTTCTCCCAAACCCTAGTATGGTCAACAGAATGAAAGCTAGATTGATCTATTGTCTTTCCATGCATAGTGTCTCCACTAATTAGTGATGAATACTGTGGAAAGTTAAATTTCAAATTCATGGGAGACTCTTAACGCATCAGTGAAGCAACAAACCTTCAAAAACCTAATGAAATCATAACGTCAACATCTGAGACAACACAATGTGTGTGGATTAAATATGTGAAGCATGAATGGGAACACCAACATGGTTTTACAAGAAGGATCACGCAGACAGTAACCAACTGAAAAACATGATAAAAACCTTAATGTCTCAGGAGCAGAGGGGGCACCCAAAATTTTGAATATAACCTAAATTTTAGGTGTTTTTGTATCGAATACAATAGGTTATTAAGTAAATGGTCTTGTTTCTTAGGGGTAGACTTGGCAAGAATGCAAAGTCAAACTTGTGTTTTTGGTTTTCAATTGCTAAATTTTTTCTCATTCTTAAACAAATGGTCTAGTTTCCCAGCAGGAGATGAGGGAAACATACAAACTCATGATTGTAAAGTAATATTTATGAAATTACTTTACTTGAAGAAAAATAACATTTTCCTTTTATAAATAGTAGATCATGATATACTTGTATTATTCCAAGCAATTGAGAATTTGTATTTAATACAAGTTAGTATCTCTAAAAAAATTAAATCGTTGGTAAACACTAATAAAAAACACTTCCGTATGCATACTTCACATTGCTAAAATTCAAAAAATTATAAATATTAAATAGATTATATCGGTGGGGAAGAAAGGGTGACTTCTTTGGCTATTTAACATATGAACCTATGACTTCTTCCAACTGCGGAATTCTTCGGCTTTCTATTTTCTGAAGACTGTGTTGGGATAATGTTTATTTGTTTTGGGTTAATATGGGCATCATTTAATAATTGGATGAGTCTGCATTGATGACATAAATTTCCATTTTGATTACTTATTCAACCATATTTGAAAAGAAGCTTCCAATCATTCGCACAATTAAAGAGTTTGTTGGTTGGTTACGACTTTGTATTAGGGCATGATTCTGAGCAAGATATGTTAAATTTCAGAACCTTTTCTGATACATTTTTAGAACTAATTTGAAGATAAAAACAAATATCTTCTACTCCATTGAACAGGGTTCGCATATCTGGTCTGCGGCCTTATAAGACCTGTGGTTCTTCACCTTTGGGTCTAGTATGGCTCTCAGCTTCGCGAAGATAATTGTCGGCCTAGTTCCGTCAACCTTTGAGAGTCAAGCTCCTACCCATATTGTCAGTGAAGCCCCAGCTCCCACTGTGAAGGTGGTCAAGGCCTCACTGGATGAGGCCTTGAACTTTTCTGAAAGTGCCTTAATATACCAGTTTAATGTCTTTTGGCCGACGCTGATAGCTCTCCACAGTTGGATCTCGAAGGTATGGTAGCCTGTCATTTCTGATGAAATTAATATCTACCCGTGTGCTAAGGGTTTCTTTATAGTATATTTTTAAAACTCTGAAAGCAGACAATGCATTTTAGATTCCGACCCTTGGTTTTGGGAAAAATCGGGCCTATTCATGAAGCCATGGAACCCATCATTCGATCCCTCAACAATAGTCATAACATCAGCACCATTTTGGGTTAGATTTCCAAACCTACCTTTCCATCTTTGGAATCTCTCCTCGCTAAAATCCATTGGAAATGCAATTGGGAAATTTTACTGCAGGTGGCCAGAAATATAGGAATATGTCAGAACCACCTATGCAATCATTTGTGTAGAAATGGACTTCAGCGTTCGATTCGTAGCTGAAATAATCCTCACAAGAAAAGATTATGTATGGAACCATAAACTCGATTATGGAAGTGTCCTCTTCAGATTTCAATCCTACTTTTTGACAGGCCATCTAGCCAAAAATTGCCCAAAAGTCTCCTAGAAAAAATTTTCTAGAAAGAATCACCATAGATATACATGGTGGGAAGGAGCACAAAAGGAACATTACACTATCATTAAGGAAGAATACACTCAAGAAAACTCTGAATCGAAAGAAATAAGGCAAGAAATAAACAACCCTCAAGACAAGCAAGGGGAAAGCCCTGCCCAAAAGCAAAAAAGCGAACTCGACAGCCCCTCAAGCATAAAAGATTATGAGGATTCGAATACCGCACAAAATAAATATTCATTTAGCATCAAAGAAGATCTCACAGATCCCGAAGATAAGACACCAGTGTCCCAAGAATCAGAAGAGATGAAGGAGGTGCAAGATAAAGGAAGTTGGAAGACTGTAGAAAAGAAAAAGAAATCCACAACACAGATCTCACCAAGAAAGACGAGAAGCCAGATAATTAAGAACTAAGAAAATTATAGGTCCGATAGACCAAAGTTTGGTCACAGTGGACGTTAACCATCATCATCATCATCATCATCATAATTATTATTAATTATAAAATGAGTTTTATTACTTATTAATCACAAATATTCATCTCTATTATATCATGGTTTTATTATAATACCATGCGCCAATAGTTTTGCATATCAATATCACAAGTCTAAAAAAATTGTAACTCATTTTATAGTCAAAATATTTTATATATATTTTATTTTAACTTATTTTCATAACATTTTTTTAATGAAATTGAAAGATAAATAACTTGTAACTACCTTTGAGATAAACAACTGAAATATTTATTTTACATGACTATTAAAATTATTCAATGAATGCTTTGTAAGGTTAAATCCTTACTATTCACCTATTAACTAATGATAAGTAAATTAAAATTATACAAACATAATTTCAAAATAGACAAGGCACCTAATTATTGTTGGTAACTACGTTTGACATAAATAATTGAACTCGTTATTTTAGATGACTATTAAAGTTTTTGAGTGAATGCTTTGTAAGGTTAAATCCTTATCATTCACCTATTAACTAATCATAATCAAATTTAAAATTTAGAAGTAGAATTTCAAAATAGAAAAGTCACTTAATTAAAATTATAATTATTGTACAAGAGGCACACCTTATTAGGGATATGTGTAATTTTTTCCATTCTCAATCCGAGTTGACAAGTGTCCTTCTTGAAATATAAATGAAATATTCTCTAAAGAGAAAAACAATGTTGGATATTATCAAAAATATATAAATAATATGCCTATTTAATTACTCTAAATAAAAGGCATAATAAAACATCATATCTCAAAGTCGAGATGCCATAATATAATTTCATTAAAAGTAAAAATAAGTGGGAGAAACATATGAGGTAATATAAATTCATATCAACTTTAAAAATAAATAAAGTAAAGTAATTAGAAGTTTATTTGAAGATATGTTTTAATTAATTTATGACATATCAATTTCATATATATTTATACATAGAATGAAAATGTTAAAAGGAAACATTTTAAGATTTTATATAATAGAATATTCAATGTGTAAATAAAAAAATTAATTAAAAATTAAAAATTAAAAAAAAATATGGAAATGTATCATTGATTAAATTTTAATATAAAATTAATATGTGCCACTCAAAAATATTATTAAAAATAAAAAAACTAAGTGAGTTATCCATAAAATATTTTAATATATTGAAGTATTTTTAAAAATATATTAATAATAAAAAAAATCATTTAAATATGAACAATGTAGTCTAGAGATAAAATTTCTATGTCAATTATGAATATATTGTATATTGTATAAAAATAAAAAATTGTATATACATCATATAAAGCAATTGGAAAGATAAATATATATGGTTAAATATTTTGAAGTAATCTTCCTATAATACAATTTTATGTTCATTTTCTCTTAAATCAAAGAAAGAGTTTTTTTTTCTCTTACAAGTTGAAGTTATGTACTTTATATAACTTTTAAAAATACAATTTAAACAAATAAAAATCAAACACTGTATATATAGAGAAAACCAATACTTAAGGATACACTTTTATTTTTAAATTTTGCACTCCAAAATTATTTTTCACATTTCATCTGTAGGCTCATGCTAAAATTATACTTAAGATGAATCAATATTTATTAATATTGTTTTTTTCCAATATTTTGTTTTGACCAAACATGTAAAAATTGATTAAAATTATAAATTTTAATTTTAAAATTTATATAAAATTTAAATTTTTACGGAAAAAAATTCCACATAATATAAACACAGCACCATTTTAAACCCACTTTACATAAAAATATAATTTTAAACATATAAACCAACATTTTAACAATTTTTTAACAGAATATATATAGTAAGCTTAGTAGCACCTTTCATTCATTCATACAAAAAAAATATTAAAACCATAATAGACATTTTGTGGCCTCAACCTGCCCATCGGGAAACCATATTTGTTGGCCATTGCCATATTTATTGGCCATTGAAACACATTATACACCATCCAAAATTAGAATTTCTTAAGTGTGTCAAACTTAGCCTCATAGGCCTGAATGTCTAAAATCCAGATCACTCTTAACCTATTAACAATAGTACTATTAACGCCATATACAACATCATAATTTAACAATAACAACAACATCAAAAGCATCTAAAGCTAGTCCTCCGAGGACTCTACATGAGCATGGTCCTTTGCACTAGAACTCGAAATCTCTAACTGAGGCAGACACCTGATGTGTCGTTCAGCATGACCAAACTAAACATTTTGCCACTGAATTTGAAACTGGACAAGTTGGAACTCCTTTTGGATTTCCTAAAGTCCTCGATTTGTTTTAACGAAGCATATTGTGTTAATAATTTCCCTGACCACTATGTTCTTCATCATCCAGTAGAGTTTAATTTTTTGTTTAAACTTTGTAAGCCTACTGCAGGTATTGACGAGGTCTAGAACCAACAACCTCCATTCCTCCTCCTGTATCTCTTGTTCAGCGTGTTGGTTGGGGTCTGCCTCCCAACCAACAATCATTTGTCTCACCTGGGTAAGGGTGCCTCTGACATAAGCTTGAGCCAGAACAATGATATGTTGGGTCTGCAATTTCCGATCAGTCTGTCTTGGTAGTTGCAAGGAGGAAGCTCCTTTTCCCTCATGATGTGCCACATTACAGTGACGTCTACGCCCCCCTGTATCATTTTAAAAAATTAGGTGAGCCATATTCACCAAACCCCACTAAAAAATAGAACAATCTTTGATCCAAACCACGAGTCGTGCAGAAGCCCAAGGCTCGTAGACTCGGTGTCCTCTCAGCCGATTAAAACCTAGTGCATTAACAAAGAACACAAATATAGGACATATAAAATTAGGTTCGTTTCTAATACAAATATAGCAGAACTGGGTGTCCCCCTTCCATTAGTACTCTTCTCCAACTGTTATCACTTCGCGCTCTAGCACCACGTTAAAACAATACCAACGATGGTGGGTCGGTCTCCTTCCTAGGAAGGAATTACCGACTTGCCCCTCTGGCCATTTCCCACATCAAAATTTAGAGTAACAGTGAACCACAATCAACATCCTATAGGTCCTAATTGTAAACCAATTCTACTAGATATAGAAAAAGTCATGCCGACCATGACAGATACCCTTCTTGCAAAGACAAAAAGTCAATACTATGCCATACATTCCCATGTGAAGCAATAAAATGGCATATAGAACCAAAACCGGTTTAAAAACATCAAATTAAACCACATTCCCTTCTAATGAACAAACCACATCAGATCTCAGAGTCATCCATTCACTCACATGAGAGAACAAAAAACTTACGAACAACTGTCACATTTTCAGTATGTCTCTTGCAAGGGTTAAAGGGAAGAGAGAAAACATACCCTAAAACCATCACCATGAAGCCTTAATGACACCCTTCCGCAACCGAAACCTATCATTCGGAAAAAGAGGAACTCGACCAGTGATCCTCATCTCCAAAAATCGCAATACACCACAACCAAATTACATAAAAATCACTCACAATAACCTCAACCACTAGTGTTTAATTTTCAACACACCTGACCACCCAAATTTCTCTCGCCCACCCCTCCTCACATCACCTCATATCTGTCACACATTGCGTACTTGCCACGACCGCCTTCCCACATTAATAACCATTAGATCACTCATAACTTGGTTCCCAAGTAGGACGATCCATTAAGACTATCTATTTTCACGCACCCCAATTGGGGTTTAACCGAATAGTTGAATACACTATATTAATTAAAAATGTTGCATCTGCCAATAAGAAATGGAAGTTATGACAAGAATAAAACACCGTGAAATAATGTCATGTGCCATGGACAAAAGAAAACACTTTCCGACATCATGATTATATTAATTTCATTGTTGTGTCTCGAGTAATGGGATACATGTCATTCATCCCACCACCATGGCTGGGAACAAAGCATAAATATGTGAAGTTGTCTATCCAGTTAGTGGAATAGTTCGGACGATAGTTTTTTGTCGGAATCTAGTTAACTAAAATTCAAAAAATCAGGTAGTTGGAGTGTTTGGAATCCATTTTTGATAGTGGAAATGGATTCAGCGCTATCAAAAACCCTTAGAACACTCAAAATATTAAAGTTTAATAACTGTAAACAATATTCTGATAAAATCTTTGCCAGATTTTTTCAAAGCCTCAGCTGAAATCTGTTTTCTTGTTCACATTTCGTTATTGATTCTACTTCTTCTTGTATTCTCTGCTCATCCTTTTATATGTCTGCACACTGAGGGCCATAATAATTATGAGACTGCAAAAGACACATACTCATGGACAACATGTACACTACATGTTGGAATTTCTGAATATTCCGAACACACAGGGAGAATAAAAATTCTCCTCCTTTAACATAGAGAAATGCGAACAATTTTTTTTACTGGACAGAGATGGCACAAAAAAACTTTTCTGTTTCATTAACTATGAAAACGATTACAAAAATTCAATCTTCCTCTATTAGATGGATTACACTATGAACTGGACTGCTACAAATGCAGTACTTTCAAAACAAACTGTCTCTCTGTCTTTTACAAAATCTCACATACAGTGCTCTGTTTCACTTTTCTGTGTTTTCTCTCTGCCTATGGGACTTTTCACATTACACAGTAAACACACACCCTTTTTTTTACAATAAGCTATGCCGGAAACATTATATATGACGTGGCTTTTTCAAAACATAAACAAACTCTATTAAAATATAAACAAACTAATGCCAAATCTTCTGTGGGTCCCTGCGGAGGCACTCTCCCTCTGGTACATTTGATATATGTTGTGCTCCTGTACAAAATCTCCAATGTTGATCTCTGGTCAACGTATGATGCTTTGGTCAACTGCGGAGGCACCCCGTGGTTCTTTTTCAAAACCTTTCACTGCCCCCATAACACTACGATTAATCAAAAACATAAGAATTTAAACCCAGACTTCAAATACTTTACAAACTCGATTGGAAACTTTTCGCATAACAAAATGACCCTACGTCAGCGAGCCCAAAATAAATGTGAACGCATTCTGATTGGTTGATGTTGGGCCCTACGGAATTCAAATGGAAATATAAACTGGTCTTCATAAAATATTCGCGTAACACTTTTTGGTGGTGATGTCATGGGGAAAATGGATGCAAATCAGCGCGATTGGTCCACGTGGCAGTGGGACCACATCGTCGTTTCGGCGGAACATGGTTGTGGACGGTTTGGACAATGGCGAAGTGATATGCAATGTGCGATGACGCGATGTGCGATGAGCGCTAAGTGCTATCAGCATCGGCGCATCGACGAATAAAAAAAGTAATAGGCGGACTTCACATCAACAAGACACGAAAGAAAAACATTTTGATGGGCGATGAAGTGGGGACCACAGATGACGCGGCCCATTCAAAAGTTTAAAACTTGGCATGTTTAATCAAAATTTTGTTTTTTGGTTGTTGAGGGCTTAAAAGCCCGAAAATAATTCTCTTTAATAAAACTCTGTTCTTGCGTGGTTGAACCATGATTTCCTTCAATTTTCTTCTGCAAATATGGTTGCACCCATAAACATAAATTCATGTTTGAAATGGTGGCTGCAGCCCATCAACAATAAAAACTTCCTTACGGTCTCATCTAAACTCCTGTTAAATACTTGAAGATGTGCACTCAACCTTCTACCACTACCCCTGTTATACTCTATTTTCTACCTGCACGGGGTACGCAGGTGACTTTAATTTTCACCTTAAAGTCAGTTGTTGGGTTATCAGTCATACCTAGGCATTTTCTTAAATATTCAAAGCTCTTTTCCCCAATGGCTTTGTTAGAATGTCTGCAATTTTCTCCTCTGTTCTACAATGCTGTAAAGCAATTTCTCCATTGTTCACCAATTCCCTGATGTAGTGAAACTTGGCATCTATGTGCTTCGTTATTTTGTGAAACATAGAATTCTTTGACAATGCAATAGCTAAGCTATTGTCACAATAAATCACTATCCCTTTTACGTGTTCTTGACATAAAATCCTCAACATTCTTCTCATCCAATCCGCTTGACACGCTGCTGCTGTAGCTGCCACATACTCTGCCTCTGCTGTAGATAATGCTACAATAGGTTGTTTCTTAGAAGCCCATGAAATGGTGCCTGAACCCATATGAAAAACATAACCAGAATTACTTTTCTGGTCATCCACACTTCCATCCCAATCACTGTCAGTGTATCCAATTAATTCAGAATTTTCTGAAGTAGTATATAAAATACCATACCTTTTAGTTCCTTTCACATACCTCAGAATTCTCTTTGCTGCTTGCCAATGTGCTTATTTCCATAAATCTGGAAATCAAACTAACTACATGCATAATATCCAGCCTAGTTGCGATTAAATACATGAGGCTGCCAACTATGCTCTTGTCCAAGCTTGGATCAAAATCCTTGCTGCTCTCATCTTTGCTGAGTTTCAATCCCATTACTGTGGGAGTAATTGCTTCCTTGTAATCCTGCATATTAAATATTTCCAAAACTTCATTTGCATACTTTTCTTGAGATATAAAAATATTATTTTCATTTTTTCTCTACTTCTATTCCTAAGAAGTATTTCAGCAATCCCATGTTAGTCATTTCAAATTCATCTTTCATGACTGTTTTAAAATTTTCAATGAGTTAATCATCATTACCTGTGAATATCACATCGTCAACATATAAAATAACTATCAACATCTTACCATGTTTTTCCTTGATGTATAATGTGGGTTCTCCTTCACATTTTTCAAACCCATTCTCCAGTAGATAGGAATTTATCCTACTGTACCATGCTCTTGGTGCTTGTTTCAGCCCATAAAGAGATTTCTTCAATCTGCAAACTTTGTGCTCTTGGCCTTCTTTCTCATAGCCTAGAGGTTGTTCAACATAAACCTCTTCCAATAAAACTCCATTTAGGAATGCTGATTTTACATCCATTTGGTAAACATTCCATTTTTTTTTTGCTGCTATGGACAACACCGCTCTCACTGTCTCCATTCTTGCAACTGGTGCAAAATTTTCTTCATAATCTCTTCTATGCTGCTGCTTATATCCTTTGACAACAAGTCTAGCCTTGTTTCTTTCTATCTTACCTTTAGTATTGCTTTTGGTCTTGTAGACCCACTTAACTCCAATGATTTCTTTCCCTTCTGGGAGATCTACTAATTCCCATGTTTTATTCCTCTCTATTGCAATAATTTCTTAATCCATGGCTTCTATCCATTTTCTATCTTTTATAGCTTCCTCAAAATGAATAGGATCATCAACATGACAATATAAAGCAAATAAAGAATTCATACCTTAATTTGCTGCTTCTTGCTCATATATTTCATTCAAATTTCTAAATCTGGTTCCTCTTTCATTTGGTGTAGTTGTGCTTGAACAAGCACTCAAATTTTCTCCATGTGGTGTGCTTGAAGAAGCACTCTCATTTATTCTCAAGCGTGGTCTTACTCCTGCTTGTGGTGTCCCTTGCTATCCTTGTGTTGGTGGAGGTGATGCTACCGATGAGGTGTTCTTTTCAGCCACATCTTCCTCATCTTCATCATGACACAAACAAATTTTGACATTGACTATTTTCTCAATGCTTCCATCCCATGCTTCTTCTTTTATGAATTGCACATCTCTACTTATAAAAAATTTCTTTTTGGATGGGTTATACAATCTATATCCCTTGGATTCTTCACAGTATCCAAGGAAGATGCACTTCTCCCCCTTACTGTCTAACTTCTTTTCAGCTGATCTGGATTGTGTGCATAAGCCACACACCCAAAAACTCTCATGTGGGTGACTCCATGTTTTTTTCCACTCCACGCTTCTTCAGGAACTCTCTTCATCACTGATTCTGTTGGGCGTCTATTTAAAATATACACAACACATTTTGTAGCTTCTGCCCAATACTCATTTGGAAAATGTTTTTCCTTTAGCATACTTCTCACCATTTCCATTATGGTTTGATTCTTCCTTTTAGCAACACCATTTTGTTGCGGTGTGTACTGAGTTGTAAATTGTTTCTGTATGCCATTATCTCTGCAAAAATGTAGAAACTCTTTTGAGATGTACTCACCTCCTCTATCAGTCCTTAGAACTATGATATGGTACCCACTTTGTTTCTCTACAAGAGCTTTAAAGTGGAAAAATTTCTCAAACACTTCACTTTTATATTTCAAGAAATAAACCCATGTTTTTCTTGTGGACTCATCAATGAAGGTTAGCATATAATTGCTACCTAATATTCATGCTGTTTGCATCGGCCCACATAAATCTGAATGGATAATTTCTAAGGGTTCTTTTTCCCTTATGCTCTTTCCTGATGGAAAGTTTTCTCTGTGTTGTTTTCCCAAGATGTAGCCTCCACATAGGCTGTCCGGTTTCTCAATCAATGGTAGTCCTCTTACCATTCCTTTTTTGTGCAACAAATTCAGACCTCCGAAATTAAGATGTCCAAATCTGAAGTGCCATAACCAATTCTCATCTTTCACTTCCTTCTGAAAGACCTCTTGTGTTACAGCTGCTACATTCTTTCTCTTTCCCTTCAAATCTGCATTTAGCTTGAGTGGAAACATTCTATTTCTGGTCATTTTCACTTCAGAAATAATATTCTTTCTTGGAGGTATATCCATTATTGTGCACACATCACTTTTGAAAAATACATTGTAACCTTTGTTTATGAGTTTCCCAAGACTCAAAAGATTACACTTCAAGCCAGGAACATAGTATACATCTGGCACAAATTTCTACTCTCCATTTCTTGCACAGATACTTACTCTGCCTTTTCCCTTGACAAAAATCTTAGTATCAGTTCCTATTGTTACTTCATATTTAACATCTTCATCAAGATTGGAAATCATTTCTATGTTTCCAGTCATGTGATTACTGCAGCCTGAATCTAAAAACCATACATCATCTTTTCTATCTTGTGCTACATTACATGTTAACAACACATTCTTTGGGTTCTTTTCTTCTTTTGCTACATTTTAATTCTGCCTATTATTCATGTCATTTTGCTTTTTCCTACATTCATTGGCATAGTGCACATATTTCTTGCAATAATGACATTGGACATTAGATTTTTCATACATTTGTCCTTGAGCATGTTTGTGTCGACCTTGCTGGCTACTGTTTTGGCTTTGGCTGTGATTCTAACTATTGCTCCTTCCATGTGAATGTGAAGAACTTTTTCTTCCTCCTCTGTTTTGGCTTCTGCCTCTTCCTCTTCCTTTGTCTTGACCTCTTCCTCTTCCAAAAGGCATCTGGGTCTTGAAGGCGTGCTCCAAAGATGGATTTACTGATATTCCCAATCTTTGTTCATGATTCATAAGTGATGCATGAAGTTCATCTACTGTGAACTTTGAGAGATCATGTATCTCTTCAATGGTGGTTACAATAAATTCAAACCTTGAGGGTAGGCTCCTCAATAGTTTCTCCACTATCCTTCTTTCTTAAGTGTCTCTCCATGAGATCTTATCTCGTGTACCATCCTAATCACATGTGTGAAGAATGATTCTATGTTATCATACTCTTTCATACAGAGAGTTTCAAAATCTCTCCTCAGCAATTGTAGTTTTGTTGTCTTCACTTTCTCCATACCTTGATAGGCAATCTTAAGAGTTTCCCATGCATCCTTAGATCTTTTAGCTACTGCTATCCTCAGAAACACACTCTCATGTACTACTTGATAGAGATAGAATAGGGCTTTAGAGTCCTTCTTATTATTTCTCTTCAATAAATCCTTCTCTGCCCGTGTTAAGGCATTAAACTCTTATTAATCAACTAATTATTCAAAACCGTCTTCTACAAATTCCCATAAGTCCTAGGAGGCAAACAGGGCTCTCATGCTAATGGCCCAATAATCATAATTCCTCCCATTAAATTGTGGAAGCTGAGTATCTTCAATACTCATACTGGTGCTTGGTCCAGCCATTACTTACAAAATGAACTTTAAATTAAAACTTGACTGTGTTTTTCAAACAAACTGTCTTTCCTTATTTAAAAGACAAATTCTGTTTATGAGGACTACACTTTTTAAACAAAACAAAACTCTGTTTTTCTTAGAAATACCTGGACTTTACTTCTGCTCGGCTTGCTGGAGTTCTATTGGTGAACTGCTGCAACAAATCCTTCTTCCTTCATCTTATTTTATGCCTTCAAAGAGTCTAGATAAGCTCTGATACCATGTTGGAATTTATGAATATTCAAAACACACAGGGAGAATAAAAATTCTCCTCCTTTAACACAAAGAAATGCGAACAATTTTTTTTTACTGGACAGAGATGGCACAAAACAATTTTTCTAATTCATTAACTATGAAAACTATTACAAAAATTTGATCTTCCTCTATCAGAGGGATTAAACTATGAACTCGACTGCTACAGACACAGTGCTTTCAAAACAAACTGTCTCTCTGTATTTTACAAAATTGCACATACAGTGCTATGTTTCACTTTTCTGTGTTTTCTCTTTGCCTGCGGGATTTTTCACATTACACAGCAAACACACACCATTTTTTTTACAATAATCTATGCCGGTAACAAAATATATGACGCAAATTTTCAAAACATAAACAAACTCTATTAAAACATAAACAAACTAATGAGAAATATTCTGTGGGTCCCTACGAAGGCACTCTCCCTCGGGTACATTTGATCTGTGTTGTGCTCCCGCACAAAATATCCATCCTTGATCTCTGGTCAACATATGATGCTTTGGTCAACTGCGGAAGCACCCCATGGTTCTTTTTCAAAACCTTTTACTGCCCCTGTAACACTACGATTAATAAAAAACATAAGACTTTAAACCTGGACTTCAAATTCTTTACAAAACCGATTGGAAAATTTTCGCGTAACAAAATGACCCTACGTCAGCGAACCCAAAATGAACACAAATGCATTCTGATTGGCTGTTGTTGGCCCCCATAGAATTCAAACAGAAATATAAACTAGTCTTCATAAAATCTTCGCGTAACACTTTGTGGTGGTGACGTCACGGGGAAAATGGACGTGAATCAACACGATTGGTCCACGTAGCAGTGGGGCCACATCAGCGCTTTAGCAGAACATGGTTGTGGATGGTTTGGACAATGGAAAAGTGATATGCGATGTGTGATGGAGCACTAGTAACTCCTATTCAAATATTGCAGCTTATTTTTTAGACGTCCTGGACCAGGGTGCTTCCCAATTTGGCGCCCCATCCGCACGAAATTGGTCTAACAATTTTTTTTTTAATGATTATTACCAAGATGGCCTAAATTTTTTTGATGATTATTACATCTGTCTGTTGGCTCAGACCGATGAAGGTTGGAGGGTTGGCGATTAATGGGGTTGATTGCCGAATTTGTCAGGAAGAAGGGAGCGCAATGGAAAGCTGGAGATTGAGCATGAGGGCGGAAGAAGTTCCAATTTGAGTAGATGTATAGTATCAATTGTGTTGCTCCTACTCATATCATTCAAAGCTATTTCCTCTAGGTAATGCAGTGTAGCATCCATTGTACAACAACGACAACATCAATAAATGATCAAACCTATTGGTTTGTCAAAAGATTGTCTTTCCCCAATAAATGCGTCTCTCGATCCATATTTCAAATTAGCATCTAATTTTTTCTTATTATTTCAAATATAATATGAAGTGTAAAAATGGTTGTAAAAATATGTTAGGAAATTACTTATGGAGTAATTAGGTAATTTTTTTTTCAAGTTTAGTGGGATTATATCTTGATCATGCTCCCCATATATCACTAGAATCTAAAAATAATAAAATAAAATTTATAACTTTTTTTAATTAATTTTATTTTTACAATGTATTAAAATATTATTATGAATTGATGTTTATCTATTTTGCTTAGTAATTTATTTAATATCACCTGTATTTTACAACTTAATATGAGTGACTAATTTAAACTTGACATGTTTTTTTCAAAATAAGAATAAAGTATATTTTAAATTAAAAACAAAATTATGGCTTCTCCATTAAAAATATAAATTTTGTATTTTTATGTTGGTTTTTTCTTAATATTATAATACATAAAAATGTGGAAAAATATTTCACTTTCACTCTCTATATTAAATAACATAATTCTATATCAACTCTATATAAATAAAATTATTAAAAAATAAAAATAAATAAATTTATATTTACCCTTTGAATATCTGTATTAAGTAATATAATTCAATTCATATATGTATATATAGAAAAATCATGTGTGTATGTTCACCATACTAAAATATTTCAATGTGTCCCAAAAAAATTATTAAAAACAAAGATAAAAGATTCAAAATAAAATAAGATAAAATGCTTCCAAAAAAATCACATCTCAATTTTAGCTCCCCGGTGGTTTCTAATCACTAAGTGGTTCAGGGTTTCTAACCACAAAGTGGTTCATCATCAAATATTGAAGAAGGTACTCATCCAACCAACAATTATATAGTGTAGGGATGCAAAAACTCTAAAATGAACATTGAAAGAATAATAAAATAATTAAGTTGAATGTTATAGAGTTAAAAGATATAAAAAAGAAATCTAAAATCTTGGCCTTTAATAATAAATAATTATTAGTTTTCTTTCTTATATATTTGAATTTGGCTTAATATATTATTATGATGATATAATAATCATAATAATTTTAGAATAAATAAATGAACCAATTGGAAATTACTAAATCTATTCCTAATAATAATATGTTATTAAAGGTGAGATATAATATTATAAATATTATTTTTCTTTAATATTATGATAAAATATTAATAATTTCACAAAATATTAATAATACCTCAATACTGAAATAAGGTGAGAGAACAAAAATAAGAAGAAAAAAGTAGAGGGGAATGCATTAACTAAGGGAACATAGAGACAAGAGCCAAAAATTACTAATCTTCCACCCATCATGCCTATTCAGGGTGACAGATTTTTTTTCGATTTCAATAGCCTCCCTGAATTTGTGGTGATGGATGTGGTTGATCCTAACAATGACATGAGAATCTTCAAAATAAACATGGTGTTTTTCTTTGTTAGCATGTTCCGCCAAGGCTCACGAGCGAGTATCAACTCCATGTTCATGAATCTTTTGATTTATAGAGCGACTTGTTTCCAAATTTAGGGGGTCCCATAGGAACATGGGGATAAATAAATATCCTTCATGTCTCTTTGATCTACAGGGTCCTTGATGAACTTGAGGGAGCTACAAATAATGTTCAGGGGTCTAAAAGTGGAAGAGATACTGTGCTTCCTTAAAATCCGAGCAATCTTGTTTGTGGTACCTTGGATAAAGGGAAGTTGAATGTTGGTAACAAAATCTCTTTGATCTTTTCTTAATTTAGGATGTTTTCTAGCCTTTAAGAAATCTCTAAGACCTTGTAACCAACTATAACAATTATTCCTAAGAACTTTAAGGAGATGGTTATTCTCCTCATCCAAGTGTTCTTTATCGGAGACCCTAAGAGCACGCGTGGCCAAAGTGTTGAGAACACCAACCATTTGAGGCAACAAATGATGGGAGCTAGCATGAAGGTATTTCTCCCTGTGGGTTTTCTTCCAAAAGAGTTGGTGAGAGAAATAACCATCATTTCTCTTGGAGATGAGAACATCACAGAAGAGAAGGTTGTCATCAATTTATGCTTCCATGGTGAATTTAATGGAGCTTGAAAGATTATTTAGATATTGGAGAAACACATACAACTTATCACGAACATGACACCACTTGATGAAGGTATCATCAATGAACATCTTCCATGAAAAGGTTGGAAACAATAGGGGAGAGCGGGGAACCCATGGCAACACCACAAGTTTGTTCGTATTACTCACCTTAAAATCTCAAAAAGGAGGACATGAGGCAAATCTCTACAAATTTGGATGTATCCGGTTCAACGACACGCTTAATCAATTCAACTGCTACATTGATAGGGATATTAATGAAGAGTTAGAGAACATCAAAGCTGAAAAAGATGTTTTTTGTTTCAAAATTTAAACTAGTAAACTCAGTCACAAACAAGGAAGCGTCCTTGACAAAAGAATGGGAATGTTTAATTACTTTAGGAGAATGTGTAATTCATTTAATTTTTAATAAAAAATTGATATGTAATATTTAAAAAATGTTAATAAATTTATTTTTTTTAAATATGAGTTATATATATATATATATATATATATTTCAAGTAATATCACTATTTTGACATATTATTTTTAGTAAATAAAATCTATCAAAAATTTGTTAGAATTCCAAAATCAAGTAGTGTAATCTACTCAAACCAAGTGCTTAACTAGAATTTCAAGGTATTGTATCCATTTGTGCATTCAAAAATGCACGTTAAACAATGAAAAATTATACATACTATATGTATATATAGAACCAATATAATTCATTTTAAATAGGGATTAAATCTCTTGAGGTGCAAATCTTTCTTTAAGTTTTGTACTCTAGAAAAAGTTTTCATATCAAGACAATTGATCGTAGATCACTTGTTAAGAAAGATTTATACTAGTTTATATAGCTAGACTAATACCATAATATATCTATCTTTAACTCTGGATCTACCAAACACTAAGAGATCAAATCTCTCAAGATTCAAGCTTCTTTTCAAGTGCAAAAGTGAAAGAAATATTTGCAACTAGAGAAATTTGATTCCTCTTATTGCTTAGTATATTAGTAGTTAAAATTTATCTATGTTGGTTAATAGTATTATTTATATTATGGAAATCGATATAATTTATATTATGTAAATTATATTATTTATGTTATATAAATTTCACATATCTAAATAAAAAAAATATTCTCCATTTTAATTTTATTGAACCTTTAATTTGGTCTCTATGGAATATTTATGGAATTTTTTTTAGTATTAATAAAGATACAAGGTTTAAATATTTCTCAAAAGTAATTATAATATTTTTTTTTTTAGATTTAATTAAAAAATGCTATAAAATTAAATTAAAATAAAATCTTAAAATATGCTTTAAAACTTCTTCATCTTGGCTAAGAGATTTCTTCCTTGGACTTACAGAAATAGAATAGAGACATATGGTAAGAGTGAAAATATGCCCCACTATGGACCACTAACGAGGTAATTCGAGGTGGAATTACTTTGGTTGAATAATAGTGATGAGTCAACTTACCCATGATTTTGTAACAAAGGCTATTGACAAGTTAAAATATCGGTGGTAAATTGAGTGTGAATATCCATGGTTAATAATCTTGTAATATTGAAAAATTATTCTAAGTTTCTTTTATGTACTCATTAATTTTTATTTTTATTTTAATATATATAGTGAAATGACATTAAAAAATAATTCTCAATAAGTACTCCTCAACATAATGCAGTTGTTCACACAAAGAAAATAACTATGAAATAAATGGCAAGAGTTATGCTTAATGAAAAAGATATTCAAGACACTTTTTAGGAGAAAATATTGATATAGTAGTTTATATCTTAAATAGGGCTCAAGTGAGAGTGAAAAAATAGGAATCCATCATAGTAGGTAAGACCCGCTTAACTCAAACAGTTTAATGTGTTCGGAAGAAAGTGCTACATCAAGAAAATGAAGAAAATATAGAGACGTTTCATTTGAGAGAAAATGAATGAATCTTCCTTGGCTATTCATTTAGCACGAAAGGTTATAAGTGCTTAAAATATATATATACAAAAAAGGATATAAAACACTGATGTGAGAATAGATGAATTAATAACCTGAAAAGAAAAACAACGGAGAAAATAATATTTAGGTGAGATAACAAGAAAAGAGTATGAAGAAAAAAAACATTAAGAGAAAGAGGAATAAGAAGAAGAGATAGAACCTTAACATATGAAGAGTCCATCTAACTATGTTCAAAAATTTCATCTGGAAAGCCAAATGCTTGGAAACAAAGAGTCATGGATTTAGACAAGAAGGAAAAAGATAGACACTAAAGCATGCAAACATTTCCTTGTTGCGAAAAGTAGAACCCAAGAAATTTTCCCAAGCTAGTGAAAATGAGCATTGGATCAATGGTATGAAAAATGAACGAAATCACAATAAGAAAAATTTTACATGGGAAATTGTGCCCTGACCAAAAGATAAGAATATAAATGGAACCAAGTGGGTCTTTAGGAATAAATTAAATCACGATGGATTGGTAATAAGGCTATGCTCAGGTAGAAAAATTTTAATTTTAGGAAACTTTTGCTACACTTTCCAAACTTGAAGCACTCAGAATGTTCCGAGTGATTGTAGGTTTTATAAATTTCAAAGACTATGAAATGGATATTTATTTATCTTTCGTGAAAGGATACTTAGAACCAGATGTGTAGGTTAAAGAACGGAAGGGATTTCAATTTCATAAAATGAAGATTTTGTTTGCAGATTGAAGAAAACTCTTTATGGAATAAATTAAGCTCCCAAGGTTTAGTACTCAAAGATCTTTCAATCATATCCATCATCAAAGGATATTACTAACAGATAAGTAGAAAAAGGAATTGTCTCTACAAAGGTTTAGAGTATAGGATTAAGGGGAATGATTTAAAAAATAAGGAAAATTATAGATAGATTGAAAATTATAGTTTAGAGGGAGCATTCTTTTTTCATTGTTGTTTAGGGGAAGAATTACATAAAAATGAAGACTTATAGATAAATTGAAACTTACAGACACAATTTTTTTTTTGTAGGGATAGCAGATAAAGGGATTTCAAAAGTAGAGGTTTAAAACAAAAGGAATCTATAGTCAATGGGAGCTCCTTCACATTTTTCCATGAATTTTCTAAGGACTTTATAAGTGCCAAAAGGGGGATTGTTGAAAAAGGTTTTCATTGATATCAAAGCATAGGGGGGAATCATTTGTTGAAAAAGGTTTTCATTGATATCAAAGCATAGGCGGGGAATCTTTGATGAAAAGTGAATTTGCCAAAGGGCAGGTTCACCTTTCAGTTAAAAAAAATGAATCTACAATCTTCATTTTCATATCGAAACTGTGAATTCATAGCTCTAACTCGATCCTAGGACCTGTGGGTTATGGTCCCACTTTGCTACTAATGCACCACTTCAAATGGAAAAACCCACTTAAACCACAATCACCGCTTTATGCATCTAAAAATAATGCATTTTAAATTAAAGCCCAATTAAATTCTAAATCTGGGCAACTTCATCAATAATTTCTGGAAGCTTCTTTAAATCTCGAACCCTTGATTTGAGATCTTATAATCACAGCAACCATTTTACTTCATAAGTGGAATTTTTACTCCTTAAACAATGGTTATAAAATCATACACCCGGATTACAATTCTGATGTGGAAGTTTACTTTCCAACCAATGATTAAAACCCATTTTATAAAGACCATCTCAAGCATATTCGAATTATCATTCAAATAATGCAATTTACCCAAAGTAAGAACTTCGCCTCAGCTCATGGAATTTCGAATCAACATTCGGTTTATAATAACATCCATTATAAAATGGTGATAGCATGAAAATCTTTTAGATGGTTTACATCCACGTATTCGTCCTTGCGTTATCAAAGGTATTAATAGAACCTTGGAATAACATTTACCAACTGGCTATCATCACGTTCAAAAATTCACAAACAGCTTACCATTTGTCCTTGTGCGGAAACCGGTTGTGGATTTTTGAAACCTGCCTTCCACGTTCCACTTCATCTCATGGTTCCCTACAATTAAACCATCTTTCACTGCGCCATTATCTTCGATTCTGCCTTTCAGTTTCACGCCTTCAAGTCAATTTTGTGAACAAATTCTACTCTTTCTCTGCGCTGGTTTAATGCCGCACACCAATCTTGAGGCTGTGAGAAACTGGTGGTTCGCACTAGTGCCCACACGACTGCATTTCTTTGAATTCAACCACGTTTAATACGGATTTCCCCAGGTTCGCATCAAACCACAGTTTCTCCATGTCTGTTGCACTCTGCCATGGTTTCATTGTGCTATTGTGTAGTTTTTTAAACCATCGTTCTGCCATGTTAAAATTACAGGTTTAACTCAACATATAATCACACAATTTTCATACAAAAATATCCTATATTGCGCTATATCGCCTCTATATTGCCATTGAACCTCACAGTCCAATATCACAGCATTTAACTTATAGAATTAAACTATGAAAAAAACAAAAATCGATACGAAAATCCACATAACCATAATTCTATTATATATACAAAACTGGTTTACAATCTAAGGCATTGCAGCCTTAGTCACACATTCTTATGCTACTACATTGTGCTCGCTCTCCCTATATCTCCTTAACACACTACAGGCTTCTTTTTTTATCTATTTTTCAAGGACCAAGAATCGGTTTTTAACTAATTTTTGCCCTAGTTTTCATAACTGTTTTCATAACCGCCTCTGCAGTTTCGGATCTGAATTTGAATTCAGATATGTTCGGATGCCCCTGCATCAGACTCACGAAGCACAAAAATTTATGACCTCCTGGTCATATGTCTTCTGTAACTATCAGCAATTCTTCAATGGAACTTCTCCTTGTGATCTTCCTGTAGCAACATATCGAACAATTCTACCCACATCCTCTGTGGAATTGTCCATCGTGAGCTGCAATAAAACCTCTACAATAGAAAGTCCTCCCTGCTATCAGACACCTCACCAAGCTTCTCTCCTAAGCTTAGTCTTTTGGCATCTCTCTGATTCGCTCCTCTCGAACCACCCTCTCGAACCAATTGTGCACTCCTGCTCTAGGTTTCTGCAATCTTCTCACTTGCCCCTACTGAGCTACCTTCACAAAACAAAAAAAATCACAAGCTTCACAAAACTTCATAAAACTGTACCTCTTCTTCTTTGTCTGTAAACTCCTTCTTTCTACGCACGCAAAACTCCTTTCCGCAAGAAATATTTTCCCGCTCTGATACCTCTTGATGAAAAGTGAATTTGCCAAAGGGTAGGTTCACCTTTCAGTTAAACAAAATGAATCTACAATCTTCATTTTCATATCGAAACTATGAATTCATAGCTCGAACTCGATCCTGGGACCTGTGGGTTATGGTCCCACTTTGCTGCTAATGCACCACTTCAAATGGCAAAACCCACTTAAACCAAAATCACTGCTTTATGCATCTAAAAATAATGCATTTTAAATTAAAGCCCAATTAAATTCTAAATCTGGGCAACTTCATCAATAATTTCTGGAAGCTTCTTTAAATCTCGAACCCTTGATTTGAGATCTTATAATCACAACAACCATTTTACTTCATAAGTCGAAGTTTTACTCCTTAAACAATGGTTATAAAACCATACACCCGGATTACAATTCTGATGTGGAAGTTTACTTTCCAACCAATGATTAAAACCCATTTTATAAAGACCATCTCAAGCATATTCAAATTATCATTCAAATAATGAAATTTACCCAAAGTAACAACTTCGCCTCACCTCATGGAATTTCGAAACAGCATTCGGTTTATAATAACATCCATTATAAAATGGTGATAGCATGAAAATATTTTACATGGTTTACATCCACGTATCCGTCCTTGCGTTATCAAAGGTATTAATAGAACCTTGGAATAACATATACCATTTTTCCTTGTGCGGAAACCGGTTGTGGACTTTTGAACGTGATGATAGCCAGTTGGTAAATGTTATTCCAAGGTTCTATTAATACCTTTGATAACGCAAGGACGGATACGTGGATGTAAACCATGTAAAATGTTTTCATGCTATCACCATTTTATAATGGATGTTATTATAAACCGAATGCTGATTCAAAATTCCATGAGGTGAGGCGAAGTTGTTACTTTGGGTAAATTGCATTATTTGAATGATAATTCGAATATGCTTGAGATGGTCTTTATAAAATGGGTTTTAATCATTGGTTGGAAAGTAAACTTCCACATCAGAATTCTAATCCGAGTGTATGGTTTTATAACCATTGTTTAAGGAGTAAAACTTCCACTTATGAAGTAAAATGGTTGCTGTGATTATAAGATCTCAAATCAAGGGTTCGAGATTTAAAGAAGCTTCCAGAAATTATTGATGAAGTTTCCAGGATTTAGAATTTAATTGGGATTTAATTTAAAATGCATTATTTTTAGATGCATAAAGCGGTGATTGTGGTTTAAGTGGGTTTTTCCATTTGAAGTGGTGCATTAGCAGCAAAGTGGGACCATAACCCACAGGTCCCAGGATCGATTTCGAGCTATGAATTGATATTTTCGATATGAAAATGAAGATTGTAGATTCATTTTTTTTAACTAAAAGGTGAACCTGCCCTTTGGCAAATTCACTTTTCATCAAGTGGTATCAGAGCAGGAAAATATTTCCTGCGGAAAGGAGTTTTGCGTGCGTAGAAAGAAGGAGTTTGCAGACAAAGAAGAAGAGGTACAGTTTTATGAAGTTTTGTGAAGCTTGTGATTTTTTTTTTAAAACCATCATCACCGTTGACTGCTCACAGTCCTGTTCCCTGGTTTCGCTGTACCAGTTCTTGTGGTTCCGCTTTTATTCTAAAACACATCTTTGCATACTATTCGTGTATTAAATGCTGGTACTCCTACTCCACTGCGTTGTGACTACACTGTCTTCTCAAAACAGGCTTTAATCAGTCACTGCGTTCATTTGTCTTGGTTCTTGTCTCCACTTCACTGCGCTTTCCATCATATAGTTTCTCACGGTTCAATTTTCTTAACTCGATCGTGGTACCTGTGGGTTATGGTCCCACTTTGCTGCTAATGCACCACTTCAAATGGCAAAACCCACTTAAACCACAATCACCGCTTTATGCATCTAAAAATAATGCATTTTAAATTAAAGCCCAGTTAAATTATAAATCTGGGCAACTTCATCAATAATTTCTGGAAGCTACTTTAAATCTCGAACCCTTGATTTAAGATCTTATAATCACAACAACCATTTTACTTCATAAGTGGAAGTTTTATTCCTTAAACAATGGTTATAAAACCATACACCCGGATTACAATTCTGATGTGGAAGTTTACTTTCCAACCAATGATTAAAACCCATTTTATAAAGACCATCTCAAATATATTCGAATTATCATTCAAATAATGCAATTTACCCAAAGTAACAACTTCGCCTCACCTCATGGAATTTCGAATCAGTATTTGGTTTATAATAACATCCATTATAAAATGGTGATAGTATGAAAAAATTTTACATGGTTTACATCCACGTATCCGTCCTTGCGTTATCAAAGGTATTAATAGAGCCTTGGAATAACATTTACCAACTGGCTATCATCACGTTCAAAAATTCACAAACAGCTTACCATTTTTCCTTGTGCGGAAACCGGTTGTGGATTTTTGAAAGCCGCCTTCCACGTTCCACTTCATCTCATGGTTCCCTACAATTAAACCATCTTTCACTGCGCCATTATCTTTGATTATGCCTTTCAGTTTCACGCCTTCAAGTCAATTTTGTGAACAGATTCTACTCTTTCTTTGTGCTGGTTTAACGCCACACACCAATCTTGAGGCTGTTCGAAACTGGTGGTTCGCACCAGTGCCCACACGATTGCATTTCTTTGAATTCAACCATGTCTAATACGGATTTCCCCAGGTTCGCATCAAACCACGGTTTCTCCATGTCTGTTGCACTCTGTCGTGGTTTCATTGCGCTATTGTGTAGTTTTTTAAACCACCGTTCTGCCATGTTAAAATTACAGGTTTAACTCAACATATAATCACACAATTTTCATTCAACAATATCCTATATTGCGCTATATCGCCTGTATATTTCCATTGAACCTCACAGTCCAATATCATAGCGTTTAACTTATAGAATTAAACTATGAAAAAAACACAAATCGATACAAAAATCCACATAAGCATAATTCTATTATATATACAAAACTGGTTTACAATCTAAGGCATTGCAGCCTTAGTCACACATTCTTATGCTACTACATTGTGCTAGCTCTCCCTATATCTCACTAACACACTACAAGCTTCTTTTTTTATCTATTTTTCAAGGACCAAGAATCAGTTTTTAATTAATTTTTTCCCTAGTTTGCATAACTGTTTTCATAACCGCCTCTGCAGTTTCGGATCTGAATTGGAATTCAGATCTATTCGGATGCCCATGCATCAGACTCACGACGCACAAAAATTTATGACCTCCTGGTCATATGTCTTCTGCAACTGTCAGCAATTCTTCAATGGAGCTGCTCCTTGTGATCTTCCTGTAGCAACATATTGAAGAATTCTACCCACATCCTCTGTGGAATTGTCCATCGTGAGCTGCAATGAAACCTCTGTAATAGCAAGTCCTCCCTGCTATCAGACACCTCACCAAGCTTCTCTCCTAAGCTTAGTCTTTTGGCATCTCTCTGATTCGCTCCTCTCGAACCATCCTCTCGAACCAATTTAGCACTCCTGCTCTAGGTTTCTGCAATCTTCTCACTTTCCCCTGCTGAACTACCTTCACAAAACACAAAAAATCACAAACTTCACAAAACTTCATAAAACTGTACCTCTTCTTCTTTGTCTGCAAACGCCTTCTTTCTATGCACGCAAAACTCCTTTCTGCAGGAAATCTTTTCTCGCTCTGATACCACTTGATGAAAAGTGAATTTTCCAAAGGGCAGATTCACCTTTCAGTTAAACAAAATGAATCTACAATCTTCATTTTCATATCGAAACTGTGAATTCATAGCTCGAACTCGATGCTGGGACTTGTGGGTTAGGGTCCCACTTTGCTGCTAATGCACCACTTCAAATGGAAAAACCCACTTAAACCACAATCACCGCTTTATGCATCTAAAAATAATGCATTTTAAATTAAAGCCCAATTAAATTCTAAATCTGGGCAACTTCATCAATAATTTCTGGAAGCTTCTTTAAATCTCGAACCCTTGATTTGAGATCTTATAATCACAACAACCATTTTACTTCATAAGTAGAATTTTTACTCCTTAAAAAATGGTTTTAAAACCATACACCCAGATTACAATTCTAATGTGGAAGTTTACTTTCCAACCAATGATTAAAACCCATTTTATAAAGACCATCTCAAGCATATTCGAATTATCATTCAAATAATGCAATTTACCCAAAGTAACATTTTCACCTCACCTCATGGAATTTCGAATCAGCATTCGGTTTATAATAACATCCATTATAAAATGGTGATAGCATGAAAATCTTTTACATGGTTTACATCCATGTATCCGTCCTTGCGTTATCAAAGGTATTAATAGAACCTTGGAATAACATTTACCAACTGGCTATCATCACGTTCAAAAATTCACAAACAGCTTACCATTTTTTCTTGTGCGGAAACCGGTTGTGGATTTTTGAAACCTGCCTTCCACGTTCCACTTCATCTCATGGTTCCCTACAATTAAACCATCTTTCACTGCGCCATTATCTTTGATTCTGCCTTTCAGTTTCACGCCTTCAAGTCAATTTTGTGAACAGATTCTACTCTTTCTCTGTGCTGGTTTAACGCCGCACACCAATCTTGAGGCTGTGCGAAACTGGTGGTTCGCACTAGTGCCCACTTGACTGCATTTTTTTGAATTCGACCATGTCTAATATGGATTTCCCCAAGTTCGCATCAAACCACGGTTTCTCCATGTCTTTTGCACTCTTCCGTGGTTTCATTGCGTTGTTGTGTAGTTTTTTAAACCACCGTTCTACCATGTTAAAATTACAGATTTAACTCAACATATAATCGCACAATTTTCATTCAAAAATATCCTATATTGCACTATATCGCCTCTATATTTCCATCAAACCTCAAAGTCCAATATCACAGTGTTTAACTTATAGAATTAAACTATGAAAAAAACACAAATCGATACAAAAATCCACATAACCATAATTCTATTATATATACAAAACTGGTTTACAATATAAGGCATTGCAGCCTTAGTCACACATTCTTATGCTACTACATTGTGCTCGCTCTCCCTATATCTCCCTAACACACTACAGGCTTCTTTTTTTATCTATTTTTCAAGGACCAAGAATCGGTTTTTAACTAATTTTTTCCCTAGTTTGCATCACTGTTTTCATAACCGCCTCTTCAGTTTTAGATCTGAATTTGAATTCAGATCTGTTCAGATGCCCCTGCATCAATCTTCTTGTATTCTAATGTAAGAGCTAGTTTTGGTGGAAAAGGAAGAAGAAAGAAAAAGTTTTGGTTAAATTTAAGGAAGAAGAAAGAAAAAGTTTTAGTTAAATTTCAAAATGAAGTAAAAGGGAGAAAACCTCCGATTTTTTGTGCATTGTGAAAAAGGGCCAAGTTTGAAGGTCTTGGCCAAAACCCAAAATTTTGATAAAACCTCAAGATTCAGTAAAAAGTGGAAAATGGGGAAGAATTTATTATAACATGAATGGCTTGCACAAGAAAAATTTTTAGAGCTCCGTTATCAGTTGATGGGACATGGAAATATTTGACAATTTCCAATTTATCTATTTTAATTCTTGGCTTATTGACAATTCAATAAAAGAACACTGTTTGCAATTCATCAATATTTGAGCATGGAGCATCCCATGTTCATGGCCGCTCGTAATATAGTACTAAAGTGTAGCTCCTCAGGGATAAGTGCCCCTGAACACCTCGATGTATTGCAAAGATATAGTTCACAGGATTTTCTTCATATCTGATATGGAATAGGCCATAGTCACATCCTGTGTCATGTGGCACTAAGATTAAGTTCCCAAGGGCCAGGTTCCCCTTATTGTATCAGCATATTGCTAATTTTTTAAATACTCAGCATCCATTTGTCTTGATATCCGAAGATTTGGTAAGCACCTCATCAGAAAACGAGGTCACAAAGGGGATTAATGTTTAGCTTTTTACTGGTAGGAGTGCCCGACATATCGACATATTATTGTTATAGCCAAAAAAATATATCTGGTTTGGGATTTTTCTTCATATATGATATAACTGCTCCCTCTCTCATCATTTGTCACAAACAGCCTAAGATCTAGCTCTAAGGGCTTATATCGCTCAGCATATTGGCTACTAGAGGAATTGATGGTGTAAATGAATTGAAATATTCTGGCATCTCGATATTTGATTCACTCTCATCATTTGTCATGAATAGGCTAAGCTCTCTCTTCTAAGGCAACCAATATTTTGAACACTATTGGTTATTTAATAGCCTAAGAGTACTAGTGATACTACATAAGCATGCCTACCAAACTGCAAATACTTTACGACTCCCCAGCCGGATGTGTCTCATGTGATCTTGCATAATTCTTTACGACTCTCCAGTCGGATGTGTTGATGTGATCATGCATCTATTTGTTTTTGTTTTTATGCTAATGGCCACGGAAACATACCATTGATTCCATCACACCATCTTACCATACGAAATGATACATTATATGAAGTGGCGGAAAAATACCATATACGAAATTATAAGATATATGAGTATTAGGTAACAATATTATGTACCCATTAATGTTATGTATTTGAATTGGAATTTTGAATTTGAAAGCCCGCTCAAAGTCATTCAAATATCATTCTCATTTGGAGCAGTTTCTTGTCTACGCATTTTCTTGTTGGTCGAGTGATTTTGGCATTTTAGACCAATTATTCTCTTTTTCTCCATAGGAAAGCACGGATTTTTTTTTCAAGGAAGAAAAAACGTTGTTGTATTAGAACAGTTCATATAACATAATTACATAATACTTCTTGGCACATTCGTAGAAGAATGGTCAAGGTCAAAGGATAGTTTTGGCATTTTAGACCAACTATTCTCTTTTTCTCACGAGGAAAGCACGAATATATTTTTCAAGGAAGAAAAAACGTTTTTGTATTAGAACAGTTCATATAACATAATTACATAATACATCTTGGCACATTCGTAGAAGAATGGTCAAGATCAAAGGATAGTTTATTTCCAACGAAGTTAGAAAACAAAACTATCAATAGATCATTGACAAAAGGGATAGATATGGTTCATATACATATCCAATGAAGATCATGATAGCATCAGCAATATAATATAGTCCTCCATCCACTGAAGTAGATAGTAAAGTCGATAACAAAATGGATGAGTCCATATTTAAGACCATACATAGTTTGTTGAGGGTAGAAGGCATCAAACAAAAAGAAATAAACCTGTTTGCCAATGTAAACAGATTAGCCACTTCTTATGAAAAAAGTATAAAGACAGAAAAAGCACAAAATAATGATCTAAAGATGTACGGAAAATGATCCTTCACAGATTTGTGCATTATTGGATCCATATGCTAGATCAGCGAAATTAGACTCGCTTGATAAAGTCATAGGATAAACCGGCTCGCTTGAAAATTTCCCCCAGGCTCTCTTGCAATGACAGAAAGTTATGGCAGCGGATAAGAAAAAGAGGCCACCTGTTTATAGTCTTTGAAGTGAAGAACCATGATGGACCCAAATGGAACTTCCAGTCCAGTCTTGGATAAACTATCAGCTCGCATATTATGCTCCCTATAAATATGGTTCATAGAAAAATCCTGAAATTTGGATAGAATATATAGAGTACGATCAATCCATCCATTTAAGTGTTGTCCCTGCAACTTACACTTGCCAGAAATTCCATCGATAATGATCTTGGAGTCACCATATACATGAATACAAGGTAGTTCAAGATGGTATGCCACCATGATCCCACTCCATAATGCCATGAGCTCAGCCTTATTGTTTGTCCCATGTCCACCGTTCCACAATTATAAATCCTACTAAGAATAGGAGATAAGGATTAGGAACCCTCTCACTGAAATTGTTGAATCATGTTTCGCTCATCTGTAGGTCCATAGAAGAGACCATTAGAGTCGGAGAAGACATCCAAAATTTCATTCCTGTTAAAATATGTCACTCACTTGGATTTGAAGGAGCAGGTAAGTAGAATGATTTCATTTCTCTATTGCAAATTTTGAAACATGTATAATAGTTGCAATAAAATAATTTCACAACATGATAATTTTCTGAGTCTTACAGTGTGAACACAGTATTGAATCTTACAATGTGAACACTGTATTGAGTGCCTGTTTGTGGAAAAATACGTTTGTAATTTATAATTTTGGGTTTTGACTATGGTAGGTTATTTAATTATTGAATAGCCATTTATTAATTGGATTCTCAAAAATCGGAAAGTATACCCAATAAATGTCTCGCAAAAGGAAGCAATAAGACAAGAAAACAAATTGCTGAGTGTTGGAAGTATTAATTCCAACTGTGGCAGACGCGGAGCAGAAAGATGTCAAATTTAAGTTTGATGGGAAATTTGATAGACAACAGTAGCAACATAGTCCTGTTTGGAAATCCACATGCAACCTTCTACATTCAAACCATTCACCCATTGCAATGAATCCTCCACCAACCATTTGATCTGAATTAAATTTGCAGCTAGCAAAATTCTGTCGGCAGAAGGTATGAGGAGCGAAGAGGAAAAGTGACCCATCGGAGAAGGTGACGTCACCTCCCTCTGGACCAACCACAATGTTTCCGTGGGCCAAAGAAATAGTCGAAAAGGCTTCCAAGCACTCCCCTGAAATTAAAGGTTTTTTGAATAATTTTTAAATACGTGATGTATAAATATTTTAAACTTCAGTTTATGTTTTTTAGAAGTGCCGCAACATAAGTTTCATGTTTTAGTTTTTAAACATAGGTTATATATTTTGATATATATATTATAAATATGAAATATTTAATATATATATATATATATATATATATATATATATATATATATATATATAATGTAATATGCCGTGTGTGCATTGTATTGACTGTGTAATATGCCTGAAGGCAAAAAAAAAAGGCAGAGAGCATTGTGTGCATAGTAGTGAATAGAAACAGAGAGACAAAGAACAAAAATTTGAAGTGTTGTGTGTGTGAAACAGCCAAAAGATTTCCATTGTAATCCATAACTTCGTTCTGAAGACAGAATCTCATTTTGTAATATATTTTATGCGTAATGAGATAGTTTTTAAAGCACCTCTATCCATATTTTTGTATTGAAGATCTATGTTTATTTTCCTCTGTGTGTTTGGAATACTCAGAAATTCCAACATGGTATCAAAGCTAGTCCAGGCTCTTTGCATTTTCCAAAGAAGCTGAAGGAAGGAAGAAGGAGTTGTTGAAGTTTTCTCCAGCATCGTGAAGATTTAACAAAGTCAGTTATTTAACAAAACAAAGTTTTTTGTTTTCTTGAATATTATAGTCCAGAGAACTGTAAAAGAAGAAGTATTTTGAAGACAAAGTTTTATCTCTCAGCAGTGAGAAGGTTTGTTTATTAAAAACACAGTCAAGTTTTTTTTTTAAGCATAGTTCAGAAAGCTAGCTATGACAGGAGCCATCACAAGAATAAGTATGGGAGATACTCAACTCCCACAATTCAATGGGAAAAACTATGACTATTGGGCAATCATAATGAGAGCCATGTTTGCCTCTCAATATTTATGGGAGCTAGTTGAATATGGTTTAGAAGAACGAGCAGATGAACAAGAATTTAATGCCTTAACACAAACAGAGAAGGATTTGCTAAAGAGTAATAGGAAGAAGGACTCAAAATCCCTCCTATATCTTTATCAAGTAGTGCATGAAAGTGTATTTTCAGGAATTGCAACAACAAAGAGGTCCAAGAATGCATGGGATGCCCTCCAAACAACCTACCAAGGAATGGAGAAGGTAAATAAAACAAAGCTTCAATTAATGAGAAGAGATTTTGAAGTCATTTGCATGAAAGAGTCTGATACAATAGACTGATTCTTCACTCTATTGATTGGTTTGGTTACCCAAATGAGATCTCATGGAGAGACAATAGAAGAAATAATAATAGTGGAGAAAGTATTGAGGAGCTTACCCTCAAGGTTTGATGTGATAGTCACAACCATTAAAGAGACAAAGGATCTCTCAAAGTTTACTGTTGATGAGCTTCATGCATCACTGATGACACATGAACAAAGATTGGGTAGAACAACAAACTCATCTTTGGAACATGCCTTCAAGACCCAAATGTCTTTTAGCTTTTAAACATAGGTTATATATTTTGATATATATATATATATATATATATATTATATGTCATGTGTGCATTTTATTGACTGTGTAATATGCTTGAAGGCAGAAACAAAAATACATAGAGCACTGTGTGCGTAGCAGTAAATAGAAACAGAGAGACATAGAAGAAAAATTGAAGCGTTGTGTGTGTAAACAGCCAGAAGATTTCCATTGTAATCCAGAACATCTTTCTGAAGACAGAATCTCATTTTGTTATAGATTTTATGCTTAATGAAATAGTTTTTAAAGCATCTTTGTCCATATTTTTGTATTGAATCTTTGTGTTGAGTTGAGGAATTTTATTTTCCTCTGTGTGTTTGGAATACTCAAAAATTCCAACACTGAGAGCACACAAGATTATTTTGTTATGAGAGATATATATACACAGTTGTTCAGTTAACAAAAAATTGAACTGACTAAACTAATTCTAAACTATCATAATCATTTTTATTTCCTAAATCTACGTCAGGCTGAAGGAAGGCAGAGTTCAGGGTAACATCATACCACGTTCAGTCTGGTAGCTAGCCCTACCAGAACAGGAGAGGGCTCTCTCCAGGTCAATCTCAGTGAAAATTAATCAATAGGGCTTGAGATGAATCAAATTAAAGCTAATTTTAGGCTAGGTATATAAGTGAAGGAGTTTGATTATGTTTTGGAGTTTTTTGTTGGATCAAGGGAATGGCAGTTTTGGGTGCGGGGATTAGGCCTAGTTTTTGCATAATTCTGATTGGGCAAGGTAGGCAGTAGTTTTGATGCTTTATATTGAGTGGATGGATGGATCAGACCGGTGAGGAGATGAAGAGGACAAGAGGGTCTCAAGAGTCCACCTTAAATAGATGAAAACATGAAAAACTAAACCAAACTGAAGGCAGAGCAAAGTAAACTATGAATTCTACCTTTATAACTTGTTTGTTCAGTTTAAGAAGATAGGAGAATGAAATTGGTACACATAAACATCAATGAACTTACAAATACATGGAGAAAAACACCATAAAAAAGCAGAGCCACAAGGATCCCAAAAAGGGTTGCAAACCCTGGTCTATTCCTTTGCCAAAATTGCAGAATGAATGTACAATGAAGTCCTATGCAATCCCAAAAGTCCAACCCTGAAAATGACTGAGAAAATACATCATATAGACAAGCCTAACCCATTCCCACGCCTCTAGTGGTCGAGATCATCATTCTAGGAGCTGTTTCAACCATATCTAAACTAGGAACTAGAAAATAGGCCATGAAACAACTTGCCTCTATATGCTAGGAAACTGATCCATTCACTCACATTTCACCTTTTAGTGAAAGAATCTTCTAGAACAAGTAAAAATGTGCCAAAATTACATCATCAACATGAAATTACATCAAGGTACATCAATATTTACAACAAAAAGTGAAACTGGCCAAAACTAGGCGAAATTCTGAGCTGTGAAGTGAAAAATAGGCCAAAATCCTCTATGCGCCACGCCCAAAATCTCTATGCGTAGCACAAATTTGGAGCTGATTTTTAGGCCCTTACTGAAGTCCACATTGATCTCATGATAGCTCGTTCGAAATCCCTGCCTATATTCTTTCCAACCTAAGTGGAATTTCTGGATTTGGTGTTCATTTGCTCCTCCAAAAGTTCAATCTCCCAAGACTGGTTCCTGTGTGAGCAAAAAGTGGCAGAAAGGCCATTTTCAAGTTGTTTTTGACCCTTTAGATCACCCATAACTTGATGAAACTCTTACGCCATTCCTGAGCATGCATAAATTTTCATAAAAAATCCAAAAATACCAATTTTTTCTCTAGAAGATCTCCCAATCATAAGCGCGCGCAAGGTGGCGCTACGCATCGGGCAGAAAGACCTGTTTTGTGACCAAAAAATTCAAAAATAACAAAATTTTCTCCAAATTCCTTGAAATTTGGATTGGAAGTCCCTCATCATGTACCATGCTCAGCCAAAGAAGCTTCAACCAAGATTTGAAGTCGATCATGCCTTTTGCGCCTCCTTAGTGCCCTTCTCAGCCTCGCAATCAGGATCTTGATTTTTGATTTACAAACATGTGTGCGTGCCCAATAGTGATTCTTCATGTGCCTGAGCATGTTTTTCTCCTTATTCGCCTTCTCCAACAGCTTCTCGAGATGGATGTTAACTCTCTCAAGCCAATTTTCCCTATCGGCCTCAATCTCCCGCTCAATAGGTGACATCTCGGATGGGCTTTTTCGGGCAGCTTTTCGGTTCTCATGGATGTTTTGCAATTCCATGATCGTCTGCTGATCCTCCAGCTGCTTATTCCGCTGCTCTGAATATTTAATGATCCACTGAGCTCTCTGCAACTTCTCGGTCTCAGTTTTCTGCTCCTGAATGATCTCTCTCAATTTTGAGTTTGGAGAGCTCACGTCCACATCAATCAATGTAAAATCAGTATCCTGACCTCCTGAAGGGCCTTCCTCCTGCATAGGCCTCTATCCTCTATCCTATACCTGTGCTGATGGCGACGGAAATGAGACCCCTTCCACCCCAGGTGGAGATAGTACTCGTCGGGCTGCTGCAAACAATGCTCTCATGCCTCTCTGATAAGTAACAAATACTGGCACACCGATAGGCTCTGTCTCGGGACCTTCAAACTGATGTGAAGGCTCACCTGCATCATGAAAAATCTCTGGAGGAGGCTAAGGGACTGTGAAGAAGTCATGGGAAATGAAATCTTCCCATGTAATGCCCTGCAATCCAAGCTGATGTACCACAATCATCTTGATGAGCGCATAATGATAAATTTTATTGTGCTACTGCTCAGGAGTCTTCTTCTGCACAAGAGTAGTCATCCTCTCTATGTTTCGGCACATCAAATATGGAATATTCATCATCCTTACTCTCGTGAAATGCATCAATAGTCTGATGTGCTATGCATAAAGGCGTGAGAAATGGCCCTCACAACTGAAGTACCTGATAATGAGTCTCATCAATGGTGCATAAGATTCCTTCAGAAACCAGAATGTGAATACCCTGCTGAGCTGCCTCACATAGCCAGGCCTGATGTATGGCTCGTAATGTACTCTATCCACCTACTGTCTCTTGTTCCACTCCTCTCCTACATTCGGTATTCCTATTGCCTGAGAAATGGTTTTTGGTGTCAAGGTGAAATTTACACCAGCGAGAGTAACATGACCATCACGCAAATGTAAAACAAACAACCAGGCTAACTCCTGATGATGTCAAATCTAAGAAATCCTCTCACAATACTGATAGCATGATTGCTCTCGGAAATAAACCATGGCAAGTGGGCAGGCCTCCAACTGATTCAAAGAGGTGGGTTCCTCCCTCACATGTTTGCCTCCTTTTCGAGGCCTTCTTGGTGCATGAAGTTCTATGGTAGAATCACTGTCTTTCTCATAAGATGAATCTGTGTCTGTCATTGAGTTTACAAGTCTATGCCAAGTGTATGTTTGATTGTTTGAAAATGAGAAATGAAGACTTGATGTTTTTTGCCTCCAATTATCAAATGTGTGCCAAGACTGTGGGAAAGATGGACAACGGGAAAAAAGGGTATAGTGGACTGTCAAGTGAAATTAGAATGCAATAGCAGTCACTTGACTGTTGGGAATTGGGGATTTGGGATTTAGGATGCAAATAATATGAGAGAGGGAACGTGATAGGGATAATAGGATTTTAGGAACAAGTGATATGAGTGATTTTATAAGGAAATAGGGAAAAAGGGGAGGCACAGTATGATGATATGGCAGTGATGAAGAAAGGAACCATAGATGGAGAATGGGATTTGCAATACTTGGCACAAAAATCAGACCTTTAAACCACCAATTTTAAAACCCCAAGGAGCAGATTTTGATATGAATATAGGGTTTATATTTTCAAACTCCAAACTTGCAAATTCTTCAAAACCAATCTCTCAACCATACCAAACACCAGCAAGAGTGATTGTATAAACTTACTTGAGCAACAGAGATTGAATTGTTTTGGTTTTTGCTGAAGCAGTGACGAAATTCTTCTTGGAGGCTTTGTGCGCCGCATGCACACCGAGTGCGCCGCGCCGGGTATATGTGCCGCACCAAAGCAAATTTACACTGTAGAAAATGGCTATGTGCGTCGCGACATGCCAATGCGCCGTGCACACTCCAAACACACAGTCTCAGCTTTAAACTCACAGTTTCTCCCTTCCACAATTGAAACCGACTTCTTTGATATCTCTTGAGTGAAAATGATTTGATAAACGTGGAAATAACTTGTATAGTCCTTGATTTGATTTTTTGTTTTGCAAAACCCCACTTTCTTATGTTTTAGCTTTGGCACTTTTTCACTTTTAATACAAACTCTGTTTTTGTTTCCATCTGATCTTTTTGAGCTGAATGATGAAACTTTTCTTGATTTCATGCAGGGATGATTGGCATTGGATTTCGGAAAAGGATGACCAGGGCTGCGCGTGAAGTACTTCATTACTAAAAAACTTTAAAAAATACCAAGGATGAAATTACATTTATTAGAAAAAATAAATTTGACGATTTCTTCTTCAAAACTCTGTTTTGAAGAAGAACCATTCTCAACATTATTGATGATGAAAATTTTGAAATGAAAACTTATTAGAAACATCCTCATGTACCTTCTGGAATTATTTGACATTTTGACAATGAAACCCTAGACCTAATGACTGAAATGACTCTCTGACCAAAAGACCATCCATGACTATGAATGACTGTAAAATTGACTTCGATGAATTTGAATGAACTTTAATGATCAGACACAAACTAGCAGATACATGACATGAGGTAAAATGAGAGATAAGACCCTTTCGTCAGATAATCTATGCTTCTAATGGAATGCAACTAATTGGATGAATGAGACACCTAAAATGAAATGCAATAAAGAGTTTTTGATCTCTGACGGAGGTATGACTATACCGACTCTAACATTGGCTCCAATGGGGATGGTAGCTCTTGGGAGGTGCCAAGAACTATAGATCTTTGGAAAGCAGACAATGCCTTCGTCCATTGGGCTATGGAGTCCATTATTTTGACAAAGAAACACAAGACTGTTGACTGATTTCTTGACTGAAAATCTGACTCAAACTGACATCAACTCTAAAACTGAAATGACTGAACCAAAATCGACTTGACAATTTCAAACCAAAACCGAAATCCTTCTTCAGAATTATAGCCTTCACTTCGGGCCCCAAACTGAAGAAAAGATCACAGTGCACACTTGCGATGAAACTAAAATAAATGGTATGTACAATGACAATGTGATCAGCAGAAAACATCTTAGAAATGGTACCGCTTAAGTAGCTGACCATTGACCGGCCCTCCTGGCCAATCTTCTCCGTTCATCCCCTTCAGAAGAAAAGTGTTCTGACCTCGATATGCTACAATCTTAAAGGGTCCTTTCCAGAGATTTTCAAACTTACCGTGCTTACCTTTATCCTCATTTCTGGCATCCCATTTCCGCACCATTTCTTCTAGTTGTAATTTGTCCGCCTTTGCTTTCCTGTCATAGATTTTCTTGATTCTCTCCTGTAGCTTGAATGTGTTTTGAAAAACTTCTTCTCTCGTCTGCTGCACATGGATCATTTGGTTTATTCTTCTCTGCATATGATCTTCTTCACTGCCAGCTTCCTGTAGAAGTTTTACCACCGGGACCGCAAGAGAGGTAGGGAACACTGTATCAACTCCATAAACCAACTCAAAGGGGGACATACCAATGGATTTCTTCTGACTCACCTAATCATCCCATAGTGCATTGACCAGATTTGTATGCCAACTCTTCTTTTTTATCTCCAGCAACTTTTTAATGATATTGACCAAAGATTTGTTGGAAGATTCTGCCAATCCGTTGCCTTGCGGATGATAAGTAGTTGAGTGTCCCAAAATGATTTTATAATTGTCACAAAACTCAATCATATTTTTTGATTTGAAAGCTACTGCATTGCGAGTGATCAACTTATTCGGGCAACCAAAACGAGACAAAATGTTATTCTCAAGGAAAGAAATGATACCGAATCCGTAGCTTGTCTTGTGGGGATTGCTTCAATCCATTTCATGAAATAATTAGTCGCTGTTAGGATCCATCTATGCTAACCTAAAGATGCGGGATGAATTTCGCCAATGAAATCCAAACCCCACTACTGAAACGGAGCACTCACCTCAATTGGCTTAAGCGACAAAGGCTGTAATTTATGTCTTCCTTCAAAAATCTAACACTCATGGTAGCTTTTAACCATCTTATACACATTAGCAAACAATGTCGGCCAATAATATCCCGCTCTCAAAATCTTATTGGCTGTTGTTTTCCAAAACAGGTGACCGCCACAATCTCCCTTGTGAAAATCCTCCATAACCCGCTTTGCTTCTTCTTCCACCAAATAGTTCAACAAAACACCACCGGGATCTTTCCAATAAAGTGAATTATTCAAAACAAAAAACTTAGTAGCCTTCAACTTCATAGTTCTACTTTTGTTTCTAGCAATGCCGGGCAGGGGTGACAAATTTTGAAGCACATATACAATATCTAAATACCAAGGAGATGTCACAAAGATTTTTGATACCTGAACTGATGAAATTTCTTCATTATCTTCAGACATAGCAGCGATAAGATTGATGTCCAAAGCGTGAAAATTCGATTCAGCCATTAGCTTTTCCAGTCCTTGTCCTTTGATAAGTTTCTTAGGCTTTATCTCCACATCATACTCTAACAAAGCTACTATCCATCTACCCCATCTCCCTTCCGGATCTGTTTGCACCAAAAAATCCTTTACAGCAGCGTTAGGAACATAAGCAATAATATGAGAATGCAGAATATACACCCGAAAATCTTTTAATGCCTTCACAAGAGCAAGAGCTTGCTTTTCAATTATGTTATATTTCAGGGTTGCATCTCTTATAGTACGGCTGAAAAAATCAATTGGTTTCTCATGCCCATCTCTTTTCTGCATTAATACTGCTGCCATAGTATGCTCCGAAGCAAAAGAGAACAAAATAAAATCTTGAGTGTAATCCGGGCTGATCAAAACCGGAGCTGATGAAAGAACCAACTTCACTAGATTGAAAGACTTAACCGCCTCTTCAGACCACTTTACTACACTATCCTTCTTAAGCATGTCTATAATCTCTCTTAGATGTTCAGCAAGGTTAGGCAAAAAGCGGTGTAAAAAATTCATCATACCATTAAAAGACTGAATCTCCTTCTTATTCTGGGGAAGATCAATTTTCTGAATAGCTTCAACTCGTGTGGGATCAATATGGATGCCATATTTTGAAATAATGTGACCAACGAGTTTGCCCTCATCCATGGAAAACAAACTCTTCTTCGGATTGAGTGACACACCATACTTTCTGCATCACTGAAAAACAATTTTCAGATGGTAAAGGTGCTCTTCATCAAAATTTGGAAAGACCATAAAATCATAAAGATACATAACAAGGAAAACATCTTTCTCATTTGCAAATGCTATGTCCATTGCACGCTGAAATGTTGCACCCTCATTCTTTAAACTGAAAGGAATTTTGGCGTAATGGAAAGTTCCCCATGGAGTGGTGAACATTGTTTTGTCTCTATCATCCTCATGAACCAAAATTTGGTTATATCCAGAATAACCATCGAGTAGTGACATACGAGATGCTCCAACTACTCACTGCAATATGTGATCCATTTTGGGCAATGGATAATTGTCTTTCAAAGACACCTTGTTCAAATTCTGAAAATCAATGCACAAACGAATCTCACCTGTCTTTTTGCGAACGGGCACCAAATTGGAAATCCAATCTGAAAATCTTATAGGAACAATGATACCAGCCTTGTATAATCGATTCACCTCTTTCTCAATCGAGGGCATCAACTTAGGATTTATCCTTCTCAACTTCTGCCTGAAAGGCTTTTGATTTGGCTTAACAGGAATGGTGTGCTGAATTATATTGGTATCATACGTCTTTAAATCTAAATAATCCCAAGAAAAAGCATCAACAAAAGAAGACAAAAAACTCACATATTTTGATTTTACCTCCGGTGGCAATGCTTTAGAAAACTTCACCATCTTTGGATTCTCAGCTGTTCCAATGTTCACGTCTTCAACTCCCTTTTCCGTTGGCCGTAAGGTGGGCTTTCTAGCTACGTCATCTTGATCAAAGAGCTCTTCTAGAGGTATCAAACCCTTAGGAATGACATTATCTTTCAGCTATAATACTTCCATCTGATTTATTTGCACATCGGCCTCACCATCATCATACTCCATGTCAATTGAGGTGTCTTTGAATTTACCTTTGTTTTGCAGAAACTCATCAATCTCATCATCATCTTGGAATACTTGCCAAAATATTTGATTATTTGGGACAATTGGACGATGTTTTACATGGATTTCTAAATTATTACTTGAGTTCATTGGGATCTTTAAATTACTAGCTGCCTTAGCAAGAGCATCCGCAATACCATTCTGAATGCGAGGGATACAAGTCAAAGTATAATCTGAAAATAACTTCAAGATATCAAGAACATCATTTCGATAAGCCCGCATTCGATGATGCTTGGCTTGATACTCACCCTTCACTTGCTTAATTACTAACTCGGAGTCACCATACACTGCAATTCTCTTAGCATTCAACTTCCTAAGTATTTTCAGACCAGCAATCAAAGCTTCGTATTCTGCCTCATTATTCGAACAATCAAATGCTAATTTGTATGAACAAACTCTCACATTACTAGGTACCTTGTTTGGTGCGGAAAAAGGACTACGTACCCAAATGCCGATTCCAGCACCATCACTCCCAACTGCACCATCAAAATCCATAGTCCATAAACCTTCTTCATCTTCTTCCAAGTGCTGAAATTTCGTTTTCTCTGTTATTTCTATTTGCTGTCCCTCAACTTTCTGCTACTTCTGGTAGGCTGATTGCTCAGCGGAACTCTCAAGTTCTCGTCTCTCTTTCATAAAAACTTCTCTGAAACTTTATGTGATGTCCGGAATGTCCTTTACGTCAACTAATTGGCTATATATATCATTGAAACTATCTGAATACAAAACAAAAGACTCTAAATCTGTATGTACATAATTTACCGAATGATTTACTGGTTTCTCCTTGCTGGTGATCATATACTTCATCTTCTGTTCTTGACATAATCTTCTCATCTGACTGAACACCGGAGTGGTAACATAGGAGAAATCGAGCTACAATGTTCCCTTCAACTTCGCTCCCCAAGATCTGGAAAGAAGCATGCCAAATCTTGGAGGTATGTCTGCCACAACCACATCCATCAAAACATTCTGCGCCGAAATCTGATCTAAACTTACCACCAAATATTTAATTAGTCCAATGCATCTCACTCTAGTGGAGTCAAAAGAATATAGATCATGATATTTCCGAGTGATGTCCAATCCCAATTTCTCCATAATCACCCTCGGCATGAGATTGTGAGAAGCTCGAGAATCAAACATGGCATTATGTAACACAAAATCATGGAGTCTAAGGCTGATATAAAAAGCGGCACATCACTATCGGGAGACTCACCATCCAATGCTGGTCCAAATATCAACTCAGGTTGATCATCTTCCACATTCAGCATATCAGACATTGGATCGAAATTCAAAATTTTAGATACTTTACCCTTGTAGCTGCTATTTCTCATCAACTCGGTCAAAGGAATGGAAACTTTTAACTTAGCGATCTCACCTTCTAAGATAAAAGATGAAGTCTTTTCTACCTCTTTGACTGGAGCATCCTTCTTTTCAAATTTCTCCTTCGATAAAATTGGCTGATTTGATCTTTCACTTGCTAATGGAGTCTTGCTTGTAGTAGGATCAACTACATCTTTTCCCTTCTTTTGCGCAATGGGTGTATCATTTTTTGGTGCTGCAACTTATTTTCTCTTCTGGATTGGGTTGATAGGCACATCTCTGTTTCTAAGTGAATATTGTTTCTGCTGGGTGGACAAAGCATTCATATAACCTCTCTGATACTCATCCGACTCTTCTTCAAGAGTTGTCTCATTTGCCAAGATAAAATCCTCATCTCTATGTACAGCTAAACTTTCTGCAAAATCCTCCTCTTCAGTGATAAAGGTTGGCATGTCATCAAGTGTAAAAAAATGATTTTCTTCTCCTAGTACATTATCTTTATCATCTGATTCTGGGCCAACAAAATTCTGTTGTAAAGGAGTTTTTACCTGCTGTTGTGCTGCCAGTTCTGGTGCTCGCTGCACTCGTTGTTTGATCCTGAATTGAGGTTGCTGCTGTCCACAGAAGTTGGGATTCCTGATCTGCAGTTTAGGCTTATCAAGCGCCATTCTCTCAAACATATTTTCCACTTTGCGAAGCAGTTGCTCTGAAGTAGAAGCTTCTTCCTTTATTGCGACTTTCTTCTCTGCTTTCAATCTAGCTCTCTTGTCATTCAAATTCGCCTCAACACTCACTGCAATTTTCTGCATGTCCTCCAGGGTGGGCAGATCTCTTTCTCGTAATGAATAAGCCATGTCTGGATCAAAACCATTCGGAAACTTAAGCAAATATGACTTCTTATATGGTCTTAAATCATCAGGAATTGCATTATAAACCGCATTAAATATGATACAATAGTCTTGGACTGACTCACCAAGATTGCGCTTGATCTTGGTTTATTCAGAAGTGATTTGAAGAGGATCTGTCTTTACTTCCCACAGATCTAAAAATTGTCTCTGCAGCTCGACCAATGTAGCAATACTTCTAGGCTACAAAGCTCTGAACCACTTACGTACTTCACCTCCGAAAGTTTGCACAAACAATCTCATAGTCACATTTTCTTCATCAATTTCATGAAGATCAAAGAAGTCTGCCATTCTATCAATATGCTGCTGAGCAGGAACACTCTGAGGAGTACCATCAAACAATGGGATCTTACTTTGATAATCAGCGGGCATAGCATCCAAGTTTGGAGGCAAGACAAGGGGTGTGAATCTAGCAGCCATTGCTCTTGGTGGATTTATAATTTGTCTTGGAGAAACAGGAGGAGTAGGAGAAGTAGATATGCGAGGTGTATGTGGTGGGGAAGGAGGAGGAACTACTGCAGATTGCTGATCAGATATGGATGGTTGCACGGGAATGGTAGGAATGAAGGGAAGATCGGTGTGAACTTGTGAATCAGAAGTAACTGCTAATGGACCAAGAGTTTTAGATGCAGATTCTATAAACTCGGGAATATTTGTTGCAACAATGGAGCTTTGAATGTTCAAGATGTAACTATCAATGGATCTATTAGCTTGTTCCATCTCAAGATACTTGATAAACTCAGGATTTATCACAGTAGAACCAATAGCACTTTCAGATTTAGTTTCAAACAAAGACAACTCAAATTGATCATCAAACTCAATATCTTCAAGGAATTCAAATACAGTAGGGCATGAATGAGATTTGAAAAGAGGGATCACGGGACTTTATCAACGGAGGATTCTTGAAATCAGATTGGGATTCTCATACACTGGAGGTGGATCGGGATACGGATTTGCTCTAGTATGGCTTCTGGAAGCCAGTGTGTTGGATTAATTTCAAAATCAAAGGGACAAAACCAACTTGTTCAGCCTATCAAATTCTAGACTCATCACCCAAAAGTCAAGAACGATCTGATATACTGGGGTAATTCACAAGTGAAGTGTCACGTTCACAAGCTAAACCAGAGATTGACTGAAGCAACGTTTATCTACTTCCGCTAATGCAAAGAAAAAGCATTTCGAAGGCTACCTGACATAAATTCAGGCTCCGTTTGTAGCTTACAAAACAATTAACACCAACAAGAAAACCATTTTCTTCCCCAGTATGGTCGCCACTATGTTATTGCCTAAATCTACCTCAGGCTGAAGGAAGGCAGACTTCAGGGTAACATCATACCACGCTCAGTCTGGTAGCTAGCCCTACTAGAACAGGAGAGGGCTCTCTCTGGGTCAAACCGGTGAGGAGCTGAATAGGGCAAGAGGGTCTCAAGATTCCTCCTCAAATAGATGAAAACATGAAAAACTAAACCAAACTGAAGGCAGAGCAAAGCAAACTATGAATTCTACCTTTATAACTTGTTTGTTCAGTTTAAGAAGATAGGAGAGTGAAATTGGTAAACATAAACATCAATGAACTTACAAATACATGGAAAAAAACACCATCAAAACACAGAGCCCCAAGGATCCCAAAAAGGGCTGCAAACCCTGGTCTATTCCTTTGCCAAAATTGCAGAATGAATGTACAATGAAGTCCTATGCAATCCCGAAAGTCCAACCCTGAAAATGACTGAGAAAATACATCATATAGACAAGCCTAACCCATTCCCATGCCTCTAGGGGTTGAGCTCATCATTCTAGGAGATGTTTCAACCATATCTAAACTAGGAACTAGAAAATAGGCCATGAAACAACTTGCCTCTATATGCTAGGAAACTGATCCATTCACTCACATTTCACCTTTTAGTGAATGAATCTGCTAGAACAAGTAAAAATGTGCCAAAATTACATCATGAACATGAAATTACATCAAGGTACATTGATATTTACAAGAAAAAGTGAAACTGGCCAAAACTAGGCGAAATTCTGAGCTGTGGAGTGAAAAATAGGCCAAATCCTCTATGCGTCGCGCCCAAAATCTCTATGCGTAGCACAACTTTGGAGCTGATTTTGCGGCCCTTCCGGAAGTCCAAATTGAGCTCCTGATAGCTCGTTGGAAAACCCTACTTGTCTACTTTCCAACCCAAGTGGAATTTCTGGATTTGGTGTCCATTTTCCCCTCCACAAGTTTAATCTCCCAAGACTGGTTCCTGTGTGAGCAAAAAGTGGTAGAAAGGTCATTTTTCAAGGTGTTTTTGACCCTTTAGACCAGCCAGAACTTGATGAAACTCTTAGGCCATTCCTGAGCATGCATAAATTTTCATAAAAAATCTATAAATACCAATTTTTCCTCCAGAATATCTCCCAATCGTAAGCGCGTGCAAGGTGGCGCTACGCGTCGGGCAGAAAAACCTGTTTTGTGACCAAAAAATTCAAAAATGAAAAATTTTCTCCAAATTCCTTGAAATTTGGATTGGAGGTCCCTCATCACGTACCATGCTCAGCCAAAGAAGCTTCATCCAATATTTGAAGTCAATCATGCCTTTTGCGCCTCTTTAGTGCCCTTCTGTGCCTCGCTTTCAGGATCTTGATTTTTGCTTTACAAACATGTGTGCGTGCCCAATAGTTATTATTCATGTGCTTGAGAATGTTTTTATCCTTATTCACCTTCTCCAATAGCTTCTTGAGATGGATGTTGACTCTCTCAAGCCAGGTCTCCCTATCGGCCTCAATCTCCCGCTCAATAGGTGTCATCTCGGATGAGCTTTTTCAGGCAGCTTGTCGATTCTCACGGATGTTTTGCAATTCCACGATCGTCTGCATATCCTCCAGCTACTTATTCCACTGCTCCAAATATTTAATTATCCACTGAGCTCTTTGCAATTTCTCAGTCAATGTGCTGATCTCATTTTTCTGCTCCTGAATGATCTCTCTCAATTTTGAGTTTGGAGAGCTCACGTCCACATCAATCAATGTAAAATCAGTATCCTGACCTCTTGAAGGGCCTTCCTCCTGCATAGGCCTATTTCCTCTGTCCTATACCTGTGCGGATGATGACGGCAACGAGACCCCTTCCACCCCAGGTGGAGATAGCACTCGTCGGGCTGCTGCAAACAATGCTCTCGTGCCTCTCTGATAAGTAACAAATACTGGCATACTGATAGGCTTTGTCTCGGGACCTTAAAACTGATGTGAAGGGGAACCTGCATCATGAAAAATCTCTGGAGGAGGCTGAGGGGCTGTGAAGAAGTCATGGGAAATGAAATCTTCCCATGTAATGCCCTGCAATCCAAGCTGATGTACCACAATCATCTTGATGAGCGCATAATGATAAATGTTTTTGTGATGTTGCTCAGGAGTCTTCTTCTACAAAAGAGTAGTCATCCTCTATATGTTTCAGCACATGAAATATGGAATATTCATCATCTTTACTCTAGTGAAATGCATCAATAGTCTGATGTGATATGCATAAAGACGTGAGAAATGGCCCTCACAACTGAAGTACCTGATAATGAGTCTCATCAATAGTGCATAAGATTCCTTTAGAAACCGGAATGGGAATACCCTGCTGAGCTGCCTCACATAGCCAGGCCTGATGTATGGCTCGTAATGTACTCTATCCACCTGTTGTCTCTTGTTCCATTCCTCTCCTACATTCGGTATTCTTGTTGCCTGAGAAATGGTTTCTGGTGTCAAGGTGAAATTTACACCAGCGAGAGTAACATGACCATCATGCAAATGTAAAACAAACAATCGGGCTAACTCTTGATGATATCGAATCTGAGCAATCCTCTCACAATACTGATATCATGATTACTCTCGGAAACAAACCATGGCAAGTGGGCAGGCCTCCAACTGATTCAAAGAGGTGGGTTCCTCCCTCACATGTTTGCCTCCTTTTCGATGCCTTCTTCATGCATGAAGTTCTGTGGTAGAATCACTGTCTTGCTCATAAGATGAATCTGTGTCTGTCATAGAGTTTGCAAGTCTATGCCAAGTGTATGTTTGATTGTTTGAAAATGAGAAATGAAGACTTGATGTTTTTTTCCTCCAATTATCAAATGTGTGCCAAGACTGTGGGAAAGATGGACAGTGGGAAAAAATGGTATAGTGGAATGTCAAGTGAAATTAGAATGCAATAGCAGTCACTTAACTGTTGGGAATTACGGATTTTGAGATTTAGGATGCAAATAATATGAGAGAGGGAAAGTGATAGGGATAATAGGATTTTAGGAACAAGTGATATGAGTGATTTTATAAGGGAATAGGGAAAAAGGGGAGGCACAGTATGATGATATGGCAGTGATGAAGAAAGGAACCACAGATGGGGAATGGGATTTGCAATACTTGGCACAAAAATCAGACCTTTAAACCACCAATTTCAAAACCCTAAGTAGCAGATTTTGATATGAATATAGGGTTTTTATTTTCAAACTCCAAACTTGCAAATTCTTCAAAACCAATCTCTCAACCATACCAAACACCAGCAAGAGCAATTTTATAAACTTACTTGAGCAATAGAGATTGAATTGTTTTGGTTTTTGATGAAGCAGTGACGAAATTCTGCTTGGAGGCTCTGTGCGCCGTGTGCACACACAGTGCATTGCGCCAGGTATATGCGCCGCACCAGAGCAAATTTACACTGTAGAAAATGGCTTTGTGCGTTGCGACATGCCAATGCGCCGCGCGCACTCCAAACACACGGTCTCAGCTTTAAACTCACAGTTTCGCCCTTCCACAATTGAAACCGACTTCCTTGATATCTCTTGAGTGCAAATGATTTGATAAACATGGAAATAACTTGTATAGTCATGGATTTGATTTTTTGTTTTGCAAAAACCCACTTTCTTATGTTTTAGCTTTGGCACTTTTTCACTTTTAATACAAACTTTGTTTTTGTTTCCATCTGACCTTTTTGAGCTGAATGATGAAACTTTTGTCGATTTCTTGTAGGGATGATTGGCATTGGATTTCGGCAAAGGATGACCAGGGCTGTGCCTGAAGTACTTCATGACTGAAAAACTTTAAAAAATACCAAGGATGAAATTACATTTATTACAAAAAATAAATTTGACGATTTCTTCTTCAAAACTCTGTTTTGAAGAAGAATCATTCTCAACATTATTGATGATGAAAATTTTGAAATGAAAACTTATTAGAAACATCCTCATGTACTTGTTGGCATTATTTGACATTTTGACGATGAAACCCTAGACCTAATTACTGAAATGACTCGCTGACCAAAAGACCATCCATGACTATGAATGACTGTAAAATTGACTTCGATGAATTTGAATGAACTTTAATGATCAGACACAAACCAACAGATACATGACATGAGGTAAAATGAGAGACAAGACCCTTCCGTCAGATAATTTATGCTTCTAATGGAATGCAACTGATTGGATGAATGAGACACCTAAAATGAAATGAAATAAAGAGTTTTTGATCTCTGACGGAGGTATGACTATACCAACTCTAACAACCGTAACGATTAATTCCTTAACACTCCCCCTTAATCCTAAGGGTTACATTGTTTTATTCCTTACTTTTGACATTGAAATTCAAAATTAACTTTTCCTAGCGGTTTGGTGAAGATATCCACTAATTGATCCTTGGAATCACAAAATTTGAGAACAACATCACCATTTTTTACGAGTTCACAAATGAAGTGAAAACGAGTTTCAATATGTTTTCTCTTTTGATGAAAGAAATTGTTCTTCGACAAGGAAATAGCATAAGTGTTGTCACAAAGGATTGAAATAGGTTCATTTTCTGTATATCCAAAGTTAGAGAAAATTTTCTTCAGCCACACTGCTTGACATGATGCTAAATTTGTTGCAACGTACTCGGCCTTTGTTGAAGATGGCGCAACTATGGGCTGCTTTTTGGATGACCATGAGATTAGTTTTCTACCAAATAGAAAAGCATAGCCATAAGTGCTTTTCCGATCCTCAATACATCCTGTATAATCACTGTCTGTATAAAAAACGAGCTTACTGTCTGTTGAGGCTACATATGATAAACCATAATTATATGTACCCGCAATGTATCTTAACACCATTTTCGCAGCTTTCCAATGACATTCTTTAGGAGATTCCATAAACCTGAAAATATAGCTAGCTGCAAATGCTATATCAGGTCTATTAGTAGTTATATACATAATACTTCTACAAATTTTCTTATAAAAAGTTGAATTAACAATAGTACCCACATCATCTTTACTTAACTTTGTACCAACTTCAATAGGAGTATCCACCGGTTTACACATGTCCATATTAAAAATTTTCAAAATGTTAGTAGCATACTTCTGTTGACCCATAAAAAACCATCGTGTTTTTGTTTAACTTCGATACCTAAGAAGTATTTCATTAATCAAAGATCTTTCATTTCGAATTCATTTTTCATTGCAGCTTTAAATTCATCTAATTGCATGTTACCTATATAAATTATGTCATCAACATAAATACACCGTATCAACATATTACCTTGATGATCATTCTTGATATACAAAGTGGTTTCATGGTCACTTCTTCTGAAACCATTATTCAGCAAGTAATGGTCTCTTTGGTTGTCCCAAGCTCTTCGAGCTTGCTTCAACATGTACACCTTATGTTTTTGATTTTTTATTTTGAGACCAGGTGGCTGATCAACATAAACTTCTTCATTCGAAACACCATTCAAAAAAGCCGACTTTACATCAATTTGGTAAATAGGCCACTTTTTTTGTGCTGCAATAGCTAATACAAAACAAACAATATCAATTCCTGCTATAGGTGCAAATGTTTCACCATAATATATGCCTGGTTGTTGTGAAAAAAGTTTGGCAACTAATATTGCTTTGTGCTTATCAACTTCACCTTTCTTATTTAAATTAGTTTTTAAAACCCATTTGACACCTATAGAATTTGTATCATCAGGTAAATCAACCAAATCCCAAGTTTGATTTCTTTCAATAGCATCAATTTCATTATTAATTGCATCTACCCATTCTTTGTCCTTTATAGCCTCTTCAAAACAAGTAGGTTGAAATGAAAAAAATGAAAAATTTATAATATCATCAACATTGTCTTGTGCATAAATATAACTTAAATTTCTCATTTTAGGATTATGAGAATCTGACACAAAAGATGATGAAGTGCTACTTATTGATGAACGACTACTGGTTTTGTCTTCAACCTCTAATCTTGGAGTGCTAGTTGTAGACACTTGACGTTCGTCTAACAAAATAAAAGGATTAGGACAAGTATTGTTCTCCATTTCATTCCAAGATTTGTCTTCCAGAAATTTCACATATCGACTTACGGCAAACGTCTTAGTTATATAATTAAACAATCTATATGCTTTAGATTGATCATTATACCCTGTAATGATATGATTTTCACTTCTATCATCAAGTTTATTTCTTATTTTTTCTAGAATATAAGCGAAAGAAATACATATAAATACTTGAAAGTGTGAAACCGTTACCTTTTGTCCACTCCATGCTTCTTCAGGTACAAAAATTTGAACACTGGAAGTTGGTTATCTATTCAAAATATATACCGAACATGCAACTACTTCTGCCCATACATCTTTAGAAAAATTTTGTGTTTTGAGAAAACTTCAAGACATATTCATAATTGTCTAATTCTTTCTTTCCACGACTCCATTGTGCTGTGGAGTATAACTGGTTGTTGTCTATTTTTTAATACCATGTTGTTTACAAAAATAAATGAATTTTTTAGATTCATACTCACCTCATTTACCCAACCTGATAACTTTAATAAACTTGCCACTTTGTTTTTTTAGCCTCGAATTTGAAAGTCTTGAACTTGGAAAATGTTTCGTATTTGTATTTGATGAAATACACCCAAATTTTCCTGCTAAAATCATCAATAAAAGTAAGAAAATAGAGACTGCCAGCAATTGATTTTTCTTGCATTGGACCACACAAATCTATATGCACTAATTTTAGTTGTTCTTTGGATCTATTAGAGGCTAAAGAAAAACTATCTCGCGTCTATTTACCCTTTTATAAAACTTGTACAAGAAGAGATATGGTCTGACAAAGCAGGAAAAGATTTCACCATAGATTGTCTTTGCAACAAACTCATACTTTTGATAGGTAAATGACGATATCTTAAATGCCACAGGTTAGAGTTAGTTGACGTTGAAACATTATGTGCATACAACTTCTCACTTTTCATATGTAATTGATACAACTTGTTGTTGGTCATCAGAATATTTGTAACAAGAGAATTATGTTGATCATATTTCGTGCAAGTAGTGTTGTGAAAGCTAACATCATAACCATGTGCATCTAAATGACCAACACTCAAAAAATTATGCTTGAAATTGGGTACATAATAAGCATCATAGATATTATTCACAACATTTGGTTTGGTTAAGATAGGTAGAACACCCTTTTCTGAAACTTTAACTTGGTGATCATCACTGAAACCAATAGAGGAACTGAAATATGTATGTAGATGTGAAAAAAAATCACTATGACCAGTCATATGATTACTACATCTGCTATCTACAAACCAAACATCTTTATTAGGTACTTGCACAGTCACTTGGGATGCCAGAAATAAAGCATATGATGTGTTGATCATTTCAGCCCCCATTAAACCTCTGATGAGCAATCCCCTTTTATTTGGCCTGATAAATTTATTTTTCACCCAACCACCGTACGATCATCCTGTCGAATCAAAGGTTCGTAGTCTATTTACCCTTGTGGTCCCCGCGCCCAAATACACTATCCGAAAACTAGTGGTATTCATTGCACCGCTTTTTGGAGGTGGGTGGTATTTCTCAAAACGGAGCGATGCCATACATTATTTGTCACGTGTCTCCACGTATGGCCCCGAAACCACCCTCCATCACACATTATTGTTCGATCAAAGTCACGACGTGATATTCCCAACAGCCTTCCGATCTGGAGGTCTTCATCCGACGGTTGTCGCCTCACGAAGATGCACGAGTTTTAATCTAAGTCTATAATGTCCCTGGCCCACAGTTCATCTCTCTCCAACACAGTTTTAGCCATTGATATTGTCTCGAGAACGAATGGTCCAGATAATTTTCATGTCGCGTTGTCAATCTCGCTTCTCCACGTCATCATTCTACATGCTCCCATCGTGCATTCATCCATCTTCCATACATATATTCCTATTCAAAGGTCAAACGTTCATTATCTACGTCAAATCTCATACATTCCTCGAACCCTTACCAAAACATTTCTCCACCATTTCTCTGTATTTTCTTCGTCACCACCCCACGTACTTCTGCCGTTTCATCATGTCGTGTTGCTACACAGTTATCCCCACTGCATCTCCATCCCCATGCATTTTTTTTCTTGACTATTTTGCATGTTTTGCAGGGTACGAGCGGTGATAAATTGCCATGATTCATAGCTCTTAATTGCAATGGAAAAAATACAGGAAAGGATCATTGTTCAGGAGCCGAAACCATAAAGAAAAGTCATGGCAGGTTGTTGGGACAAAACTTCGATTAAAGAAGCAGGGGTAAAAATCTATCAAACCCTCCAAGAGCTATTCAAAACACAGATTGCACAGATCTAGACATAAATATTGTAGGCAAAGAGTATCAGTGGAAGGTAGAGAATTAAAGGCATGCAATTGAATATTTTGGATCCTGAACCTACCTTTTGAAAGCAGAGTACCAGGTCGAAGATCCTGTAAACCACTCAAAATATTTATGCACAGAAAAAAACACCCTCAAGGTTTTATTTCAGCAGGGTTCTCTCTTTAGGAAAGGACGGAATGTCCCTGTGATTTTAATTCTAAGCTATGTTCCTGAAGAGACTTTCACCTAGTGAATTTATTTCTGTAAGCAGGTAGCAGGGTACAAAAAGTATTACAAATTCATAAAACGGTATGGGCGTGCACGCTTCCACCATTTTTTTTTAATTAGTCAAATTAAATGATCATCGCCTACTCCTTTTTGGAGCTTTCTTATTCTCCTATAAAGCTCCAAAAGAACAGATGATTTAAGGTTCCAGATTTTATCAGAAAATTATGCAGTGAAAGGCTTTTTGTAGACATTTTGTATAACTTTTATATGAAGGCTCAGAGCCCATAGGGTCTTAGTGAGGAGAAGTTCCATCTGTTAAAGAGGATTCTGGTCTTTGGTATTTCACAGTCTGTAACTTTCTCTTATGTGTTATTTTAATATATCATTTAATTTCATCCATGTTTCATGTATCATTTTTTGGAATGCGAGTTGCTCAGTGATTTTTGGTATGGATTCATCCTAGTTGATGCCCATGCTCGGATTAGTCAAGCACTTTAAATATGGCTCATAAATGATATTCTGTTCCACTATTAATCTAAACCATGTTTCTGCTATATTAGTTTCTTTTGGAGGGTGTTTTTAAAATGCTACTGTCATGTATGGATTCTTAGATTGGTAAGCCCATGCATGGTGGTATTGTGTATCTGGATATCAGCTCAATCTTAACTAATATTTTCTCTACATTTCATTCACTACATACACCTTCTGATAACTTGTTTCCGTGAAGTATTTCTGAATCAGCCCGCTTTGCAGTAAGTTGTCTCTGAATTGTTTGTTGCTTTTATATTGGAGTTTTGCATGTTGCCTCTGTAATATCCCTGTCTCTGTGTCAGTTTATGAAGGTCTTTGTCCCATTCAAATTAATTTTCCTTGTTTTACAAGAGATAGCATGAGAGCTTGTTAATGATAACACCCTCTGTTATATCCTATGCTCCTTGCTATATAAGATGTCCTAGGCACTGGTCTATCACAACTCTAGGCTGTCTCTAGGAATGAAAACATATTTCTGGCACCGTTTCCGGGGATTGAAGTTGAGAAAATCAGAATCCCTGGGCCTCGACAAATCATATTCACTCTCTAAGTAGGTGAGCACAGAGAGTTGAGAGTTGTAGATCCCTCACCTTGGCGACTCCACATTTGTTCATTTGATAAATCTATTTGGAGTCTTGGCTCCTCGTAAGCCACATCTCAGGTCATACGTCTAAGCCAAAGACACCTTCAGTGTTTGACCCTGAAAATATCATACATAGAAGAAATTGGAGGGAAATAAAAAAAGTCCATTCTGAGATTCCCGAATTCTCTCAAGAAGACTTTTCGTCCTCCTCCTCTCAAGACTCTCAATTTCAAACATCCGACCCCACTGTCAGAGATACCGATTACTATTCAGATATTCCACCCCGAGGAGGTGTCCAATTTAAAGACAGTCTTCATCCTACTCCTGAGGTTGAATAGGTCAAGGAATTCACCGAAGTATCTACTGTTAAAAGACCTTTGTTCCCATCAACCCCTCAAACTGCAGTTGAGTATATTCCTATTATTATTCATACTCCACTCCCACCTCCTCCTCCTCTTACTCATCAAACTATTTCACTACCTCCACCCCCTCCAATGGAAAATTTTCCAGGCTTCTTGCTAAATAGATATGCTCCTTTCGCATTACCCCAAGTATTGAATGATATGCCCCAAGATTATCTGAAGATGTTGCCCAGATTCAATGGGGAAAATGCGATTGATGCTCAAAAACATCTTGATACTTTCTGCTCTTTTGTAGAGAACTTTAATGTTGAACATTTAGATGTGGTCTTAAGACTGTTTGTGCAATCTCTTGATGGTGAAGCTTGAAAATGGTTTAAAACTTTGGCAGGTCATTCTATTACCACTTGGGATAATATGGAAGATAATTTTCTCAGAAAATGGGGGGAGAATAAAGATCATGGACAATGTCTTACTGAGTTTAATACACTCAACAAAATACATAATTAAGGGGTGTCAGAATTTATCAAGAGATTTAATAAATTGTATTTGAGCCTTCCTGCTGACATGAAACCTCGTCAAAATTCTGCTAAAGTTGTTTTTGTAGCAGCCTTTGATTCAAAATTTGGTTTCTCTCTCAGAGAAAGAAAGCATGCTACTCTGGATGATGCTCGGGCAGATGCACTAGAGTTGGAAGAAAACTTTGCCTCCACTGGTAAATCCAAAGAAAGATCTGAACAAGATACCAGATGAAGGGGCAAAGAAGAGGTATCTACCTCTAACCATGACAGAGACACAGACAGAACGGAAGAAATTACCAAGTTGATTAAAAAGGTGGTCAAGCTTGAATTGGAGGCCAAGAATTCAACTTTATAGAATTTCCACAATGCTCCAAATAGAGGTTTTAATCCTCAGTATAGGAAACCACCCCTACAAATATTTCCAAGGGAAGCAAAGGAGCAACAGGATCAGGAACCACACCCATTGTACCTGGAAGGGCCAGTAGATGATTCTATTGAAGACACTGCCTATAGACTGGAGGATGCAAATCTCACCTTTTCAAATAGTGATGGAGAAGAATACCCTTTGCAAGGAAATGATGGAGCCGAGTGCTCATTGCAAGAAGAAGAAAAGACCAGAGAGACAGAAGAGGCAGAAATTGATCATTATTGTAAACAATTTGATGATTTCATGCAAGCACATTTCAATAGAAGATATGATCTCAGATCTTCTAGGAAGAGGACTCACACTCAAGATCAATAATAAGAGCTACCCCAGAAGGAAGCACCTGCTCAGAAGGAATCAACAGTGTAGAAAGTCATGGACAAAGGTAAGGGCCCTCTAAACAAACCTTTGCAGTCTAATGATCAAATTCCTTCCGCTCCAAAAGTAGTCATTCCTCCTAAAACCAAGTCTGTGTCAAAAGAAGTCAAACCCCCAACTGAAAATAAAGAGCCGAAAGGGGTTGTTATAGAGAAGTCCCCCCTTGTTTTCAGTTTTCAAAAGGAACTTGAAAAAGTCTAAATCACAGTGCCCTTGACTGAGTTGTTGAAACAACCTGCATATGAATCCCAACTCACCTCATTCATGTTCCCTCCAGAAGAAACACTCACTCTAGATAGCCTCAACCTTCAAGAAGAAAGACCCATGGTTGTCTTTGGTCCACATGTTGAGGAATTAGATGCTTCTACTCCTCCCTTTTATGTGTCTCTAGTGATTCATGACCTGCTATTACATAATTGTCTGTTAGAATCTGGAGCATCCCATAATCTTATACCTCTGTCAGTCATGGAACAACTAGTATTACAAATCACCCATCCATACAAATATCTCTATTCATTTGATTCCAAAAGAGTTAAATGCTTGGGGATGATTAAGTATTTGGTGGTCAATCTGGCCCAAATCCCAACAAAAAGTGTGGTAATGGACATCGTGGTGGCTGATATCCCAGCCCGCTTTGGCATGTTACTATCAAGGTCCTGGGGAACAAAAATTGGTGGATCAATCAAGTTGGATTTAACATATGCCACTATCCCAGTTTTTGGTGGCCAAGAGAGGAGGTTGTACAGGGAGACTAGATTTGTCAAGATGGTGACTAAGGCTGACAACTCTGTAAATTCACCAATCTTTAGTAAGGAAGGATATTTTTCATGCTTGATGCTGGAAGAAGATCAAGATTATGCTCATGAACCATCCTTCTGTCAGATCAAGACTGAACAGCCCGCAAAGAGCCATGAAGCAGGAATCTGGACACTCCATTTTGATGGGGCAAATTCGAAGGAAGGTAATGGGGCTCGAATATTATTTATTTCTCCTATAGGAAGGTGGGTTCCATTGTCCTTCAAGCTAGAATATGAAGACACTAATAATGTGGCTGAATATGAATCACTTCTATTAGGATTGCAGACAGCCAGGAATATGAACATACAAAGCTTAAAAGTTATGGGAGATTCAAAACTAGTGGTCAGACAAGTCAGGAATCAGTGTCAGAATAAACATCCTAGGCTAAGGGCTTATAGGAATGAAGTTTGGGACATGGTAGAAAATTTCTTCTTGGCATTCAATATCCAGTTCATGCCCCGAGAATAGAATAGGATGGCTGATTCCCTTGCTGTAGCTGCTAGTACATTTAGACCACCTCATAACCCTCTTTTAAGATATGAAGTTGAGGTGCATTATCGGCCTTCAATCCCAGATAACGTCAAACAATGGCAAGTATTTGAAGATGAAGAACAGATGAAGAGATTCCTGGAAACAGTGGGATAATTTTCCAATATGGAGATTGATGTTGATGAAGAAGAGGTTGAGTCTCAAAACACTTCAGAAAGAAATTGGGAGGAGAAAGTGGCAGGTAATAAGGTGTTTCAGTTAAAGGGAAACATTATACCTAGAGGGCTGGTGCCTCTAGAGAGATTATTTGAAGAAAATGATGTCCCACTGCAGCCAAGCAAAGTGGTAGAAGAAAATCAGGTAGAGGACCTGAATCTTGGTACTGAGGCTGACCCCAAAATTGTAAAACTGTCCAGGAAGATCCTTAGAGAATATAAAGAGCTATATCAGAAATTATTTCAGTCTTACAAAGATGTGTTTGCATGGTCCTATCAGGACTTGAAAACCTTTGATATCAATATAATGTAGCACAAAACTCCACTTAAGGGAGATGAAAAGCCTCATAAGTAGAAGCTTAAACAAATAAATCCCCTGCTGCTCCCTTCCATTGAGAAGGAAATTAAGAAACTATTACAGGCTAAAATAATTGTACCATTGAGGTACTCTGAATGGGTCGCAACCTAGTCCTTGTCCGAAAGAAGAATGGAGAAATAAGGCTGTGTGTGGATTAAATTTAAACAGAGCATCCTTAAAGGACAATTATCCACTTCCTAAGATGGATCACATCTTGCAGAGGGTGGTTGGAGCTTCCAGAATGTCAATGATGGATGGATTCTCTGGTTAAAATCAAGTGACTATACTTCCAGAAGACCAAAAGAAGACTACTTTCACCACACCATGGGGTACATTTATGTATGCCAGGATGCCTTTTGGATTGATTAATGCAGGGGCCACTTTTTAGAGGGCCATGGACATTGCTTTTGTTGGGGAGAAGGATAAATTCCTGGTGGTCTACCTCGATGATATAACTATATTTTCCAAGAATGATACTGAGCACATTGAGCATCTGCGTAGAAATTTTGAGAAATGCAGAAGGTTTGGTCTTTCCCTTAATCCTCAAAAGTATTTATTTGCTTTAGAAGAGGGTAAACTTTTGGGACACATTGTGACTAAAGATGGGGTGAAGATAGATCCTAAAAGGGTAGAGGTAATAAATGGTATTTCTTTTCCCAGAAATAAGAAAGAGGTACAATTATTCCTAGGGCGCATCAATTTCCTGAGACGGTTCATCCCTAACTATGCTGAAATATTTAGACATATAACTGACATGCTGAAGAAAGATAATGAAGTTAAATGGTCCCAGGAATCACGAGAGGCATTTACCAGAATAAAAAGGGCTTTTGAAGAAGCCCCTGTGCTAGCTGGACCAGATTATGATAAACCTTTCATGATTTTTTCTTTTGCATCACTTCATGCAATAGCAGAAGTTTTATTGCAGAAAAATGAGGAAGGGTATGAGCAGCCTATTGCGTTTTTCAGTCAGGTGCTCCGTGATGCAGAATTAAAGTACAACATATTGGAAAAGAAATCATACGCCCTAGTGAAATCCCTCAAAGCATTCCGCATGTATATCTTACAATCCCATATTACTGCATTTGTGCCTACAGCCGCTGTAAATGATATCCTTATCTAGGGGGATAGTGAAGGAAAAAGGGGGAAGTAGATTGCCAAGATACAGGAGTATGACTTAGACATCCGTCCTACTAAGTTGATCAAAGGACAGGGGCTTGCCAAAATGTTATCTGAATCAAACTATCAAGCTCTAGACATAAATTTGTCCATTATAGTAGGTGAGGAATCTGAAGAGAAAGAAGAGTGACAGGGAATTGGGGTACCTACCCTAGAAATACATGTAAAATACCTCACCAGTCAGTGGTACAAAGAGATAGTAGAATATCTCCTCACACTCAGCTACCCACCAAGCTGTGATAAAGCTAAATACAGAACGTTGAGATTGAAATCTCAGAAGTACATAGTCACCAATGGCCGATTATATTGGCGTGATCCCTCAGGTATCCTACTTTTGTGTCTCACAGATGATGTGGTAGAGAGTATAATGGCTGAATTTCATGAGGGAATCTGTGGGGGTCACTACAGCTGGAGGGCCACTACTCACAAAATCCTGAAGGCTGGTTTTTATTGGCCCAAGATTTTTGGAGATGTTTTTGACCAGGTTAGAGCCTGTGAGAAGTGTTAGAAATTTGCTGAAAGACAGAAATTAGCACCTCTGCCCATGATTCCCATGCATGTGGACGAACCATTCAGACAATGGGGAATTGATTTTATAGGTGAAATACATCCTCCATCAAGTGGTCAGCATAAGTGGATTTTAACGGCCACTGATTATTTCACCAAATGGGTGGAAGCCATACCAGCAAGGAACGCCACAGATACGGTGATAATAAAATTCATGGAAGAAAACATCATATCCAGGTTTGGTTGTCCTGCCAGAATAGTGACTGATAATGCACAGGCCTTCAAATCTACAAAGTTTGTAAGCTTCTGTCAGTAGTATAATATCACACTAAGTCACTCTACAGCCTATTATCCACAGGGAAATGGTTTGGAAGAGTCTTGCAATAAAACTCTGGTAAGAGCACTGAAGAAGGTTATCAATGAGAATCAGAAAAATTGGGATTCCCATTCGAAATTTGCTCTATGGGCCAATAGAATTACTAACAAGAGAGAAACTAGGAAATCCCCATATGAATTGCTATATGGGAGGGAAGTATTATTCCCTATTCAATTAGCCCTACCCATAGCCCGATTCATGCAGGAAAGCCAAGAAGAACCTAATGATATGATCAGGAGGATAAACTAGCTGGTGGAATTGGAAGAAACACACAATCAGGTGAACCAGAAGTTGACTAAATATTAGGAGAAGATGAAGTACCTCTTTGATCATCATTCTAAAGAAATGAATCTGCAGGTTGGCGATTTAGTACTCAGGTGGGACATTCATAGGGCTGAAAAAGGAAAACATGGAAAATTCGACCCACTCTGGTTCGGTCCTTTCAAGATTGTGGAGCGGGGAGGTAACAATACTTTCAAGTTGGAAAATTTACAGGGAAATTTTCTTGATGCCCCTATGAATGGTCAGTTCCCCAAGCCCTACTTCCAATTCTGATGCAGGCAAAGACAGCCTGGTGTATTATACTGTATAATATTTTTCTTTTTCATCTTTATTTGAATGATGTGGGTGTCGTGATGAATCATGAAGTAAAAAGCAGAAGGGGTGAAGAGCAGAATTAACACAAAAAGAGTATCTGGTGGTCTGCGAAGTCCTCAACACGTCTAGGGATGAACGTGTCATCCCCAGGTGGAGCCAATGTTGATCATTTCAGCCCCCATTAAACCTCTGATGAGCAATTCCCTTTTGTCTGGCCTGATAAATTCATTTTCTGCCCAACCACCGTTCGATCATCCTGTCGAATCAATGGTCCGCAGTCTATTTACCCTTATGGTCCCTATGCCCAAAGACACTGTCCAAAAACCGATGGTATTCATCGCACAGCTTTTCAGAGGCGGGCAGTATTTCTCAAAACGGAGCGATGCCATAAATTATCTGCCACGTGCCTCCCCGTACGGCCTCGAAACCACCCTCCATCGCACATTATTGTTCGATCAAAGTCACAACGCAATATTCCTGACAGCCATCTGATATGGAGGTCTTCATCCGACAGTTGTCACTTCACGAAGATTCACGAGTTTTAATCTAAGTCTACAATGTCCCTGGCCCATACTTCATTGCTCTCCAACACAGTTTTTGCCGTTGATCTTGTCTCGAGAATGAATGGTCGAGATCATTTGCATGCCTTGTTGTCAATACCGTTTCTCCATGTCATCATTCTATGTGCTCCCATCACGCATTCATCCATCTTCCATAGATATATTCCTATTCAAAGGTTAAACGTTCATTATCTACGTCAAATCTCATGCATTCCTCGAACCCTTACCAAAACATTTCTCCGCCATTTCTCTGTATTTTCTTCGTCACCACCCCACGTACTTCTGCCGTTTCATCATGTCACGTTGCTACACAGTCATCCCCACTGCATCGCCATCCCCATGCATTTGTTTTCTTGACTATTTTGCATGTTTTGCAGGGTATGAGCGGCGATAAATTGCCATGATTCAGAGCTCTTAATTGCAATGGCAAAAATACAGGAAAGGATCATTGTTCAGGAGCCGAAACCATAAAGAAAAGTCCTGGGAGGTTGTTGGGACAAAACTTCCATTAAAGAAGCAGGGGTAAAAATCTATCAAACCGTCCAAGAGCTATTCAAAACGCAGATTGCGTAGATCCAGACATAAGTATTGTAGGCAAAGAGTATCAGTGGAAGGTAGAGAATTAAAGGCATGCAATTGAAGATTTTGGATCCCGAACCTACCTTTTGAAAGCAGAGTACTAAGTCGAAGATCCTGTAGACCACTCAAAAGATTTATGCACAGAAAAAAATGCCCTCAAGGTTTTATTTCAGCAGGGTTCTCTCTTCAGGAAAGGAAGGAATGTCCCTGTGATTTTAATTCTAAGTCGTGTTGCTGAAGAGACTTTCACCCAGCGCATTTATTTCTGTAAGCAGGTAGCAGGGTAAAAACAACATTACAAAGTCATCAAACAGTATGGCCGTGCACGCTTCCAACATTTTGTTTTAATTAGTCAAATTAAATGATGATCGCCTACTCCTTTTTGGAGCTTTCTTGTTCTCCTATAAAGCTCCAAAACAATAGATGATTTAGGGTTCCAGATTTTATCAGAAAATTATGCAGTGAAAGGATTTTTGTATACATTTTTTAGAACTTTTTTATGAAGGCTCAAAGACCATAGGGTCTCAGTGAGGAGGAGTTCCATCTGTTAAAAAGGATTCTGGTCTTTGGTATTTCACAGTCTGTAACTTTCTCTTATGTGTTATTTTAATATATCATTTCATTTCATCCATGTTTCCTGTATCACGTTTTAGAATGCGAGTGGCACACTGATTTTTGGTATGGATTCATCCTAGTTGATGCCCATGCTCAGATCAGTCGAGCGCTTTAAATATGGCTCATGCATGATATTCTGTTCCACTATTCATCTAAACCATGTTTCTGCTATATTAGTTTCTTTGGGAGGGTGTTTTTAAAACGCTATTGTCATGTATGGATTCTTAGATTGGTAAGCCCATGCATGGTGGTATTTTGTATCTGGATATTAGCTTAATGTAACTAATATTTTCTCTACATTTCATTCACTACATACACCTTCTGATAACTTATTTCTTTGAATTATTTCTGAATCGGCCCGCTTTGCAGTAAGTTGTCTCTGAATTGTCTGTTGCTTTTATATTGGAGCTTTGTATGTTGCCTCTACAATATCCCTGTCTCTATGTCAGTTTTTGAAGGTCTTGGTCCCATTCAGATTAATTTTCCTTGTTTTACAAGAGATAGCATGAGAGCTTGTTATTGATAACACCCTCTTTTATATCCTATGCTCCTTGCTATATAAGATGTCCTAGGCACTGGTCTATCACAACTCTAGGATATCTCTAGGAATGAAAACATCTTTCTGGTGCCATTGCCGGGGATCAAAGTTGAGAAAATCAGAATCCCTGGGCCTCAAAAATTCATATTCACTCTCTAAGTAGGTGAGCACAGAGAGTTGAGAGTTGTAGATCCCTCACCTTGGCGACTCCACATTTGTTCATTTGATAAATCTATTTGCATTCCTGGCTCCTCGTAAGACACATCTGAGGTCAGATACGTCTAAGCCAAAGACACCTTCAATGTTTGACCCTGAAAAGATCATACATAGAAGAAATTGGAGGGAAATAAAATCAGTCCATTCTGAGATTCCCGAATTCTCTCAAGAAGAATTTTCATCCTCCTCCTCTCAAGACTCTCAATTGCAAACTCCCAACCCCACTGTCGGAGATACCGATTACCATTCAGATAGTCCACCTCGAGGAGGTGTCCAATTTAAAGACAGTCTTCATCCTACTCCTAAGGTTGAAGAGGTCAAGGAAGTCACCAAATTATCTGCTGTTAACAGACCTTTGTTCCCATCAACCCCTCAAACTGCAGTTGAGTATATTCCTATTATTATTCATACTCCACTCCCACCTCCTCCTCCTCTTACTCATCAAACTATTGCACTACCTCCACCCCCTCCAATGGCTAATGTTTCAAGATTCTTGCTAAATAAATATTCTCCTATGGCATTACCCCAAGTATTGAATGATATGCCCCAAGATTATCTGAAGATCTTGCCCAGATTCAATGGGGAAAATGAGATTGGTGCTCAAAAACATCTTGAGACTTTATTCTCTTTTGCAGAGAACTTTAATGTTGAAAATTTAGATGTGCTCTTAAGACTGTTTGTGAATCTCTTGATGGTGAAGCTCGAAAATGGTTTAAAACTTTGGCAGATCGTTCTATTACCACTTGGGATAATATGGAAGATACTTTTCTCAGAAAATGGGGGGAGAAGAAATATCATGGACAATGTCTTATTGAGTTTAATACACTCAAGAAAAGACATAATGAAGGGCTGTCAGAATTTATCAAGAGATTTAATAAATTGTATTTGAGCCTTCCTGATGACATGAAACCTCATCAAACTGCCACTAAATTTGTTTTTGTAACATCGTTTGATTCAGAATTTTGTTTCTCTCACAGACAAAGAAAGCCTGCTACTCTGGATGATGCTCAGGCAAATGCACTAGAGTTGGAAGCAAACTTTGCCTCCACTGGTAAATCAAAAGGAATATCTGAACAAGATACCATAATAAGGGGAAAGAAGAGGTATCTACCTCTAACTAGGACAGAGACACGGACAGAATGAAAGAAATGACCAAGTTGATTAAAAAGGTGGTCAAGCTTGAATTGGAGGCCAAGAATTCAGCTTTCAAGAATTTCCACAATGCTCCAAACAGAGGTTTTAATCCTCAGTATAGGAAACCACCCCTGCAAATATTGCCAAGGGAAGAAAAGGAGCAACAGGATCAGGTACCACACCCATTGTACCTAGAAGGGCCAGTAGATGATTCTACTGAAGACACTACCTACAGACTGGAGGATGCAAATCTCGCCTTTTAAAATAGTGATGGAGAAGAATACCCTTTACAAGGAAATGATGGAGCCGAGTGCTCATTGCAAGAAGAAGAAAAGACCAGAGACACAGAAGAGGTAGAAATTGATCATTATTGTAAAAAAATTGATGATTTCATGGAAGCACATTTCAATAGAAGATATGATCTCAGATCTTCTAGGAAGAGGAATCGCACTCAAGATCAATAAGAAGAGCTACCCCAGAAGGAAGCACCTGCTCCGAAGGAATCAACAGTGTAGAAAGTCACAGACAAAGGTAAGGGCCCTCTAAACAAACCTTTTCCGTCTAATGATCAAATTCCTTCCACTCCAAAAGTAGTCATTCCTCCTAAAACCAAGTCTGTGTCAAAAGAAGTCAAACCCCCAACTGAAAATAAAGAGCCGAAACAGGTTGTAGTAGAGAAGTCCCCCCCTATTTTCATTTTGCAAAGGAACTTGAAAAAGTCAAAATCCTAGTGCCCTTGACCGAGTTGTTGAAACAACCTGCGTATCAATCCAAAGTCACCTCATTCGTGCTCCCTCCAGAAGCAACACTCACTCCAAATAGCCTCAACCTTCAAGAAGAAAGACCCATGGTTGTCTTTGGTCCACATGTTGAGGAATTAGATGCTTCTACTCCTCTCTTTTATGTGTCTCTAGTGATTCATGACTTGCTATTACATAATTGTCTGTTAGATTCTGGAGCATCCCATAATCTTATACCTTTCTCAGTCATGGAATAGCTAAGATTAAAAATCACCCGTCCATACAAAGATCTCTATTCATTTGATTCCAAAAGAGTTAAATTATTGGGGATGATTAAGGATTTGGTGGTCAATATAGCCCAAATCGCAGCAAAAAGTGTGGTAATGGACATTGTGGTGGCTGACATCCCAGCCCGCTTTGGCATGTTACTGTCAAGGTCCTGGGGAACAAAAATTGGTGGATCAATCAAGTTAGATTTAACATATGCCACTATCCCAGTTTTTGGTGGCCAAGAGAGGAGGTTGTACAGGGAGACTAGATTTGTCAAGATGGTGACTAAGGCTGACAACTCTGTAAATCCACCAGTCTATAGTAAGGAAGGATATTTTTCATGCTTGATGCTGGAAGAAGATCAAGATTATGCTCATGAACCATCCTTCTGTCAGATCAAGACTGAACAGCCCACAGAGAGCCATGAAACAGGAATCTGGACACTCCATTTTGATGGGGAAAATTCGAAGGAAGGTAATGGGGCTGGAATATTATTGATTTCTCCTACAGGAAGGTGGGTTCCATTGTCCTTCAAGCTAGAATATGAAGACACTAATAATGTGGCTGAATATGAATCAATTCTGTTAGGATTGCAGACAGCCAGGAATATGAACATACAAATCTTAAAAGTTATGGGAGATTCAGAACTAGTGGTCTGACAAGTCAGGAATCAGTGCAGACTAAAAATCCTAGGCTAAGGGCTTATAGGAATGAAGTTTGGGACATGGTCGAAAATTTCTTCGTGGCATTCAATATCCAGTTCATGCCCCGAGAACATAATAGGATGGTTGATTCCCTTGCTGTAGCTGCTAGTACATTTAGACCACCTCAGAACCCTCTTTTAAGATATGAATTTGGGGTGCGTTATCGGCCTTCAATCCCAGATAACATCAAACACTGGCAGGTATTTGAAGATGAAGAACAGATGAGATTCTCCAATATGGAGATTGATGCTGATGAAGAAGAGGTTGAGTCTGAAAACACTTCAGAAAGAAATTGGGAGGAGAAAGTGGCACGTAATAAGGTGTTGCAGTTAAAGGGAAACATTATACCTAGAGGGCTGGTGCCTCTAGAGAGATTATTTGACAAAAATGATGTCCCATTGCAGCCAAGAAAAGTGGTAGAAGAAAATCAGGTAGAGGACCTGAATCTTGGTACTGAGGCTGACCCCAAAATTGTAAAACTGTCGAGGATGATCCCTGGAGAATATAAAGAGCTATATCAGTAATTATTTTAGTCTTAGAAATATGTGTTTTCATGGTCCTATCAGGACTTGAAAACCTTTGATATTAATATAATGCAGCACAAAATTCCACTTAAGGGAGATGCAAAGCCTCATAAGCAGAAGCTTAGACAAATAAATCCTCTGTTGCTCCCTTCCATTGAGAAGGAAATTAAGAAATTGTTACATGCTAAAATAATTGTACCATTGAGGTACTTTGAATGGGTGGCAAACCTAGTCCTTTTCCGGAGGAAGAATGGAGAAATAAGGCTGTGTGTGGATTTCATAAATTTAAACAGAGCATCCTTAAAGAACAATTATCCACTGCCTAAGATGGATCACATCTTGCAGAGGGTGGTTGGAGCTTCCAGAATGTCAATGATGGATGGATTCTCTGGTTATAATCAAGTGGCTGTACTTCCAGAAGACCAAAAGAAGACTGCTTTCACCACACCATGGGGTACATTTATGTATGCTAGGATGACTTTTCGATTGATTAATGCAGGGGCCACTTTTCAAAGGGCCATGGACAATGCTTTTGTTGGGGAGCAGGATAAATTCCTGGTGGTCTACCTCGATGATATAACTGTATTTTCCAAGAATGATACTGAGCACATTGAGCATCTACGTAGAAATTTTGAGAAATGCAGAAGGTTTGGTGTTTCCCTTAATCCTCAAACGTCTTTATTTGCTTTAGAAGAGGGTAAAATGTTGGGATACATTGTGACTAAATATGGGGTGAAGATAGATCCTAAAAGGGTAGACGTTATAAATGGTATTGCTTTTCCCGGAAATAAGAAAGAGGTACAAGTATTCCTAGGGTGCATCAATTTCCTGAGACAGTTCGTCCCTAAATATGCTGCAATAGTTAGGCATTTAGCTGACATGCTGAAGAAAGATAATGAAGTTAAATGGTCCCAGGAATCACGAGAGGCATTTACCAGAATAAAAAGGGCTTTTGTAGAAGCCCCTGTGCTAGCTGGACCAGATTATGATAAACCTTTCATGATTTTTTATTTTGCATCAGTTCATAGAATAGTAGGAGTTTTATTGCAGAAAAATGAGGAAGGGTATGAGAAGCCTATTGCCTTTTCCAATCAGGTGCTCCGTGATGCAGAACTAAAGTACAACATATTGGAAAAGAAAGCATACTCCCTAGTGAAATCCCTCAAAGCATTCCGTGTGTATATCCTACAATCCCATATTACTGCATTTGTGCCTACAGTTGCTGTAAAAGATATCCTTATCCAGGGGGATAATGAAGGAAAAAGGGGGAAGTGGATTGCCAAGATACAGGAGTATGACTTAGACATCTATCCTACTAAGCTGATCAAAGGACAGGGGCTTGCCAAAATGTTATCTGAATCAAACTATCAAGCTTTGGACATAAATTTTTCCATTATAGTAGGTGAGGAATCTAAGGAGAAAGAAGAGCGCTAGGGAATTGGGGTACCTACCCCAGAAATACATGTAAAATACCTCACTAGTCAGTGGTACAAAGAGATAGTAGAATATCTCCTCACACTCAGCTACCCACCAAGCTGTGATAAAGCTAAATACAGAACGCTGAGATTGAAATCTCAGAAGTACATAGTCACCAATGGTCGATTATATTGGTGTGATCCCTCAGGTATCCTACTTCTTTGTCTCTCAGAGGATGAGGTAGAGAGTATAGTGGCTGAATTTCATGAGGGAATATGTGGGGGTCACTACAACTGGAGGGCCACTGCTCACAAAATCCTGAAGGCTGGTTTTTATTGGCCCAAGCTTTTTGGAGATGTTTTTGCCCAGCTTAGAGCCTATGAGAAGTGTCAGAAATTCGCTGAAAGACAGAAATTAGCACCTATGCCCATGATTCTCGTGCACGTGGATGAACCATTTAGACAATGGGGAATTGATTTTATAGGTGAAATACATCCTCCATCAAGTGGTCAGCATAAGTGGATTTTAACGGCCACTGATTATTTCACCAAATGGGTGGAAGCCATACCAGCAAGGAACGCCACAGATACGGTGATAATAAAATTCATGGAAGAAAAAATCATATCCAGGTTTGGTTGTCCTGCTAGAATAGTGACTGATAATGCACAGGCCTTCAAGTCTACAAACTTTGTAAGCTTCTGTCAGTAGTATACTATCACACTAAGTCACTCTACAGCCTATTATCCACAGGGAAATGGTTTGGCAGAGTCTTCCAATAAAACCCTGGTAAGAGCACTAAAGAAGGCTATCAATGAGAATCAGAAAAATTGGGAATCACAATTGAAATTTGCTCTATGGGCCAATATAATTACTAGCAAGAGAGAAACTAGGAAATCCCCATATGAATTGGTATATGGGAGGGCAGCAGTATTCCTTATTCAATTAGCCCGACCAGTAGCCCGATTCATGCAGGAAAGCCAAGAAGAACCTAATGATATGATCAGGAGGATAAACCAGCTGGTGGAATTGGAAGAAGCACGCAATCAGGTGAATCAGAAGTTGACTAAATATCAGGAGAAGATGAAGTACCTCTTTGATCAGCATGCTAAAGACAGGAATCTGCAGGTTGGAGATTTAGTACTCAGGTGGGACATCCGGAGGGCTAAAAAAGGAAATCATGGAAAATTCAACCCACTCTGGTTCGGTCCTTTCAAGATTGTGGAGCGGGGAGGTAACAATACTTTCAAGTTGGAAAATTTACAGGGAGATTTGCTTGATGCCCCTGTGAATGGTCAGTTCCTCAAGCCCTACTTCCAATTTTGATGCAGGCAAAGATAGCCTGGTGTATTATGCTGTATAATGGTTTTCTGTTTCATCTTTATTTGAATAATGTGGGTGTCGTGATGAATCATGAAGTAAAAAGAAGAAGGGATAAAGAGAAGAATTAACACAAAAAGAGTATATGGTGGTCCGCGAAGTCCTCGACACGTCCAGGGATGAACGTGTCATCCCCAGGTGGAGCCAATGTTAATCATTTCAGCCCCCATTAAACCTCTGATGAGAAATCCCCTTTTGTCTGGCCTGATAAATTCATTTTTTTCCCAACCACCATCCAATCATCCTGTCGAATCAACGGTCCAGAGTCTATTTACCCTTGTGGTCCCCGCGCCCAAAGACACTGTCCGAAAACTGGTGGTATTCATTGCACCGCTTTTCGGAGGCGGACAGTATTCCTCAAAATGGAGCGATGCCATACATTATCTGTCGCGTGTCTCCGCGTACGACCCCGAAGCCACCCTCCATCGCACATTATTGTTCGATCAAAGTCACGACGCGATATTCCCGACAGCCGTCCGATCTGGAGGTCTTCATCCGACGGTTGTCGCTTCACGAAGATGCACAAGTTTTAATTTAAGTCTACAATGTCCCTGGCCCACAGTTCACCACTCTCTGCCACAGTTTTAGTCGTTGATCTTGTCTCGAGAATGAATGGTCCAGATCATTTGCATGTCGCGTTGTCAATCCTGCTTCTCCATGTCATCATTATACGTCCTCCCATTGCGCATTCATCCATATTCCATACATATAATCCTATTGAAAGGTCAAACTTTCATTATCTACGTCAAATCTCATGCATTCCTCGAACCCTTACCAAAACATTTCTCCGCCATTTCTCTGTATTTTCTTCGTCACCACCCCACGTACTTCTGTCGTTTCATCATGTCGCATTGCTACACAGTCATCCCCACTGCATCGCCATCCCCATGCATTTGTTTTCTTGACTATTTTGCGTGTTTTGCAGGGTACGAGTGGCGATAAATTGCCATGATTCACAGCTCTTAATTGCAATGGAAAAAATTCAGGAAAGGATCATTGTTCAGGAGCCGAAACCATAAAGAAAAGTCCTTGGATGTTGTTGGGACAGAACTTCCATTAAAGAAGCAGGGGTAAAAATCTATCAAACCCTCCAAGAGCTATTCAAAATGCAGATTGCGCAGATCTAGACATAAATATTGCAGGCAAAGAGTATCAGTGGAAGGTAGAGAATTAAAGGTGTTAGCCACCTATAATATTTTGTTATACCAAAAGGTGGCTAAGATATTTTTGAGCCTCCAAGGAACAAATTTTATCACTAAAAATTGTTGGCTCTTGAAGACTCCTTGTAGGCCTCATGCCTTTGTCCAAAATCCTCATTTGCTGTCCCATTTTTATACTCAGGAATTTATGTTGATTCCAACTGAAAGACTGCTGAAAGATCGTCATTTCTCCTCTTCTCAAAACCTTTCATCTACTTCCCTTTTTTCTACATCAAAACTACCTTGTTTTCATAAGTCCTCTTCTTTCCATTTATGAAAATTTCCCCTTTCATAGTTACAAGCTCACTTTTTAACTATTTCGGAACCCCCAAATCCATTAAAATCCTTGAAAATTCTCATAAAAAATCAAAGTTTCATTGCTATAGACCTAAGCCCCTTGAGCTAAGCCCTAAACCACTTCCCCACCATACGCTTTGGGTCTGGAACCACTTTCTAATACGATAAGGTGTTAATCGCATCGGAAAGAATCAAAGACGCAAGTCTTTGCCATACTCCAAAATTTCCGATTTCGATTAGCCTTGCTACTTAAGACCCCCGATCTTATTATTTTCATATAACCCTGAGCCCACCCCCGGCGCTTAAACCTTGTGAATATTTTATTTCCGACCCTTTTTCCTTTGTTAATTACAAAAACCCTCTTTTCCAAAGTTTTGATGTAATGAGCCAAAGTCACATGTTAAAAATAAAATGGTTAGATCAAAAAGACCGATCGCGCAATCGCGATCGGGGAAATTTCAATGGGTTGATCGGAAAGACTAGGCCCGCAGTTCCGATTGCGATTAGGCCCTCATTATATATAAAGCCCTGGGCCCATCAATTTTCATATATCCGAAGGCCCCGCAGTCGGGCGCCTGTCCGCTTTGTATATATGTTTTTCCACCCCGATCCATAAAAACCTTTGTTTATTTCAAAAGTTCGGGTTTTATATAAAATACAAGGGTTTCTCCCCGATTCCATTCTCCACCGTTGATCTAGTCCTTTGATCCAACGGCCTGCGCTCAATCGCATCGCAAACTTTCAATCGCATGCATTTTTTGTCGCTCCCCCGATTGCCGATCCCCGATTCAATCCCGACCGTTGATCTAATCCTTGATCCAACAGTCCGCGCAAAATCGCATCGCAATGTTTCACCCCCTTGCGATTACCTCCGATTCATTCCCTGCCGTCGATCTGGTCTTCGGATCAACGGCCAGCGCTCAATCGCAAAGGGCTCAATCGCAAAGTTTCAATCGCATGTTGTTTTGTGACCTCCCCGATTGCGATCCTCCGATTAAATCTGGGCCGTCCATTTCCCTCCTATCCAACGGTCCTTATTCCCTCCGATCGCAAGTCTTACCGCCATTTCAAAACCCGCCGATTCGTTTTCCGCCGTCGATCTGATCTGCAGATCAACGGCCAGCGCTTAATCGCACTGGAAATTCAATCGCATCCCCTTTTCTGCCACCCCCGATTGAGACCCTCCGATTAGATCTGGACCGTCCACATGTCCATATCGGACGGTCCAAAACTGCTCCTCCTTATCCTTCTCCCGCTATCCTTTTTACCTTTCTATGCAGATCTCCACCGTTGGTTGCCTTCATCCGACGGCTACGCTCCTCCCCCGCCATCCGAAGCAGTTTAAACCTATTTCCGCAGGATTTCTTAACTTTTTTTGTGTTTTGCAGGTGTTTTAATGGTTTCCCATTATAGAATGAAGGAAAGCCGAGGGATGGGAAAGACGTTTCCTGTGCCTTTGAGCTATCTTAAAGAAGCCATTCACAGGGCTCTATTCCATGTTTCGTCAGTACTCTATGAGTATTGATGCCGTAAAGCCCAGTGCGGGTCTGCACATCCACAAGACACTGTTTTAAATCAAACACAGTTAAAGAGTATCAGTTTTGAGAATAAAGGACAACAGATGAAGATTGAAGATAGTTTTTATGGGGATTACGGCTAAGACAGTTATCAAAAGCCTGATCCCCAATCTAAAACACAGATTAGAGGAAAACCTAAAGTGTTTTATCAGACAGAAAGCCTCCACCGCCACATCTGAGGCAAATTGATTCCTCAGCTACCACTAAGCCACCTGTTGCCTCAAAGAATTCAAAAAGAGGCCAAAGTTATTGAAGAAAATCTGATATTCGCCTCCAGCGCAGCCAAGAAATTACTCCACACAACGTACAGAGCCTCAAAGTCAAATAAATCTATTGTTGAGCTTAATTCATAAATGTAAAACAGTTAATACAGTGTTCCACCTGTGAACTTCTTCATCGAGCCCCTCAAAAGGCCACAAAGTCTTGAACCTGTATTAATTATCCTGAGAGATCTTTTCTCAGATCACCTCCTCATTCTTCTATAAATACCTCAGAAGAAGATGAGAAATTGTTGGTTGCAGAACTTTGAAATACACTTGAGCTGGAGACTTATATTTGTACATAGTGTTCATTGGCCCTTGAAGCTCTGTTTGTGATAGAGTAGTTAGGCTGAATAGTGAAGATGATTGCTGAACTGAAACATTGGACTTGAAGACTGTAACTGGTTTGACATCAATAACAAGTCATTTCTTAGGATCCTGGTCTATATTACTGGTGAAGTGCCTCTTTCTTTGTTAATTGTTTTTCCTTCTACGTATGCCATATTGTTCATATTATGCTGTAAAGAACAGTATAAATAGGGTTAGGACCTACTGTATATCAGTAACCTTCTCTGGTTGAGAAATCTTTATCTTGATGTTTTCTTCAGTTTTGTTTATTTAAGAATGATTCAATACAGTTTAAACAGTTAGGAATGTTGGCGTTCCCTCGTCCTTCTGTTTGCTCAAACATTGTTCTCGAATGTTATTTCCATTATTTGCTATTAAAGTTAGACTAGAGAAGATATGGTTTGCCCTCATTCCTAGATTCTTTTCTCCAAAGGCAGATTCTGAAAGTTTCCCTTGGTGTTGACTGAAAGCAGACTAGGTTTAAAAGTACTTTATCTGATCTTAAGTTACACTCTGTTTTTCTTATGTGTTTTCATACTTTCTAAAGGTAATTATGTGGATTACTGGATTTTTTGTCAATTAAGCTGCTTTAATAAGAACTTGCCCAAGAAGTCTATGGTTAGCCCTGTCCTTGGTTGGTTTTAAAACAGTTACTTAAAAGGCTTTTCTTGTTTGGAATGACTATAAATCCTCTGAGAAATTATTATCAGTTTCCACCCCTCCAACATTTTAATGTTTCCATTTCATCATTTTAATCTCAATAATCTTGTGGTATAGATGACTTGCCCCTTGGATCACACTTGATGTTGTTGTTCAATTAAAGCCCAGATATGACTCCATAGCCCAATGGACTAAAAACCAGCGTTATATCTATCTATCTGCCAAAACCGTTCTATTTGCTTGCAACTTCTCACTTTTGAAACTTTGCACTTAGGACTTTCCCCTCAAGTAACATTTCATGCTCAACCATCCAAAACAAAACAAAACCCTTGGCCTTCATAACTAGCCTAATATCATTACCTTAAGCTTTTCAAAGACAATATCCATTTTTGTACATATTGGAGAGATCCCTCTCCGGATTCAGGAGGGCTAGATCCTAGAATCCCAAAGTTGGTTGAAATGATGTTAACTCTGTGATTGGACTCTCCCAATCTTGCTAATAAATTACAGAGACCTAACATTTCTGGCGACTCCGCTGGGGAAACTTTAACCCAGAATCTCTGGTTCCATGACAATTGTTCTATTTTGCAGTTGAGCCACCAAAAGCTAACATTTCTAGCGACTCCGCTGGGGACCTGAGTGTTTTTAATACTTTTTAGAGGCCTCAGAAAACCCTTTAGTCGAGAACATTTTAAGAGTAAAAAGCAGCCTTTTCAAGCACTACCAAGAATAGGTAATCATGATGGAACTTGTTTGAATCAGTGATGAACTAGGTAAACCCTAGTTTTCTCTTAAGACTTCATCTAACCTTGAAAAATCAGTTGGCTTAGCCATAAGAGTAGACTGCCTTTGTCTCGCGACCTTAGCTAAGTTTTGAAACAAAGTTAGGATATTCTTAACAACCACAAAACTGAAAAATGATTTAGAAAAACCTAAAAATATTTCAGATTGGAATTAAATAAACATGGTGGTGGACCATAAGACCTTTTACCTCTGAAAGGAGCTAAAAATTTCCACTTGGCGACTCCACAATCCTAGCAGACCTTAAGACTCCACTGGGAAGAACCGTTATCATTATAAAATCAGTCAAACTCAGTTAGAGGACTGTAGGATTAAGATTTGTGTAAACAGTTTAGTTGACCCTTCAAAGATTGTCATATCTGGTTGAACTTTTCTTGTTTACTTGGGTCTTAAAACTTAGCATAGTGGCTCCTAAAAAGATTCACACTAGAGCCCATCCCGACCCTGATCGACCTGAGATAGTTGACAACCCGGAAAGAATCCTTAGGAAGTCTCCTAAGATACAATCTTCAACTGTTTTCAGATCACCCTTGAGAGCTAATTCAGTTCCTGAGAATCTTACAGCTCTACAAGAATCATATGGTGGTGGAACCATAAAACGTTTTACCTCCTTAGGAGCGAAAAATTTTCCACCTGGCCACTCCACACTCTGAAACTCCCAGAAGACCAAATGACTCCACTGGTAGAAGACCCTGAACTGATTGACCGGACACAGTGACCTCTTTTCTGATTTACAAACATGATTCCGAGAATACAACGAAGATATGCCCCAATGAGTAGAGATCATATCCCTGGGTTTCCACATAAGATGCCCCGGGTGAATTGGGATGACAACCTGCCTGTTTTCCAAGGTGAAAAGTTTGATGACCCTCTATTACATCTCATTAGATTTCATATACATGTATGGAGGTTGAAAGTTGAATGGCATGAAGACTGCCTAATGAAAATGTTCATGTTAACATTAGAAGGAAAAGCTAGGGATTGGTATGAATGCTTAATATCTAGTAGTTTGTTTTCTTTAAGAGACCTTGAATATGTGTTCTATGAGAACTATGAAGAAAACGCTACGTCATTATCATGGGGTGCAATATATTATGATCCATCACAAAACATCACCCAACACATTATAGATAATGAGGAAGCTTTGGAAGAGATGCATCCTAAAGATCTTTTAACATCCATTCATGAGTTTAATATCCTATTGAAATTTTTTAAAAAAATAGATGAATCAGTTGAGGAAAAGATGATCCAAGCAATAAAAAACATTCCTCAAGATATCCCTGAAAACTCAAATATTGATTCATCATCCCTTATAGCCGAGGCTCAAGAAGACATCCAGCCTCAAAATCAGTCTTCACAAGAGACAGAGAACTGTTGTACTCCTGTTCAAAGGAACATAGAAACATCCTTCCCTTTGACAGAAAAAGAGATAGATCAGACTATTTATAAACAGCCAGTCTCTGAAATTTTTTGCGAAACAAACACTCTTACCCATTCACATAAAGAAATTTGTTGTATAGATTTAGAAAGTTATCTTGTAGATCAGTTAGAAGAAAAGCAAACTGATGACCCAATATGTTCAACTAACAAAATTGTTTATTCAGATGATTTTCTGAATTTCGATCAGTCTGATGATGATGATGATGAGTTCCAAGAAAAAACTAATCATGCAGGGCAACCAGCGTTTGATTGGTGTTATCATTTTCACCATCACCAGCTTGAAAGCCAAAAACATCCGTTTCAATCCATCACTAATGGCTTTCACATAATTGGAAATCAACAGCCTTTCAACTCAGAAGGTGAAGAGAAGAGCAATAAAGAAATTTTTGAGCAAAAGGAGCTTTCTCTTGAAAAAGAGGAAACCTTTAAATACTCCCCTGCTCAAGAATATAATAACCTCTTCATACAAATTAATCCACTGAATACAAGCATACCAGGGTTACCAGAGGACAACACCGTTAAATATGATGAGTCCTCCAGTTCAGAGGATGATGAAGATGAAGGAGAAAAACAAATAGAAGACTATCCTGTTGTGGATATATCATCTTCTCAAGAAGAAACTTCTCCCTTCACTGATATTAGTCTGTCATTTAAAGAGCCTGAATTTATATCAGAAGCAAGCATAGATTCAAAGAAAGAAGATATTTCACTATTTGCTATTTTGCAGGTTAAGAATGATGATACTTCCAAGCTACATACTGAAGAGATAGTCTTCAAAGGTGATGTCTTAGAAGTAGATGATCTACCAATTGTGGAGAATCAAAAGGAAGATAATCTTCATCTTTTCTTTTTTGATCCTATGGAAGAGTATGTGGAAATCCCGACTGGCTCAAATTATCAAGCATTGACCCTTTGCAAGAGCCAGATACATGAAAAGCTGTCACCTTCTGTGATAGCCTTGACATTGAAGGTTAACCTTCAATATGTTCTATGGATACCTCTGACAAGCAGCCAGAGTTACTACTTCTTCTTGACATTACTCAGCTGGCTGCATTGGCACTTTTGTATCATATGAATATGTAAATACTCCATGTTTAAAATAGGTTAGATAGGAATGTCAATAAAGCTCAGTTCCGAGCATGTAGTTAGTTGTTGTTTTCTTCTTTGGAGAAAAATCAAGAATTCAAAAATACAAAAACAAAGAAAGAAAGAAAAGAGGGCAGAAATGAAAAACAAGAAAGGCACAGCCCCATGCCAAAAAGAGAAATAAATCTGAAAGTGTGCAAGCTTAAATGCCACTCCTGCAAAACACACTTCTAGTTAGTCAAACTGTTTAATCTTGACCAATTAGCTTTCAATTTTCTGCTGATAGGGTAGTGAATTTGATTTTCCAAACTGTTTAATCTTGGCTTATCAGTAGATAGATTAGGATAGAAATTAAAGGTTCAAACATGTTCAAAATCTGAACCAAAGTTTCCAAAGAGAGATGACTCAAAACTGTTTTATTTTTCTGAGTCATAAAAGAGAAAAAATGGTTCTTATTTGCGCAAAATCTGAATCAGATATCAAGAAAGAGACAGCTCAAAACAAAATTAAAAACAGAGCTGTAAAGAAAAAGAAGGCCATAATGAGAAACTTTCAGATCTTAAGCCTTCCATTTTGATTTAATTTTCTGCAAATAAAAATCTATGTGTAGCTTTTTCTTATGCCATAGATCATAGCAATTCAAACAGCTCAATCTTGACTTGACTATTTTTAAATTTCTGTTGTAGAATTTAGAGAATGAAAGTTTGTTGGACTGTTTAATCCCAACAGACAGTAGACTAGGTAGAGAAATATCTGAGCTCAACTGCTTAATCTGAGTTCAGGGAGAAATAAGGAGTAGAAGTAGATTAGATTTCCTGCTTTCAAAAGAATAAAATGTTGTGAATAGAGTTTGCCAATCCAAGTGCACTCTGATGAAGAAAAAATGCTAGATCTGTAGGATTGGGTAGATAGCAAGCTTGTTGATAAAGGTCCATTGTTTTCATGGCTGCCAAATATGTTTTTAGAGAAGATCATTAAATCACAGAAGGACAGCCCAATGGATGAGGCAACTAATCAGCCTCCCAGAAATCAAGTCTGAATTCTTGATGCCTTCAAGAAGGCACCATCCCCAAGTGGAGCCACTGTTAGCCACCTATAATATTTTGTTATACCAAAAGGTGGCTAAGATATTTTTTGAGCCTCCAAGGAACAAATTTTATCACTAAAAATTGTTGGCTCTTGAAGACTCCTTGTAGGCCTCATGCCTCTGTCCAAAATCCTCATTTGTTGTCCCATTTTATACTCAGGAATTTCTGTTGATTCCAACTGAAAGACTGCTGAAAGATCATCATTTCTCCTCTTCTCAAAACCTTTCATCTGCTCCCCTTTTTCTCCATCAAAACTACCTTGTTTTCATAAGTCCTCTTCTTTCCATTTATGAAAATTTCCCCTTTCATAGTTAAAAACTCACTTTTTAACTATTTCGGAACCCCCCAAATCCATTAAAATCCTTGAAAATTATCATAAAAAATCAAAGTTTCATTGCTATAGACCTAAGCCCCTTGAGCTAAGCCCTAAACCACTTCCCCACCATACGCTTTGGGTCTGGAACCACTTGCTAATATGATAAGGTGCTAATCGCATCGAAAAGAATCAAAGACACAAGTCTTTGCCATACTCCAAAAGTTCCGATTGCGATTAGCCTTGCTGCTTAAGACCCCCGATCTTATTATTTTCATATAACCCTGAGCCTTCCCCCCCGGCGCTTAAACCTTGTGAATATTTTATTTCCGACCCTTTTTCCTTTGTTAATTACAAAAACCCTCTTTTCCAAAGTTTTGATGTAATGAGCCAAAGTCACATGTTAAAAATAAAATGGTTAGATCAAAAAGGCCGATCGCGCAATCGCAATCGGGGAAATTTCAATGGGTTGATCGGAAAGACCAGGCCCGCAGTTTCGATTACGATTAGGCCCTCATTATATATAAAGCCCCGGGCCCATCAATTTTCATATATCCGAAGGTCCCGCAGTCGGGCGCCTGTCCGCTTTGTATATATGTTTTTCCACCCCGATCCATAAAAACCTTTGTTTATTTCAAAAGTTTGGGTTTTATATAAAATACAAGGGTTTCTCGCCAATTCCATTCTCCACCATTGATCTAGTCCTTTGATCCAACGGCCTGTGCTCAATCGCATCGCAAACTTTCAATCGCATGCGTTTTTTGTCGCTCCCCCGATTGCCGATCCCCGATTCAATCCCGACCGTTGATCTAATCCTTGATCCAACGGTCCGCGCAAAATCGCATCGCAATGTTTGACCCCCTTGCGATTACCTCTGATTCATTCGCCGCCGTCGATCTGGTCCTCAGATCAACGGCCAGTGCTCAATCGCAAAGTTTCAATCGCATGTTGTTTTGTGACCTCCCCGATTGCGATCCTCCGATTAAATTTGGGCCGTCCATTTCCCTCCCCCAAGTCATATTCCCTTAGTATAGTCTTAGCAATTTCAAACCCGCCAGTCATTCCTCAGTTGATCTAATCGCAGATCCAATGGGAGTATCGCAGAGAGATGTCAGCATCCCCTTTTCTGCCACCTCCAATTGAGACCCTTCGATTGAATCTGGACCGTCCACGTGTCCAGATCGGTCGGTCCAAAACTACTCCGACTTGTTCATCTCCCCGCTCTCCTTTTCGCCTCGTCTACGCAAATCTCCACCGTTGGTTGCCTTCATCCGACGGCTACGCTCCTCCCCCACCATCTGAAGCAGTTTAAACCTATTTTAGCGGGATTTCTTAACATTTTTTATTGTTTTAGGTGTTTTAATGGTTTTCCCATTATAGAATGACTGAACCACTCAGAAAGGCGTTTCAGTACTTGATAGTCTATCTTGAGAAATGCATTCAGGATATTCCATGTTTCGTCAGTACTCTATGAGTATTGATGCCGTAAAGCCCAGTGCGGGTCTGCACATCGACAAGACACTGTTTTAATTCAAACACAATTAAAGAGTATCAGTTTTGAAGACAGAGCACAACAGATGAAGATTGAAGACAGTTTTTATGGGGATTACGGCTAAGACAGTTATCAAAAGCCTAATCCCTAATCTAAAACACAGTTTAAAAGAAAACCTAAATTGTTTTATCAGACAGAAAGCCTCCACCGCCACATCTGAGGCAAATTGATTCCTCAGCTACCACCGAGCCACCTGTTGCCTCAAAGCATTCAAATAGAGGCCGAAGTTATTGAAGAAAATCTGATATTCGCCTCCAGCACAGCCAAGAAATTACTCCACACAGCGTACAGAGCCTCAAAGTCAAATAAAGCTCCTGCTGAGCTTAATTCATAAATTTAAAACAGTTAATACAGTGTTCCACCTATGAACTTCTTCATCGAGCCCCTCAAAAGGCCACGAAGTCTTGAACCTGTATTAATTATCCTGAGAGATCTTTTCTCAGATCACCTCCTCATTCTTCTATAAATACCTCAGAAGAAGATGAGAAATTGTTGGTTGCAGAACTTTGAAATACACTCGAGCTCGAGACTTCTATTTGTACATAGTGTTCACTGGCCCTTGAAGCTCTATTTGCGCTAGAGTAGTTAGGTTGAATAGTGAAGATGATTGCTGAACTGAAACATTGGACTTGAAGTTTGTAACTAGTTTGACATCAATATAAAAGTTGTTTCTTGGGATCCTGGTCTTTATCACTGGTGAAGTGCTTCTTTCTTTGTTAATCGTTTTCCTTGTATGTATGCCATATTGTTCATTTTCCCTCTGTAAAGAACAGTTTAAACAGGGTTAGGATTTTCTGTATAGCAGTAACCTTCTCTGGCTGAGAAATCTTTATCTTAATGTTTTCTTCAGATTTGTTTATTTAAGAATGATTCAATGATTTAAGCAGTTAGGAATGTTAGCATTCCCTCGTCATCTGTTTTGCTCAAACATTGTTCTCAGATATTATTTCCATTATTTGCTATTAAAGTTAGACTAGAGAAGATATGGTTTGCCCTGATTCCTAGATTCTTTTTCTCCAAAGGCAGATTCTGAAAGTTTCCCTTGGTGTTGACTGAAAGCAGACTAGGTTTAAAAGTACTTTATCTGATCTTAAGTTACACTCTGTTTTTCTTATGTGTTTTCATACTTTCTGAAGGTAATTATGTGGATTATTGGATTGTTTGTCAATTAAGTTGCTTTAATAAGAACTTGCCCAAGAATTCTATGGTTAGCCCTGTCCTTGGTTGGTTTTAAAACAGTTACTTAAGAGGCTTTTCTTGTTTGGACTGACTATAAATCCTCTGAGAAATTATTATCATTTTCCACCCCTCCAACATTTTAATGTTTCCATTTCATCATTTTAATCTCAAGAATCTTGTGGTATAGATGACTTGCCCCTTGGATCACACTTGATGTTGTTGTTCAATTAAAGCCCAGATATGACTCCATAGCCCAATGGACTAAAAACCAACGTTATATCTATCTATCTGCCAAAATTGTTCTATTTGCTTGCGACTTCTCACTTTTGAAACTTTTTGCACTTAGGACTTTCCCCTCAAGTAACATTTCATGCTCAACCATCCAAAACAAAACAAAACCCTTGGCCTTCATAACTAGCCTAATATCATTACCTTAATCTTTTCACAGACAATATCCATCTTTGTACATATTGGAGAGATCCCTCTCCGGATTCAGGAGGGCTAGATCCTAGAATCCCAAAGTTGGTTGAAATGATGTTAACTCTGTGATTGGACTCTCCCAATCTTGCTAATAAATTACAGAGACCTAACAAAAGGCATGCAATTAAAGATTTTGGATCCTAAACCTACCTTTTGAAAGCAGAGTACCAGGTCGAAGATCCTGTAGACCACTCAAAAGATTTATGCACAGAAAACAACGCCCTCAAGGTTTTATTTCAGCAGGGTTCTCTCTTCAAGAAAGGACGGAATGTCCCTGTGATTTTAATTCTAAGCCGTGTTCTCGAAGAGACTTTCACCCAGCGCATTTATTTCTGTAAGCAGGTAGCAGGGTACAAACATCATTAAAAAGTCATTAGACAGTATGGGCGTGCACGCTTCTGCCATTTTGTTTTAATTAGTCAAATTAAATGATCATCTCCTACTCCTTTTTGGAGCTTTCTTGTTCTCCTATAAAGCTCCAAAAGAACAGATGATTTAGGGTTCTAGATTTTATCAGAAAATTATGTAGTGAAAGGCTTTTTGTATACATTTTGTAGAGCTTTTATATGAAGGCTCAGAGCCCATAGGGTCTCAGTGAGGAGGAGTTCCATCTATTAAAGAGGATTCTGGTCTTTGGTATTTCACAGTCTGTAACTTTCTCTTATGTGTTATTTTAGTATATCATTTCATTTCATCCATGTTTCCTGTATCATGTTTTGGAATGCGAGTGGCTCACTGATTTTTGGTATGGATTCATCCTAGTTGATGCCCATGCTCGGATTAGTTAAGCGCTTTAAATATGGCTCATGCATGATATTCTATTCCATGATTCATCTAAACCATGTTTATGCTATATTAGTTTCTTTGGGAGGGTGTTTTTAAAATGCTACTATCATGTATGGATTCTTAGATTGGTAAGCCCATGCATGGTGGTATTGTGTATCTAGATATCAGCTCAATGTTAACTAATATTTTCTCTACATTTCATTCACAACATACACCTTTTGATAACTTATTTGTGTGAATTATTTCTGAATCGGCCCGCTTTGCAGTAAGTTGTCTCTAAATGTTCTGTTGCTTTTATATTGGAGTTTTGCATGTTGCCTTTGCAATATCCCTATCTCTGTGTCAGTTTCTGAAGGCCTTGGTCCCATTCAGATTAATTTTCCTTGTTTTACAAGAGATAGCATGAGAGCTTGTCATTGATAACTCCCTCTGTTATATCCTATGCTCCTTGCTATATAAGATGTCCTAGGCACTGGTCTATCACAACTCTAGGCTGTCTGTAGGAATGACAACATGATGTTTCACATTTAATGTTTGTGACATTAGCTTTGTTTTTACTTGAAACATACTGTAATTTTCGACATTTAGACTTATAATGGCCATATTTTTTGCAATAGTTACATTGAATTTTTTATTTATCTATCCACTTACGACCATGATCAATTTGATACTTCTCTGAATATGTTTGAGTTACCTATGATCTATCATCAGATTGAGACTATCCTCTTCCTTTTCCTCTCCTTCCATGAAAACCTTTGCCTATACCTCTATCCCTAGAAGCTTTATATTTGAAATCATGCTCTAAAGTACTGATATCTAAATTAATTCTTGCTTCATGATCCAACAAGGAACCATTTAATTCTTCTAGAGATAATTTTTTAATTTGCTTGACTCAAAAACAGTAACTATCATGTAAATTTTTTTAGGCAAACATATAAGAAAATTTTCAACAATTCTTTGATCTTCTAGTTCTTCACCATTCATCCGAAGCTGATTAAGAACACCCATAACTTTATTCATGAACTGATCAACTATTTATGATTCATTCACTTTAAGTGTTTCAAGTTTTGTTTTGAGAGTTTGTAATTTTACCATATATACTTTATCATTACCTTGATAAGAAACATTAAGTTTATCCCATATTGATTTAGCAGTGTTAGCAGTAGTTATTTTAAGAAAAATAGAGTCATATAAAGAATTTCAAATGGATACATTTAAATCATACTTGTGCACAACGTTGAATGCAATGCCAGTTAAGGAGTAAAGTCGATTTGGCATGTAATGATCTATAAAATAATGAATAAACTTAGTAATGAATCACAACATTCACGTTTGAAAAAATTATAAATATTTCATGCAAATCCATTGTTTTTATAGTTCCTTCTCTCAACCATGTTCCACATAAGCATGGAAAATGAAGTAATACTAGTATTTGCACTGAGAGGTGCAAATTAACGCCGGGGAGTAGGGATACATCTTCCATGCGAGATAAAGGTGATGTAGGTGATAAAGTTGGAGGCAATACGAAATTTTTTTGAAGAATGGTTGGTTTGTTTATCAAATTTTGAGTATTGGACAGGATTTTGAGGAAAGGTTGAATGATTGGAGGGAATAAAAAACTTGTCTACAAGTTGTTGTACAATATCAATATTAGGATTCATCATGCCGTGACAAGGCTATGGAAATGCTCAGTCAATGAGTACTTTTTTCATTTTTACCAGCTTGGAAAGAAAATGTTGAAAGGTGTTTCAATGGAAACTGTATCATATTCAACATTAAAACTTGAAATACACTTGCAAAAAAATAAGTGATAGCTTCCAACTATTCCTCATAATTTATCTCAAAATTATTAGCTATATTATGTATGTTATAGTATAATGTTGGGCTTGACAACTGTCAAAACCAAGGCATCCTTTGAGAACTTGTGATTACTTGTAGTTATCTTGTTTATATAGAGCTAGAAGTAGAAAATGTATATTTTTCTGGTTATAGGCAACTTAAGCAAATCAACATTTAAGTTCATTTCCAAGCCAAGAAATATTAAGTATTTGACTAAATTATTATATTCATAAGGAGAATGCCACTCAAAAAGGCTGCAATCCATCTTTTAAAGAGATGGGGTTGTTAAAATTTTGGAACTCGTATTAGGAAAAATTACAAGTGGGGAAGCATATATCACTTTATCCACTCTAGAACTGAATTTATGCTACAAAGTATAATGTAATATAGATCTAAATATACAAATCAGGGACAGTAATGGAAGTTAAACAAATTAATTTGTGCAAATTATTAGTGCTAATTATTGACAAGAGTAATAAAACAAACTAAAATTATATTAATGTCCACAAATAACCAAAATAGATTGGTGGAACTAGAAAGTACAATTCAAAAAGAGAATGTTGAAAACAACTCCAAGGCACAAACAGAAGTACAAATAAAGATAAAAAGCATAGAGAGGTAAACATAAGTGGTAAGCCTTAGAAAATAAATAGGAATCAGTACTTCTCTATGCAAGAAGGACACTGCTCTGCATTAGAAGTAGAATAGGAGCTAGCACTGTTTGTTGTCAACTATCATGAAGGTACTAATACAGACTCTAGGAATGTCCTCTAGGAAATGGCTGATTGAGTGGATCGAGTTGGATATCCTTGGGGGAAACTAGATGTTACCTACACGAGCTCTCCTAACCTCTAGGGGCCAATGATGGACAATAACTTCTTTCCTTTTACTCTGATTGAAAAAATAAGCAACCTTTCCATGTGCTTGCACATGCATGTAAATAGGAGACTGCACGTCATGCTCTATCAGATACGGCCCTTTACAACACCACAGATGCAGATTGCAATTTCAGATGTCAAAAACAATATGTAAAAAAATAAATTTTCCTCAACTATACCTAAAATCTGCAAAAAGTGAAACTCAGGACTAACTATCATGTATACCATTCACATCTACATGGTGAACCCCACAAACTAAACAACCGAAATTGCAACCATTTTTCTCTAGGGAAGTAAAAGTAAATAACACTATTAAAATAAGAATCACTTCACATCCATGGGATGCCTGGACAGAGGACCGCTACAAATACATGCACAAAAACAACAGATAACCTTAAGAGATAAAGACCATCAATCAATTCACCAATGCTATTTTATACATCAGTGGCACTGGCTTTACCATAAAGTAGTCTGTGTTAGAGATATACTATTCCTCCAACATACGTAAGCGAAAGACCAGTGTACTCAATGATGCGAAGAAATAAATTTTGATTACCGCAATAAAAAATAATGTCAAAAACAGCTCCTTTACGAGTTCAACACCTTGGTCCTGCTCAAGCTGGGCCAAAAGTCAGCTTGAAGTTAAAGGAGGATGAAACGAGAAATTACTAAGAGGCAGAAAACCAATATTGAATATGTCAAACCATTAGAAGATTCCCCATCTATCACTTTTCCTTCAAAATGATTCTTCAAAATCAGTAACTCAGAATGTGTTAAGAGTACAATTTCACCATGCTACCAGATTTTAGTTGGGTAATATAACCATAGACTAATCAAGGAGAATATTAATGAGGATAATCATAAGTTAAAATAATTACAACTTGCTAACCTCACTGATCATTCACAGAAAATAAAAATGCTGGACCTTTTTACATAACTATCTTGTCCCTAATAGCTTTCCATATTGTACACTCACAGTGGCTCGAGCTCCTATCACTGAATGGGAGCTAAATAAACTGCAGAAGACCACCGTCAAAGATGAGCCTGTCTTTTTGGTTGTTCAAAGAAGCTGTCTTCTATCCTACGTGTGAATTCTGCACCTTGTCTTTTTATTTATTTTGCATGGACGGGTTTTATACCTCTTTAATTGATCTATTAGTTTGATTCAAAGAACCCCATGATTTCTCTTGCTCTTCATAAAAATACCACTGGTAATGAGAATGAAACCTATTTTAAAAAAAATGGTAATCTTGTAGAATGGATTGGCAACCTTCGTTGGGCTAATCATTGTGCGACATATCTCACTCTTAATGATGGATAATCACCAATGACATAAGCATATGGGAAGGGAACTTATGTTCTCTTTGGAAAGAAATATCTCAAGTACCCACACCCATTCACAAGTTCACTATACCAAATGACATGTATTTTGAATGGAAAGAGTCCTCTTGGTGCTCTAGCAAGAAAGGACACTCATCCTAGGAGATATGGTAAGACTTTTGGTTGTAGTAAGTTCCCATAATGACTTATGAAACATGCTGAGAATTAAATGTATCTGAAAGAGGTATTTTACATCCTTTTCTTGGGTGATATGAGTAGAAGAAAATTAAACAAAAGGAGATTGTTTTAAGGGGATACAACATAGAAGTAGAACCCAAGGATAGATCTTGTCCCTGATGCCCTCCAAGCTGCAAGTTTTTATACCAGCCCATATGCCATACACCTGTAGGGTTTACCTTCTTAGTTATCACGTATTGGTCAGGCTAGAAAACCAGCATTACATGCTCATGCTGGTCATACTGTGATGCGGGCATAATAGTGCTAGCACATGCCAGCATACAGCTCTATCGTGGCTGGCGGTATCCATATGGATTAAATCTCTGCATGTTCAGTGGTGCAGTAGATGAGATTTATCCTTTTCCTTTCATACAGAGATCCTCTTATTGTGCCCTTAATTCCACATATTTACAGAAGTCCGAGGCCTTTCAAAACTAGGAAACTCGGAAACATGGATTTCTCACCAACAGGATGGAAATCACATCTGCCTCTCTCCATTCTCCTACCAAATAAAAAGCATCTCATCCTTCACTTATATTCAAATGAACTAGCCAGAATTACACTATCCTTCCTGGAAGTGTCATAAACACTATTTAGCTTTGCTCCAAAAAATTACAGACTGTTTAGGCACAAATCCAATCTCTAAAATTTAATTGAAAGGGTTTTTTGTTCTTTACATACAAACCAACTTATTCTGTCTATCATCCTGGGCCTGTAAGTAGCACTGATAGGCACTAATACTTTGTCCATTTATTTATTTGAAAGTCAACGATCTAGATTTAAAGAAATCTGGTGGAAAAACCATTGAATCACAGAATTTAACCTGAAATAGCAGAGATGTGAAGCAAAAGTAAATTGCGGAAATACACGCAATATTGCAGCAAACAAAAAACTTTATTTCCCAGAAAGGCACACTCAACAACCTAATATAGAGGTAGATGTGTTATTTATGTGTCAAATAATATTTCAAAACAAAAATACAAATAAAAACTATATAGATAAGAAGCCGAAATAATAATATGAATAAAATATTTTATATATCTGTGTGGGGTGAGTTAGATAGCCCCAAGGGTTAGCTCAAACAAATTTTTTTTCCATGCTAAATCTCTAATGGCCAAGAAGGTCATGAGGTTGAATCCACCCGAGTCCCTTGAGGTTAGGTGTATATGTTGTCAACCAGCGACATTCACTCTAGGGGCCATTCACATAATGTAAGTGTCTAAAGGGTTTCCTCAATGAAAATTTTCATGGAAATTTATATATATATAGTCTAGATCCATATTAACCCCAGTTCTATCAAGGAATAAGAGGATCAAATCCCTCAAGTCACTAACCTTAATTTTTGACACCTTCAAAAAAAAACTGTAGCTTGATGGATTCAATCACTCTTAATGCTTGATAGATCTAGATTTTGATTGAATCTACACTAGTTCATTCATAAAAGAGTTGCGTACATAGGGATAAATCTCTAAAAAGAGATATGATTCTACTCTTTTTTGCCAACCTATTACAAGAGTCAAAGAAAGAGTCAAGGAAAGAAGTTATTGTCCATCATTGGCCCCTAGAGGTTAGGAGAGTTCGTGTAGGTAACATCTAGTTGCCCCTAAGGATATACAACTTGGTCCACTCAATCAGCCATTTCCTAGAGGACATTCCCAGGATCTGTATTAGTACCTTCATGATAGTTGATAAAAACAGTGCTATATCCTCTTCTACTTCTAATGCAGAGTAGTGTCCTTCTTGCATAGAGCAGTACCGATTCCTATTTATTTTCTACGGCTTACCACTTTTGTTTACCTCTCTGTGCTTTTTCTCTTTATTTGTACTTCTGTTTGTGCCTTGGAGTTGTTTTCAGCATTCTCTTTTTGAATTGTACTTTCTAGTTCCATCAACCTATTTTGGTTATTTGTGGAAATTAATATAATTTTAGTTTGTTTTACTACTCTTGTCAATAATTAGCACTAATAATTTGCACAAATTAATTTGTTTAACTTCCATTACTGTCCCCGATTTGTGTATTTAGATCTATATTACATTAGACTTTGTAGCATAAATTCAGTTCTAGAGTGGATAGAATGATATATGCTTCCCCACTTGTAATTTTTCCCAATACGAGTTCCAAAATTTTAACAACCCCATCTCTTTAAAAGATGTATTGCAGCCTTTTTGAGTGGCATGCTCCTTATAAATATAATAAGTCAGTCAAATACTTAATATTTATTGGCTTGAAAATGAACTTAAACTTTTATTTTCTTAAGTTTCCTATAACCAGAAAAATATATACATTCTACTTCTAGATCTATATAAACAAGATAACTACGAGTAATCACAAGTTCTCAAATGATGCCTTGGTTTTGAGACAGTTTTCAAGCCCAACATTATACTATAACATACATAATATAGCTAATAATTTTGAGATAAATTATGAGTGAATAGTTGGAAGCAATCAAATATTATTTTGAAAATGTATTTGAAGTTTTAATGCTAAATATGATGCAGTTTCCATTGAAACACCTTTCAACATTTTCTTTCCATGCTGGTAAAAATGAAAAATGTACTCATTGACTGAGCATTTCCATAGCCTTGTCACGTCATGATGAATCCTATACTGATATTGTACAACATATTGCAGACAATTTTGTTATTCCCTCCAATCATTCAACCTTTCCTCAAAATCCTGTCCAATATATACGTAACAGTGATGCAAAGCCAAGAAATCATATCAATACAATGATAGATGCCATAGATGAGATATCATTTCATCAAGAGCAGTGTCATATTCCATCATACGGAGAATGGGATCATGAGTTATTGTATTTGAATCGGAGCAAAGCGTGACCATGTGGCAAGGTCCTAAATCAAAAGAATGTTTTGTCCTATAGTCAATGCAAGAGTGCAAACCTAGAGCAAGGGTCTTGTATTGTAGCCATGTGAATATTTTCACATCACATCATGAAGAGTTACAGACCAAATTATTTCATTCAATGAACTTTTCCAGCAGCCCTGAGCGCCTTGATTTTGAAAATGGTTATCAGGTGGGACAAAGCTTTCTTCTTCTGCACCAGCACAACAAAGCAAACGACACATTGTGTATTTTCTGACTACTCACATGCTCATCTTATGAAAATATTCTGCGAGTATATGATCAAGAAAAACCTGAAAATGCACCTGTTCAGAGAAAAAACAAGAGTAAGAAGGAATCTTCTTTAACACGAGTCCTGACCATTCAAATTTCCAAAGTCAACATACACAAGAAACTAGTTTTCTCATCTCGAAACTAACAAGACTTCTATCATGACCCTTGTATAATTATTGATTGTGAGTTCCTTGATGAGTAAGTATTATTTATGAATTTTTGTTGTTCCTGTGGGCATCCATATAAGTGAATGGGTGACTTTCAGTTCTCTTGAGCCAAATGTTCTATCAGACCACAAAATAAAAATGTCTTTGGATAATTGAGAAAAATATTTTACATTATTCACTTTTTTCCTAGGTTAAATGATTCATATGTCATTAAACCAGTATAGCTTCCATTTGAATATGATTTCAATGTGGTTTTTCTAAATAACTATGGTTAAATCATAGCATGTCGAGTCACATCAATTATGCCACCTGATGTTACATGGGCATGAAGGGCATTACCAATATTTTACATTCCAACAACCAAGGACATGCTCTTGGGGTTTTTGTCAATTTCTTTCCTGACCATTATGGCAGGTTATTGAGAAAAAGTATTTTAATGTAAATTTTTTATCACCCATGCTCGTTTGACTACATACTCTCTTGGTTATGCCAGTGTCACACATGTTTCTCATCTTGAAACAAATACAGCTTCTAAGAACCAGGGGCATTCTCCTTGGGTCTTTGCCTATTTTCTTCCTGGCCATTATTAAAAATTATTCAGAAAAGGAACTTGAATGTGAAAATTGTATCACCTATGCTCGATTGATTACATGATCTCTTGGGTATGCCAATGTCACACGTGATTCTCATCCAAAAAAAAAATACAGCTTAGGTCTAATGCTTTCATAGATTCACACATGATACACATGATACAGAGTATAAATTATCTACCATTGATGAAAAGGTCTAAAGCATGATATTTTCCAAACCTAGATTTTCCTTATATAAAGATAAATTTGACAAAGTAATTAAATAGATTTAATCAACTCATTGCAATCCAACAGGAGAGTTACAATATGTGAAAATATAGCCAGACCATAGAAGGGGATGATAATGAGGAAAGGTGTTTCACCTCTAGAGTTGGTTTTGAACTAGCAAAGCTCCGGGATCAAATGTAACCCATATATATCAGGAACTTGTGTTCTGACTGTGGCTTTGGAGGTCTGACTTTGCCACTTAAGATTTTTTATCGTTACAGTACAGGTGGCCAGAGGCACTGTCTAAATCACCCCACATGAAAGGATTCTATAGCTGAGAGAAGAATAACAACATAGTCTTTGCAACACATGATAACAAATTATAAGAGCAAGGATTGAAGAAATAGGAGATTTTCAAAGAAACTCCGTAAGATACAAGACCCTGGGAAAAACTAAAAATTGAAACAGAGACATTCTAGTGGCTGAATTCGAATCTAATTGTAGCTGGGCATCTCTACGGTTGACTACTAAGGAGCCGATTTTCTCTTTTCTTTGTATTTTAAGCTCGAGACTCAAATATAACTGGGCGCATATTAGGCATCATCCAAGCTGAGTGCTTATGAATTTTGGACCAATGGTAGCCATAAAGAGTTAAAATTGGGTATAGAACTAGTGATGTAGACTACCCATTAAAATTAGGTATAAAACAATATAGGTCATACAGACTAAACCATATCTAAGGATTCAATAGAAAATCAACTTCAGCCATCACAATAAATCTAGTTTCTGTCACCAATCAAGAAAGCCTTATTTACAATATCTGGAATGTTTAACCTATTCTTTCAGTATTTTCATATAACCAAGAAAAGGTAGAAACCTTTCCCTTGATTTTTCCCGTCTCTTCTGAGAAGGATTCTCCTATTTCCCCAACCTGATCAGTTTAGAAAAACACCAACAAAATAAGTTCAATCAAATTCTTACAAGGCAATTTTCCACAGGCTCTGACACACAATAAAAAAAAATTCCCAGAAGCTTTCCACCTAATAGATTCATGGAATTTTCGTGCAGAGCTCATCGTCATGTTTGTACCTCGAGTCGAAATCCAAAACTAAGGTGTTGTACCAGGAAAGATAGATAGCATTTTTTTATTGCTTTCTTTAAGCAGCTCAAAACAAAAAGGGCCCTTGATTCCATTGACGCATTCCACCAACCCATTTCAAGGTGTATACCAATTTCATTTATCTTTCGTGAAACCAATTCTCTCAGTGAATCTCTTATTTATCATAACAGACCCAATAGCATTGAGGTAGTATTTCATTATGGAAGTAACATAATATCAAAATCTGAGCATAGAACTGCCGCTTCTCGTTTGTCTGATCTCAATCGCTGTTAATGGGCTGCAAATCGATCACCACCTACAGTTATCGTTACATGTAATTTCTAGTAGACTCCATGACCCTTTAACGACCTAGATGATAAATGATAAACTAGTTGGACCGGTAAGGCCGACAAATGATAAACTAGATTTTGAAAACCCTAGTGCAGAGAGCCCTGGATTTTGAAAACCTTTTTTCTACCTTGAAATGCAGCACAAATGAAGAAAAAACTACCAACCCGTTCGCCCTGAAATACAGGGTGAGCGAATTGAGATTGGGCTTTATTTTCAAGGAATTGAGAGGGCAAAACCAGTCCAACATAACCAATCCCATTTCTAGAAATCGGGTGATCTGAATAAAATTTTCCAAACAAACCAAGCGAATCGGGCTTGGAAAGGTTTATCCGCCCTAATTTTTTATGGCTAAAATATAATAATAATTTATTTATTAAATATTTTTTGGGCTAATTTATTTAACTATTGAAAATGGGTGTAATTTAAAAAATCGGCCCCTTTAAAATTGGAAATCCCTTAAATTTCGCACATGGGCTAAAATTCGCCCCTAAAATTTTCTATGGTTGTTATGAAACCAACTCCCAAAATAGAAGAAAGGAGAGATCAACGCCTTAGAAATTAGCCACTTCGAGGGGGCAACCTACTTTATATTACATAAATGAAAAATTCTTGGATGATTCAAATGAAAAAACCTTTTTTCTATATATACGAGACCAAGGTGTCACAATATAATCGTAGCCGAGAGAACAATAAAAATGTAAGGGCATAACAATAAAAATAGTGGGCTTCTATGGGGCACAATAATAAAAATAAGGCGGCTACACTAACAACAATAAGGGAGTACACTAATAATATATGGACTACACTAGTAATATAAGGGAGAAATTGTTATTGATTCTTGATGTGATCTTCTACTGCTTGAACCTTATAATTTTCTCTTATAGATGATGTGATGGATGGTGGATGATATCCATAAAGTGCCAAAAATGGGGTCGTTTGTTCTGCAGTGTGGAAGGAAGTGTTATACCACCATTCAACCAGAGGTAACCACTTGACCCATTTTGTTTCTTTATCATATACAAAGAAAGGAAGATATATTTCCAAAAATTTGTTCACTATCTCATTTTTCCCATCAGATTGAGGATGATAAGATGAACTATGAGCTAGTTGAGTACCTAAAATAGAAAATAATTCAGTCCAAAAATTTTGAGTGAAAATGGGATCTCTATCGCTTATAATAATATTTGGGTTTCCATGTAGCTTTGGAATTGTTTCCATAAATGTAGTAGCAACTATACTCGCTTTAAATGGATGAGATAATGCAGAAAAGTGTGCATACATGGTAATTCTATCGACAACCACCATGATGACGCTCTTTCCTTCGGACTTAGGTAAACTTGTGATAAATTCCATTAAAACCTCCTCCCAACGTTGACTTGTAATGGATAAAGGTTGTAGTAGGCTCAGGGTCTTAATTGTCTCAACTTTATTTTTTTGTTACACCAAAAATTCTGCCAAAACCTTTTGAATATCATATTTAAGGTCATCCCAAAAAATTTATTTCCTCACCTTCTGGTAAGTTTTTAAAAATCCTGAGTGTCCTCCTAAGAGAGGTGTGCAATTCCAAAAGAATATTTTGTTTTAGTTGGGAATTCTTACAAAGATATAATCGATATTTAAAATAGTTAATGTGGAGGTGTTGAAGAAGCTTTTATTACATTCCATTGGTGTGAAGGAATGAGAAAGGGTTTGCGATAAGTGAGAGAGAAATTTTGTATAACAAAATTGTGTGCATAGACAGATGCTTGCTCTAGCTATCAGGGAAGAAGTGTATTTCTTGAAAAGTGTTTCTCTCATCACATGGAGGACATCATCCTTAACATGGAAAATGATTAGGTGTGCGTTAATCACGAGAGAAAGGTTTTGTGACGAAATTATATGCCGGGGATTTTATTAAAGAGAAAAGACTATATCAATTTAAAATTTTTACTTCATTACTTGGCATATTGTATATTTTAAAATTTTAATAAATTATTTATGTATATGTGCATATATGGAAGTTGCACATATATACATAAGTTATGTGCTTATACATAATTTGTGTATCTATAGAATATACGCGATATAAAGGATGTGTATATATAAAAGTTTTGTGCTTCCATATATGCACATATCTTCTATATATGCACAACGTTTGTATCTGTGTAACTTTTGTTTATGCACAACTTCTTTATATGTGTATATCTTTCATATATTGACATATCTTCTATATATGTGAATATATTCTTATATGCACAACTTCTGTCTATGCACATATATTCTATATATGTGCATATCTTCTGTATATGCACATACCTATGAACAACTTCAACCTCCACATATACACAACTTTCATGTATGTGCATATCTTCCATATATATACAAATTTCTTATATACACATACAAAAAATTATCCACACACAAAAGATACACGCATATACAGAATATATGTGATACATAAGATACACATATATAGAAGTTGTTGACTTCCATATATGCAAATCTTTCATATATGTACATGTTTTTCATACATGCACAACTTTCATATATGCAAATATCATCTGTATATGCACATATTCCTTATGTAAACATAAATTCGGTATATGTGCATATATGGAAGTTGCACATATACCAAAGATGTGCATATAGAGAAGATATGTTCATATACAAAAGTTACATATATACGAAAAATATGCGCATATACATGAGATGTATTCATATACAGAAGCTACATGTATTCATATTCATATTGCAAATGCATGGGAGAAATGACATGGACATGGTTTGCCTTAAAACAACAGCATTTTCATTAAAAATATATTAAATTAAAGTTTAAGGGAGAATGACATGTACATGGTTTGCCTTAAATTTTATGCGAGAAATTACATGTACATGGTTTCCCTTAAATTTTTCCTTAAGTTTAAAAAATTTATTAAATTAAAGTTTATGGAAGAATGTCATGTACATGGTTTGCCTTGAAGTTTGCCTTAAGTTTATAGGAGAAATTACATGTACACTGTTTGCCTTAAAGTTTTCTTTAAAGTTTATGGGAGAAATTAGATAGAAATGACATGTACATAGTTCCCAAAACACTAGCAAATGTCTTAAAGTTTATGGAGAAATTACATACAAATTTCATGTACATTATTCCCAAAACACTAGAAAATTCCTTAAAGTTTATGGAAGAAATGACATGTACATGATTTTCCTTAAATTTTTCCTTGAGTTTCTGGGAGAAATTACATGTACATGGTTTTCCTTAAAGTTTGCCTTAAATTTTGCGTTACAGTTTATGGAAGAAATCACATCTAGAAATGACATGCCTTAAATTTTCCCTTGCCTCAAGTTTATGGGAGAAATTACATGTACAATTTTTTCCTTAAATTTTTCCTTATAGGTTATGGGTGAAATGACATATTTATGGGAGAAATTACATTGAAATGACATGCCTTAAAGTTTTCCTAAAGTTTATGGCAGAAATGACACATGTACATGGTTTTCCTTAAATTTTATGGGAGAAATGACATAAAAATGAAATGTACATGGTTCCCAAAACACTAGCAAATGCCTTCAAGTTTATGGGAGAAATGACATGTACATGGTTATCATTAATGTTTTCCTTGAGTTTATGGACGAAATGACATGTACATGGTTATCCTCAGAAGTTATCCTTAAAGTTTAGGGAGAAATGACATGTACCTGGTTATCCTTAAATTTTGTCTTGAGTTTATGGAAGAAATGACATGTACATGGTTATCCTTAAATTTTTCCTTAAATTTTATGGGAGAAATGAAATATAAATGACATGTACATGGTTCCAAAAACACTAGAAAATGCCTCAAAGTAAATTTTTCCTTAAATTTTATAGGAGAAATGACATAGAAATGACATGTACATGGTTCCAAAAACAATATAAAATTCATTAAATTTTACGGGAGAAATGACATGTACATGGTTATCCTTAAAGTTTTCCTTGATTTTATGGGAGAAATGGGATAAATTACATGTACATGGTTATCCTTAAATGTTTCCTTAAATTTTATGGTATAAATGACATAGAAATGACATCTACATGGTTCCAAAAACACTAGAAAATGCCTTAAAGTAAAGTTTGCCTTAAATTTTATGGGAAATGACATAGAAATGACATGTACATGGCTTCAAAAACACTAGAAAATGCCTTAAATTTTATGGGAGAAATGACATGTAAATGGTTATCCTTAAATTTTGTCTTGAGCTTTCTGAATGATGTATCTGAAGAACTTATGTACATGGTTCCCAAAACACTAGCAAATGCCTTAATGTTTATGGGAGAAATGACATGTACATGGTTTCCAAAAGCACTAGTAATTTACTTAAAAATATATTAAATTAAAGTTATGGTTTGCCTTAAAATCTATAGGAGAAATAACATGTACATGGTTTGCCTTAATGTTTGACTTAAGTTACAACCATGGAGTGATGTTAACATCCAAAGATGAACATTAACAAAGAAAACCAAGTATGTGCATAAGTTTAAATTGATATATTTATTTATGAACATAATTGAAATAAATATGCTGCTAGAAATGAAAATATAATGATAGGTTCAACAAGATGGATGTAGACTAATGTTTAATATATGAATGTATGCATGTATGTCTGGTGGAGTTGTTGCGTGCATGTGAAAGTTGTGTGAAGACAATTATCCTGCAAACAGAAATGAAAATATAATGATAGGTTCTACAGGATGGATGTATACTAATGTTTAATACATGCATATATGCATGTACGTCTGGTGGAGTTGTTGTGTGCATAAGTACGTTACCACAAGTGACAGTATTAAGTTCTTGGGAGAAGAAATTAAAAATCAATTAATCAATATAAATCTATATCTCAATAAATATCATATCAATATTAATCTCAATGCATATCCAAGTCTGCTAAAAAGAAAAATGCCTAAGAAAATTTTACATAATCTAAGTACCTCAAAAAAATTTCAAAATGTTAAATCTATTTATAAAACAATAATTTTAAAATGTTAATCTATTTCTAAAACAATATTTCACTGTATTAACCAAAAATAAAATAATTACATTATACCTTGTCCAAATTGTTAGCCAATTTATTACATGATAAAAATTAATTTGAACCTCGTGACTAATAGATGAGGGTGATGATGTTGAGATTTAGAGGATCAATATTTCTCATATTTGGGGTGTTGGCTTTGGTGTTTCTTCAATGTTGTGGCCATGGCAGCTCAACTTCAACAACTATAGATCAGATTGATAATAACACTATAAATCCAAGGAAGCCTCATGGAGAAGTGTTGAGTAATGGTTTATGGAATTCAATGATGATTAGAGGGCCTGCAACTCCTGCAATGCCTTCTACTCCCTCCAAATGGAGAATTGAATATAGGTAAGTATCATAGGTTACGTTATTCCAATAATCTAATATAGGTAAACATTACTTACTGTAAATAAAACATGGAATCAAATCCCATTGAATATTCAAGGTTACAATGACTCTATAGCTTATTTAAAGAGGTTGAACAAGTAACAACAATTATGAAAATTTTTATGATCAGACTAGTTGTAAACACAATAATATACTATAGGTAAGCATTACTTAGTGTAAAACAGAAAGTGAATCAAATCCAATTGAATATGAGGTTACAATGACTCTATAGCTTATATAAAGAGGTTGAACAAGTAACAATAGTTATGACAGCTTCTATGATTAGACTAGTTGTAAACATACTAATATAATATCTAGGTAAAGATTACTTAGTGTAAAATAGATAGGGAATCAAAGCCCATTGAATATGAGGTTACAATGATTATATAGCTTATATAAAGAGGTTGAACAAGTAACAACAGTTATGACAGCTTCTATGACCAGACTAGCTGTAAACACAATAATCTAATATAGGTAAACATTACTTGTTTTAAAAATGTGTATCATACACATTGTCATCGTAATATACATAATTAAGCTTATAATAGTGTGTGCAACTTGCTAGTGCAGGCATAATATTGTATAATAAAGGTCATCCTCAATGAAGGCAAGCAAAGCCAATCCCATAGAAACTCAGGTTACCCTTATCATAGCTGCTTAATACATAGTCTTACTGACCTATATGATTACAGCTCTTAATCAGAACAAATCTAACAGATAAGTGTAATAGAAGAAGGTTAAATAATGAATATAATGGTATTTATACTGTTGACACCTAATCCTATGGATGGGTGTGCACATGTATTTTTGTATATTATTTATTATTAGGAAATAAGGAAGGCCAAGAGTCATTGGGAGCTGAATCCTAATAGCCTCACCTCCCATCTATAAGAGCATGTACATTCTTCAGCTAATATACATTGCAGTTTTGAGGAGTTACCTCCTGGTTTGACATGGTATCAAAGCCAGCTCCACATTTGGCATTTCTGCCCTGTGGTGTAACTCCCTACCCTTTGCTCAGTCAATTTTATTAATTGTTTTCTGCTGCTCCTAATTGCTAGACTGTTATTCTGCATTTTTTTCCCTATTTAGCACTGACATTTGCAGGCTCTGTCAATCTGCAAATTGCAGGCTCTGCCAGTCCAGCAGTCCTGCAACTGTCTTCTGCAGATTCAAGTTCAAATTTTTTTTATGTAACGCCCTTTTGGGCCTCCTCATTCTCCTTTCCCCACTCCATACCTATCGACCCATTCTGGCGCTCATTCATTTCCCTACCTCACTCACCCTCACACTTCGTCCCTCCGCGCGCAGAACTTCCCACTCGGCCTTTTGGCCTTCCTCCATTGCGCCCTTCACTACGCGTTCCTCCCTCCACGGCTTACCACCCCTGCGTTACCTGTCAACACCCTCTCCACGCACATTCAAACTCCAACGCCTCTACCCTCGTTGCACATCGCCCCAACACCGCTCCTCAACTCTCAGCACCGCTCCTCAACTCCCTTCCCTTCTTCCTACAACCTGCCGCCTTCCCACGCAGGCTTCTCACCACGTTTCAACGCCGCCCTCCTTGCAAACTCTTATTCCACCCCTCACGCGTTCTATCCCACACTTCATATTCACTCACGCCCTCACAACAGCATACCCAATACGCAGTGAGCGCTGTTTCGTTCTCCCCACGGCACCTTACGCTCCTCTCTGCGTCTAACTCACCACCTGCAAACTCACACCGCCGTCTGCCCTTCTTCACTTGACCTTTCATCTCCCTATACCAGCACGCCTTCGCTGTCTATTTAACGCTGTCTATTTTGCTGCATTATACAGTCCTCCGCCCTCCGTCCTCCGTGGCCTGTCGGCCCTCCTCCACGTCGATATCCAACTCTGTTGATATATATAAAACATTGTTCAACGCTGTCATTTAAAACGCTGTGTCCATTGACTATTAAACGCTATGTTATATATGCGTTGTTGTTAATACATTAAAACGCTGTCATTGCATTGCATTATTGTCATTGCATTGCATTGTTGTTAATACATATATACAACGCCTTTGGTTATATACAATACCTTTGGTTATATACAATACGTTTTATATACAACGCCTTTGGTTATATATCCGACCACTGTTTGCCATAAAACACCTCCATTCACATTTTATATAAAACGCCTCCACCTTACGTTTTATATACAACGCTTTCATAATACCATAATACTTCCATTGCGACCCTTCCAATTGCTATTTCATATCGGCCCCCCCCCCCCCACCTTCTAATACACCGCCCCTCATATTGCATCACTGCCCATACGCCCCATTCACCATTCCATATCATCCTTTTATATACATTTTTTTCCCAACACAAAAAAAAAAAATACATTTTTTTTATGCAGAATCAGTCTATAGCATAGAGTTTTTTTTTCAGTCTCCAGCAAAATTTTCTGAGCAGATTTAGTTTCCAGAAAGAGTTTTTTAAACTCAGAAATTTTTTTTCCAGCAAGAGTTTCTGCCCTTTTAATTGAGTATATTTTCCAGCAATAGATTTTTTTGTTTTCTCTCCTTCAAGAGAAATTTTCCAGCAGAGTTTTTTCTCTCCTCCTTTAAAAGAAGATGACAGTCCCTTCATCTTCTAAAGAGGCTGCCTACTTGGCACAGAGAGAAAAGAGACACGCTTCAGGTTCATCCAAAGGAAGAGAAGGCAGAAGACGAAGAAGACACTTCAGAGAAAAGGGGGGCAGACAATCTAAAGCTCAGCAGCAAACAAATCAAGACAGAGGTAAAATTGATGACAAAGACAAAGGTAAACCAGCTGAATCAGCTCATTCTGTTCTAGCACATTATAACAATGGAGTAACTGAAAACCTATTTGATGTTTCATTTACTTCATGGAGAGATGATTAGTTGCTAGATTCAGGAGCAACATGTCACATGACATTTAGAAAATATTTTTTTGAAGAATTCACTGACAAAGTTGATGGAGCAGTATATTTCGCAGATAAATCCAAACTCAAGCCATCAGGGCTTGGCACAGTCAGGCTTAAACTGCCTGGTCTTCCTGATCATATCCTACATGAGGTTCTATACCTCCCGGAGTTGAAGATAAACTTGCTGTCCCTGATCGAAATCCGGCAGCAAGGACACTCAGTTCACTTGTTTGATGGCAAGGCAGAGGTCAGATCAGCATCAGATCACTCACTTGTCATGGAGGGAATAGAAGAAGGAAGACTTTTGAAGCTGAAAGGTTCATCTGCTCATGCTCAAAACTTTGCATTCAGTTCATATCATGATGAAGGTACATTTCCATCAAGTCTTTTATGGCATGCTAGATTTGGACACTTAAATTATGACAGCCTTCGTTTGTTGAAGAAAAATGGTCTTGATGGACTGCCTACAATTCCTAGAAAACCTAAGGAATGTGATGCATGTATTCTAGGAAAGCATAGCAAACAGCCATTTCATGATTCACACTCAAGAGCACATAGGAAACTTGAACTTGTTCATTCGGATTTATGTGGCCCTATGCCTATTGCTTCTGCAAATGGAAACAAATACATGATGACATTTATTGATGACTACACCAGAATGTGTTGGATTTACTTACTGAAGATTAAGTCTGATGCTTTTCAAACTTTCAAGAATTTTCATGTATGGATTGAAAATGATGCACAAACACATATTGGCTCTCTACGTACTGATAATGGAAAATAATACACCTCAAACGAATTTGAAAATTATCTTCATCAACATGGAATCAAACATCAAACCACTGTGCCATATAATCCACAACAGAACGGTGTAGCTGAAAGAATGAACAGAACCATCTTAAATATGGTCCGCTCCATGTTATTTTTCAAGAATGTAAAATTGATGTTTTGGGCTGATGCAGTTCTATGTGATGTTTACATAAAGAATAGGTGTCCTTCAAGTTCAATTAGAAACAAAACTCCTTTTGAAATGTGGCATGGCCACATTCCTTCGATAAAGCATTTCAGGGTCTTAGGGTCCACCTGTTATGCCTTGATACCCAAGGGTCAAAGGAACAAACTTGGTGCTAGAAGCAGAAAATGTATCTTCTTGGGTTACTCCAATACCTCCAAAGGATATCGTCTCTATGATGAAGCAAATAAGAAGTTTGTGATAGCAAGAGATGTCATATTTCTTGAATCATCCAAGAGTGACAAGGTTGTTGAGCGGCAACTTGATCGCCTGGATAGATTCACACATGCAAAGTATTTCAAAGAATTTGATAATGTGATTCCACACCTTGAAGGGGGGATTCCGATATTGAATCAAACTGTGGAATCATTTCCTGAACCACACTCTCCCCCACATGAAGAAACAACCACGGATGACACATTGGATGATGTGATTGACAGAATTGGGAGATTGAATCTTGAATCAATCCCAACTCGGTCAAATGACCAGCCTGGGCCATCTCAGAAAGGTCCTCCCAAATGGCTGACAAAGACACTGGAGAATGTTCATCCTGATGAGGTTGGAAAAACAGGAACAAGAAGTTCCACTCAACAAATCGAAGGTGATGTAGATAATTATGATTCTCCTGTTGATATGGATATTTCTTATAACTGTGAATTGAGTTTGTCTACAGATCATGAACCAACTTCCTTCAAAGAAGCCGCTTCTCATGATGAATGGAAAGAAACGATGCAGAAGGAGTATGATGCCTTGATAAAGAATGGCACTTGGAAGCTGGTTGATCCACCTTTGGGAACGAAACCAATTGGCTGTAAGTGGGTCTACAAGAACAAGTACAAAGCAGACGGCTCACTTGACAAGCACAAGGCCAGGCTTGTGGCAAAAGGATTCGCACAGAAGGAAGGAATTGATTATGAAGAAACATTTGCTCCCACAGCAAAATGGACCACCATCCGGACTCTCTTTGCCTTAGCAACTCAGAGTGGATGGAAAGTCCATCAGATGGATGTAAAAACAGCCTTCTTGAATGGAGATCTAAAGGAGAAAGTTTATATGTCCCAGCCAGAAGGATTTGTGATAAAGGGTCAAGAACACAAAGTTTGCAAACTTGTGAAATCCTTGTATGGCCTCAAGCAAGCACCACGAGCCTGGTATGAGAAGTTGACCGGGCATCTTCTGAAACTTGATTTCAAACACTTTGATCTTGATGATGCAACTTTGTTTGTTAAGAAAGTTGGAAAAACAGTTGTATATCTTGTGGTATATGTAGATGATCTTTTGATAACAGGAAACAATGAGAGCTATATTGCATCCATGAAGAAAGAGTTGAAGAAAGGTTTTGAAATGACTGATTTGGGTCATGTTCTTTACTATTTGGGTATTGAAGTAATTCAACATCCTAAATTCATCTTTCTTTCTCAGAAGAAGTACATTGGAGATCTCTTGAACAAATTTGGCATGGATGATTGTAAACCCTTAGGCACTCCAATGGAACAAAACTTGAAGCTCACATCAGTTGAAGGGAAGGAATTTGAGGATGCAACTAAGTATAGACAGCTTGTAGGAAGTCTTATCTATATGACCACCACCAGACCTGACATCTCATTTGCTGTTGGAATCCTCTCAAGGTTCATGCAAAAACCTTGTGAAGGACATTGGTCTGCTGCAAAAAGAGTGCTAAGGTACTTGAAGGGGACTCAAGACTTTGGACTCAAATATACACGGGTAGGCGACTTCATCTTGACCGGATACTCTGATTCAGACTTTGATGGCGACAAAGAAACAGGGGTGTCTACTACAGGTTACACCATGAGTCTTGGATCAGGAGCTGTCTCATGGAGATCACGCAAACAGTCAGTTCCAGCAGATTCCACGACCGAGGTAGAATATGTGGCAGCAGCTGAAGCAACAAAGGAAATTGTGTGGCTCTGGAAGATCCTGGAAGATTTGCAGATGAAACAAATGTATTCCACTCCACTCATGATCGACAACACTTCTGCAATAAAGTTGGCCAAGAACCCAAAGTTCCATGATCGAGCAAAGCACATCAATACAAAGTACCATCTCATTCGACATCATGTTCAGGCCAAAACCATCCATCTACATCATTGTTCCACAAATTAGCAAATTGCTGACATCTTCACCAAAGCACTTGGAAGAGAAAAGTTTGAAAAGTTCAGATCGATGCTTGGACTCACCAACATCCCTTCGGATTAAAGGGGGAATGTTGACACCTAATCCTATGGATGGGTGTGCATATGTATTTTTGTATATTATTTATTATTAGGAAATAAGGAAGGCCAAGAGTCATTGGGAGCTGAATCCCAATAGCCTCACCTCCCATCTATAAGAGCATGTACATTCTTCAGCTAATATACATTGCAGTTTTGAGGAGTTACCTCCTGGTTTGACATATACTAATAGTTATAAGGGTCATGTTTCACTTACCACTATTAAAACATAACATCCAAGTTGTAATATGATCTTAACTAGTAAGCTTCTAGTAATCAATGATGCTCAAACATAATGGATAGTATAAGCTAGTTATAATGGTTCTTACTAAGCTGATTAGTACTAGTGATTCTAAAGTATCAACGTAATACATCATGTATCTCTTATGGAAACACAAGCACCTTTAGTGAAACCACATAATGTTGAGTACTAATTGTGATTGGAATGAGTTATTACCATTATATTTACCCATATGTGAGCTAATATGGATATGTAAGTTCTATATAGATAAACACATGGTTTAATAGAGTATAAGAAAAGCTATATCATGGTGAAATCTAGCTTACTCCTACTATATTTAAGTAAGCATACGATTGGGTGATTTAGAAGAATTCAGCTAAGAATGGAGCTCAATCAAGCTCAATTATGGAAAGAACGATATGTATTGCTCATTTCACCAGTGTAATAATGAAGATGAGTACAAGCACCTAGTTAATGAAGTTGGATCGGTATCATGCTTGATCAACCTTACCAATAATTTTTTTGTATCACCATTACTAATCTGATATCCTTGTTATATTATCACAATTGGTAGATAAAATTAAATAAATTTGTCCAGATATGTACATCAGACACATTTTATTATATTTTAAATCAATAAAAATAAGAAAATTAGAATCCTAGACAAATATTATCCAGCCCTACTATGCATATTTCCACTCTAGATGTATGGAGGTTTGTTGAATTTTTGGATGGATAACCACTATTCATTCTCCAAAAAATAAGTTTGGTCTGAACATCTATCTATGTTTGTGATCTGAGGAGTGTGAAGCTTTAGAAACTAAAATAAATGTGGTTGTGAAGTGTTTCCCTTCCCGGATCTCTACGCTCATTCCTCCTCCCCTCCTGCTTCCGGGGCACTCAACTCTGTAATGATGGAGTATTTTTCTTAATGATGGAGGAGGTATTGGTTTATTTATCTATTTTTTATTTTAGACCCGGAGGTGTCTTTTGAAAAAAAATGTTCTCATTTTTTACTTGTTAACTTGATCTCCTCTAGTGTTGCCAAAATTTTCTTCCAAGTTATACCGACCTTACAGGGGTTTTGACTCCCTTGGTCACATGCAGTCAGCGTTTGGTAAAAATTTCTTGAATCCCTTAGCGGTAGGATTTTTTGTTTTGTTTTGTTTCGGTTCATAGGAATGTAACCCTTGAGAGTGGACAAGTTGAGGATACAAATGGTAACTGGAGGTTTCCAGGTACACATCTCTTTTACATTTGTTTCCCCAACAATTTTCCTTTGCGATAATAATTATTCTTGAATTAGCAAGGAAAAGCAGGAACATAAAGGAAAATCATGAAGATGAAAGGAAAAGAACCTAGTTAATTAAGTTGGATAGGTATAATGATTGATCAATCTTACCAATACTTATGTAGTATGACCATTACTAATCTGATATCCTTGTTAGAGTATCACAATTGGTAAATAAAATTAAATAAAGTTTCAAGGGGATCACTCGGAGCATAGATCTGGGGACCACACAAGAAAAGACACCACCATTAATGCATGAAGCAAAGGAATCGAAGGGTTTTTTTTTCTACCTAGAAATTTGAAGACAACGAGAGAACGAGATGACAAGGCCACCATGAGAAGACAACAAGACGACGAGGCCGCAATGAGCAGACAACGAGATGATGAGGAAGCAGATAATCAAGGACGTCACTGAGGACGCAGATTACAAATAACCTGCGAACATAGAAAATAAATTAAAAAAAAGAAAAAAAAAAGAGCATAACCAGAGCATAACCTTCTCACCTTCACTTTCTCCTCGCCCCTCCAACAACAAACACAAAAAAATAGAGCAAGACAGACAACAAAGAGCGAGATAGATAGCAATGGTAACTAAATGAATGGTAACAATCCTGAAACTTGTTGCAGTCTAGGGGCAGTATATTTATAAGAAAAAGGTCGGCCGAATTATTTTGAAAAGTTCGGTCAGACTATTAGTTTGGTCAAACTTTTTTTTCCAATTTTCCCATCTCCGACCAAAACTTTTTTTACCCACATTGTTAATATGCCATCAATGTAAACGATAGAATTAGTTTGGCCAAATTAATTTTAAAACTTCAGCTAGACTTTCTAACAGTTCAGTCAAATGTTTATAAAATTTCGGCTGAGCTATTGGGAAAATGAAATTTTCAACCACGTTTCTCACAAAAGTGTAACCCACCTTCTCATTTTTACCCAGAGACACACACACACATATATATATATATATATATATATATATATATATATATATATATATATATATATATATATATATATATATATTCTCTCCAATTCTCTTGGTTCCCCTATAACTATCTCTCTCTCTCTCTCTCTCTACCCTCCAATCCTCTCACTATATCCCTCCCTCTCTCCTTCTCTATCACCCCCTTCCATCTTTGTGTCTCCCCCTCACTCTGTTACCCTTCTCTACCTCTCTGACTCCTCGCCCTCTCTCTTTCTTCATTCCTTCTCTCCCCTCTCCTTCAATTTATCTCCATATCTCCCTTGTGACTCCTCTAATCTCTCCACCTCTATCACTCTATGTCTTTGTTCTTCCCTCCCATATATATTTATAGTCAATATATATCATGATATACTAATATATATTATAATATAATGATTTTAATATTGTATTAATCATAATTTATTAAATTTAATAATATTAGTACTATAATATATTAATATGAGTATCATATTATAGCCCTTCACCTTCTCTTATGTTGTCTTACTCACTTACACATTACAGAGGCTCATATTTTTGGACTCCCTCAACTTCATAAAATGGTTTAACAAGGACTTTGTTTGCACAAATTATATATTATGTCCAATCCTTGATGCTTGTTGGTTACTGAAACAATCTTTTTCTTACATTGATCTATGTCACATTTACAGGGAAAGGAATGACGCTGCAGACCTCCTTTCTAAGGAGGGTGTATAGCAAGCTATAGGAAGCTGGAGGAAATGTGAAATAGGGAGGAAAGGCTCAGTGGAGTCAGATCAACCTCCTTTTGCACGATTAAGTTTTTTTTCAGGATGCTCTTCTTATCTTAGCTATGTTTATGTTTAAATTTGGATCTTCCAGGAAACTCTTGCTTTCGGGAGTTTTTGTAAACATTGTTTCACGTTCTATTGACATTGTCAGTATTATATATACTTGCAGGCTCAATTTCCTATTTGGGTTGTTTTTCCTCGTAAGAGGAGGCTCCGGAACGTCACTTTGAACTACTGATATTTTGATTATGATGGGTTTTTTACCGCAAATGAAGGTGACCTGGGATGCATTATGGTATTCATTTTTATCTTTTTATTTTTTTTCCTATAGGCTGACATTGTGTTGTCCGTTTTCCCCTACGAACAAGGAAGTCCGAGACCACATTTGATGGGTTTGATGACAAATGGAAGGACTGATCTATAGGTCAGAAAATGAGAAGGAAAACTCTATCTCAAGAAATGCTTAAATGCATGTACAAAGTTAACTTTTTTATTAATATAAAAAGTTAGATTTTTTCCTTGGAAAAGAAATAGTAATATGAGTACTATACATAATAATAATAATAATAGAGTTAATAATGGTTTTTTTGCATTATATGAATAATAATTTGGCCCATGGTATATGGCTCATAGGCTTCATGTAAATAAAACATTTTTTAGAGTCTTTGTAAATATAAAGAGGATTATGGAGTAAATATAAAAAGAAGTTTTATTTATTTACCATATTTTTTTTATTTACCATGGTATTTGGCACATAGGCTTGGTATATAATTAGATGTTGATTTCTAATACTATTTGATATATTTTTATTTATTTACTATACCTCTTTATACCTCTCTTATATTTATTTATTTATCATAATTATTTTATAAATATGGTATATGGCCCATACAATTCACCTAAATAAATTTTTTTTTTTAGTTTTTGTAAATATAATGAAGTTTTATTTATTTACCATATCTTTTGTTTATTTATATTTTGTTATATTTATTTACCATACCTTTAGTTTATTTATATTTATATTTATTTATCATACCTCTTTTTTGAGTGTTCCTAAACCTCTTTATATTTTAAAATTGTATTGTGTTTATACATAATAATAATAATAATAATAATAATAATTAGATTTATTTTAAATAGGACCAACATTAAATTAAAAATGTTAAATGTTAAGCATTAAGTTTACGTTTACGTTTACAGGTTTACAGGTTTCCCTCGGATCTACTACAGACTAGGGTGTAGAGTGCAATGCTAATAATAAAATAAATAATAATTTGTATAACAATTATTAGTAACAACTATATCATTTAATAGCTAAATGTAAAGTGAAATATATATTTTATATAGTTTTCTATAAAAACATTAATAGATCTAAAACTATTTTTTCTATCTTAAAAATAATAAATAAATTATAAATATTTATATCAAATTATTTATTTATTTATTTATTTAATTAAATAAAATTTATCACTTTTATTTAATATATTTAATTAATTTAAAATAAACAAAATTTTTATTAAATCTTTTTATGTCCTTCAAAATTTCTAAACCATCCTTAGGTTTTTTCGAGATCTCATTTCTAATTCAACATCCTTAGGTTTTTTTCATCAATTTAACATAAAGAAAAAAATTATTACATCTATATATGTCCTTCAAACATTCCAAGTCATCATAATAATTTGAAATATATATATATATATATATATATATTTATATATATATATATATATCTATATATATATATATATATATATATATATATATATATATAAATTTGTTATTTTCAATTTAACATCAAAAGTTAAAGAGGTTTTTCTAGATCTCATTTCTCATTCAACATTTATGAGGTATTTTTGCATCAATATTATGTGGATGTTGAAATTTCCAATAATTAATAAATATAATACGTTTTAATTATTTTCAAATTTCATTTCTTTTAAATGTTAAAAATTGTATATGTATAAAACAAACGAGTTTATATTTAAATAATAAAAATTATATTTAAGAAATATAAGAATCAAAAGATTAATCTAACTAACAAAACCTTAAAAAAATGCTTCAAGGAGGATCAACTATCCTACTCTATAATTCGAATTAAGATAAAACCTATGTTTAACATAAATAGTTATCATAACCATCCAAAGCACCAACTATCCTACTTTATAAATCTAATTAAGATAAAATTTATGTTTAACATAAATAATTATCACAATCATCCAAATAAACAAAGTGAAAAAATCTCTAGATTACTCAATTTTTTATGGAGGCTATTAATTTTTTCCAAAATAAAGTGAAACTTTTACAATTCCAAATTATTCTTAGAAAATCCATTTATATTCAACTCTCTAAATATATACTAAATAGTAATGCCATGAAAATTTTCTTTAAAATAATGATAACATGAAAATTTTCCTTAAATTTCCCTTTGAGTGATAACACGAAAATTTTCCAAACTTATTTTTATTTATACGACTAGATAGATGAGAGAATGGTATAGCTCAATTTATCATCAGATGGACTCAGATGGACTCAGTTGGACTAGTGTTTCAACTCCTTCCCTTTCTTCCTCTTCTAGGAATTCTGGATGGCTAGGAACATGCTCATTTCTTATGGAATCCATCCACTTCCTCAAAGAATTTTCCATACCATCATGGTGTGGATTAACTCTCATGAGCCCTCTCCCATCAATATCCCCAATCTCTTATATGTTTCATCCTCATCACATGAATATTCCAACAGGGTAATTTGACGACACTGAACAACATGGGATCTGCGAATGTGACTCTTGGATCAAAATGCCTCATGGAGAACGTTTCTACATCAGCTGGAATGGAGCCCTAGGCTCCAACATTAAGGAAGAACTCCTCACTCTATGGAGCCTCCTCTATTTCGCCTAAATGCTCAGATCTCAAACCTTTCCATATATGGTGAATCCAAGGCAATAATTGAAGGAATAAATGGAACAAGATCCTTCTAGAATGAGAGCCTCCTCGGCTGGATAAACAAAACTCTTCACCTTTGGCATCATATTAGCTCACCTCCTCTTCTGCACATCTTTAGACAGGCTAATTCACGGGCTGAAATGATCTCCAAATTTGGCCTAGAACTTCCTTTTGGCTCTCTACACACTTACCACTAGATGGGTTCTATATTAACGAGCTCCTACACACTGCCTCTTCCTTAGGTTTATCTCTGCTTATTATCTAGTTGTTCCTCATTGCCTGTAATATCTCAAAAGGGAGAATGCAGTAATACTGAAACAAAATATAAGAACTGCAGCAAAGTAAACAATAAATCTATATACACATCAGAATGTGCAGATTTAGTTGAGAAATTTTATTATATAGGAGGTGAAAAATAAAGTACAACAATGCTCAAAATATGAGACACTCAAGCTAAAGGGATGGTCTGGAATGACCCTGCAATGATCCCACAAGAGGGACTGCATAAATGCTGAAATGTTGGAATGTAAACTGTGTTGCCCCTACTGCAATTGTTGGGACTGCAACTGCCTAAAAGATAGAAAGTCGGATCTAGGCAGAATGGGAGCTTCTATGATGCTGAAAATGTAGATCAGGGCTCAATGATGGATTCCCAAGTTAACCTAGAAATGGTTTCTCAGATCTAGCAATCTAATAAAACCACCCTCTTAGAGCTTCACATATATAATGTTGGGAATGCAGATTTGATCATATGATGGCTGCAATGATGCACAATCATATCTATGAAAGAAGGGTTGATCCCTCCTCTAGATCCCTGGGTTAAAACCTCAAGATCTAGCTCCTCTAATCTCCTCCACTGAAAATAGTTGTTGGGTGAACAATAGCTTCAAAAAAATTACGCTATCAGAGAGGGAGGCTCAATAGCCTACTACTAGATGTTTCAAATCAGCTCCTAAATGATGGGAACAATAGATCCAATGTGACGAGATGATCCCTCACAAGATTTCCAGCTGATATACTAGAAAACTCCTTCCTCCAATATATCTACAAGACTAGATTGTGCAATCCTTGAAGGGATTGCTACAGCATGGAGGTAAAACCCAATGGCCTGAATGCCAGATATAGATCTTCTACTCTTGGAAGACTGAATGTGAAGAACAAAGTGGTAGGATGAATCCTCCACCGGTTTCATAGTTTAATGGTAGAAACAACCTCCTGAAGATGGCACCAATTCCTAATAAGGAATGAAGAACAAACTCTTTCAAGATCTACTAAATGAAAGAGGAGGGATTCCCACTTGGGAAAACCCTATGCTAAACAACACTGTAAACTCTACTAAACAACCCAAGCCTGCATAGAAATGTCCTAAGAAAAATCTAGATCTAAATAGATCAAGAAATGAATAATCCAAATCATGCTCTCCAATGTGCCTTCACCTTCATTATATAGATATGAGCCTTCCATAGCCTAGGCCCACTCCAAAATTGCGATGTACATGTGGAAAAAATTCTCCATGGTTGACTACGCTATTGATCCTTGTCTCCCATCATGTTCGCATGGGGTGATTACCCTCTCCATCATGTGTGCATTAAATGCATCACTTCCTCCTACTATCTTATCATAAGTGCTTTATGACCTTCTTTGAATGCACTATGATCTCAGCTGACCTTACCAAAGATCCTCATGGTTTTGCATTTAAGATCCATGATCTTATTTTACTGTTTCATCCTCCATAATATATCTCATAAATGAGACATGATCTCCATTAATTTAGCTTCTCCACTACTCCATGATTTTAGATCTAGATCTAGAATATCCACATACACACATAAAAGTGGATTTTATTTATCTTTGAGGATTATGGGTCCCTCCACCCTTTTATTTACTTAATTAATTAAGATTATTAAGAACTCTAATATTCCAAATATCATGTGAAAATTTGGGAATATTATAGTCCTCCCCAGCAAAATGTTGCTTGTCCTCAAGCAACTGCAAAAGTAGATGCTAGAGCAATCTGTCCCCCTCCAAATGTCATCCACACAAGGAAGGTCTCCCCATATTCTACAATGATTTGTGTATTCCCAACACCAAATTTGCATCTCTATAATGATTAGAGTGATCTCTAACTGTGTAGCTAGATACCCCTCATCAACCATGAAGCTTCAAGTGACAACCACAAGTTGTCCATCATCCTCCAGAATACATGAGACATATAAAGATAGATGGTTCCTTCCACAAGATTAAATATCCAACTCACAAAGTATACCTCCATCCCATTCTACATGAAGTGAAGAGATGCTTTTCATGCCTCCATCCATAGCCCTATTGGCCTAGTTAGATCTAAGCATCATCCCAAAATTGTACAAAAGAAGAGGTAGAGATATATGGGTAGACCAATATGTCAAACCATATTCTCCCAATAGTGGCCAACGCAACAATGCTCCCTGCCACCATACCACACCATCAAGATACCAAGTATGGTCTCCATACTCTCCAATTAATAGCCATCAGAGGAGTGCCTCTTGCTTCCATATTCCAACATTATCATGAAAAGTAGGGGAGTATGTAGGACCAATGTCCCCCAACAAAAGCCACAACAACAAGATCTCTTGCTGCCTCTTCACACCATCATGTGAATCATGGAGTAACAACAACATACTGAAGTACATATGTAATGTCATATCAACCCAATACAAAAAAACTCCATTATCACATATCACGAGAGTATTATACCATATTACAAACAATATCAAACATATAAACATGGGAGATGTCATGTGATGGCTAGAATCTCTCAACCAAAATGAACATGTCTTCTTCTGTTGCATTTTATCATTGATACACAAGGCATAAATCAACAAAACATGAGATATTGGGTGGTAACCATACTCACCAAAGAGTAGTCAGCGCAGCCATGCCTCCTTCTTCATTTCATGAGTGTTTTTCAAGGCATGGATCAAAGAAACAAGAGCCTTTGGGTAGTGACAAAACTCTCCCAAGAGCAGCCAACGTAACCAAGCTTGCTAGCCCATGTCATATATCTACAAGTCGTCATGCAACCCCTTGCTTATCATCCTCACCCATTCATCCCAATGTGGATTATGAATGATGTAATACATAATCATGTTATCCTCCCTTTGTAGAATACCATCCTCCCCAAACTGATGAAGAAATTTGCACTTCATGAAATGTTGAAGTGCACCTCCAATGAGATCTCTCAATGAGATTATCTTTTCACCAAAGGCCCTCCAAAACCAAAGAGGTTGTGGATTTGCTGCAGGTAGAAGTTTCTCTTTGAGCTAGGAGATGTTCATTTAGAAAGTGTCATATAGAAAGGAGAAAAGATTCCTCACCTCAAGATGTCCACCATTTGCCGTCTTTACCTCCATTGCTTCATGAGTGAAGCTACCTTCAGAATTCTCCAAGAATAATGGGGCTCCTCTTTTATCACTCTTACTAAGTGACAGTGTTATAGATCTACATGGTAATACATGTGTTGTCTCAAAGCAAGGCACAATGTTGATCTCATAACCAGTCATTGTATATAGGATCATGCTCATCCCATTTTTTGAAACTCTACACTTCAACTCAAAGGGTTGAATGTAGTCCATAAATGAAAAAATGGGATAGATTTTCATTTCCTCCTTGATTAGATCAAGGGCCCTCTGCATTGTGATAGTTTGCTGCTTCAAATTAACATTTTGTTCTAACCCTTGGTTATGAATTGGCCCTGATGGGATGTCCTCATAAGTTTCAATCAGATATACTGAAACAATATGTGATGAATGTGTATGCATACCATGGATCAACTGATGTGTGGGAACCTCTTGAAAGAACACAAGATCTCCTCCAACAGGAACAATAATGTCTCCAATTACTGGTAAGAGTGATGGTTTCTCTTCTATCAATGTACCAGCACTGGAATCTTCCTCCTCTTCCTCATGCATCTCCTAAATCATGCATGGGACTCTATGTGTCAAGGGCTCAAGACTATCTTGGAAAGTTTCAAGTGTCTCTTCTCGGAATGTAAGTACTTTTGCAGTTGGTGGTGAATGTAGTGACTCCTTGTCCAGGGTGACAAGATTGACATCCTCTATTGTCTCCTTAGGAAATGTCTCTTTTTGGCACATCTCTGTTTTCTTCACATCAAACTTCTTCCTCAATTTGTGAAACAAATATGAATATTTAGTCAGCTTTGCATGATCCATGTGACTAAACCACCAATCATTGGCTTCACCTAAAAGATGAAGTGGTGCAATTTGGACAACTTCTTTTTCAACCATAGGATGTAGCATGAAAAATGTATCTAACTCTTTCCTCCAAGCCTTAACAGTGCTTTAGGAAGATCCATCAAATGTAGGAAAATAAAATCTATTGTGCCTCTTCCTTCTATTACTGTTATAAGATCTTCTTTATTCCTTGAATTCAAAGAATTCTTGGAGAGTTAGACTTCCTTTGAAGGCTCTAGACTGTGCTTTGTGCTCTTCAAGCTATAGACTGAGAGTCTCATAAGTCTCAGGTTTTCTTATGTATTAATTTCTATACCTTTCACATTCTTCAAAAAAAGTGGGCATAGTAGATCTATGAGGAGATCTATGATTCTCTGGTTTTCTTCTTTGCTGATAGGAAGTGTTTGGACCTTCCTCTTCAAATATTCTTCTTGGATCTTATTTTTGCCTTTCCTTCTTCATTTTTTTGACCTCCTTGGAGAGATCTTTCTTGGATCTAAAGAAAGGAGTGGAAAGACTCTAATCCTCCTTCATGATATATCTCATCTATCTACTTCTTCTTTTGATGCAAAAGATGAAGTGTCCACAATCCAAGCAAAGATCATGTTATGATACCACTGTAATATCCCAAAAGGGAGAATGCAGTAATACTGAAACACAATATAAGAACTGTAGCAAAGTAAACAATAAATCTATATAGACATCAGAATGCATAGAAATAGCTGAGCAATTTTACTATATAGGAGGTGAAAAGTAAAGTACAACAACGGTAAAAATATGAGGCACTCAAGCCAAAGGGATGGCTTGGAATGACCTTGCAATGATCCCACAAGAGAGACTACGTAACTGCTTAACTCTTGGAAGGTAAACTATGTTGTCCCTGCTGCAGCTATTAGGAATGCAACTGTCTGAAAGATAGAAAGTTAGATCTATGCAGAATGGGAGCTCCGATGATGCTAAAAATGTAGATCAGGGCTCAATGATGGATTTCCATGATAACCGAGAAAGGGTTTCTTAGATCTATCAATCTAAGAAAACCACCCTCTTAGACATTCACATATATACTGCTAGGAATGTAGATCTAAATATAGATCTGATGATATGATGGCTGCAATGATGCACAATTAGATTTATGCAAGAAGGGTTGATCACTCCTCTAAATCTGTGGGGTAAAAGCTCAAGATCTATCTCCTCCAATATCCTCCACTGAAAATAGTTGTTGGGTGAACAAAAACTTCAGAAAAACGAGATGTTAGAGAGGGAGGCTCAATAGCCTACTACTAGATGTGTAAAATCAGCTCCTGAATGATGGTAAAAATAGATCCAATGTGAGGAGATGATCCCTCACAGGATTTCCAGCTGAAATAATGGAAACTTCCTTGATCCAATAGATCTACAGGACTGGACTGCACAATCCTTGAAGGGACTATTGCTGCATGGAGGTAAAACCCAATGGCCTGAATGCTGGATATAGATTTCCTTCTCCTGGAAGACTTATGTGAAGAAAAAAGTGGTAGGATGAATCCTCCATCGGTTTCCTAGATGAATGCTATAAACAACCTCCTGAAGCTAGCACCAAAGCCTGATAAGGAATGAAGAACAACCTCTTTCAAGAGCTACTCAATGAAAGAGGAGGGATTCCCGCCTGGGAACACCTTGTGCTAAACATCATTGCAAACTCTACTAAATAACCCAAGCCTACATAGAAATTCCCTAAGACAATTCTAGATCTAAACAGATAAAGAAATGAATAATCCAAATCATGCTCTCCAATGTGCCTTCACCTTCATTATATAGATATGAGCCTTCCATAGCCTAGGCCCACTCCAAAAATGTGTTGTACATGTCGACAAAAGTTCCCATGGTTGACTGCGCTATTGATCCATGTCTTCCATCATGTTCACATGGGGTGATTACCCTCTCCATCATGTGTGCATTAAATGCATCACTTCTTGCTACAATATTATCATAAGTGCTTTATGATATTCTTTGAATGCACTGTGATCTCAATTGGCCTTATCAAAGAGCCTCATGGTTTTTCATTTAAGATCCATGATCTTATTTGACTATTTTATCCTCCATAATCTATCTCATAAATGAGACATGATCTCCATTAATGGAGTTGTTCCACTACTCCATGATTTTAGATCTAGATCTAGAATATCCATACACACATAAAAGTGGATTTTATTTATCTTTGAGGATTATGGGTCCCTCCACCCTTTTATTTACTTAATTAATTAAGTTTATTAAGAACTCTAATATTCCAAATATCATGTGAAATTTTTTCAATATTACAGTCCTCCCCGGAAAAATGTTGCTTGTCCTCAAGCAACTGCAAAAGTAGATTCTAAAGAAATATGTCCCCCTCCAAATTGCATCTACACAAGGAAGGTCTCCCCATTTGCTGCAATGACTTATGTATCCCCAACACCAAAGTTTCCTCTCTAGAAGTCAAGAGTGATCTCTAACTGTTTAGCTAGATAACCCTCATCAACCATGAAGCTCCAAGTGACAACCACAAGCTGTCCAACATCCTCCACAATACATGAGACACATAAAGATAGAAGGTTCCTTCCACAAGAGGAAAGCTCCAACTCACAAATTATACCTCCATCCCATGCTATATGAAGTGAAGAGAGGCTTTTCATGCCTCCATCATTAGCCATGTTGGCCTTGTTGGATCTAAGCATCATCCCAACATTGTACAAAACAAGAAGTAGAGATATATTGGTAGACAAAGATGTCAAACCATATTCTCCAAATAGTAGTGAACGTAGCAATGCTCCCTGGCACCATACCACACCATCAAGATACCAAGTATGGTGTCCATACTCTCCAAGTAAGATCCATCGGAGGAGTGCCTCTTTCTTCCATCCTCTAACACTATCATGAAAATTAGGGGAGTATGTAGGACCAATGTCCCCCAATAAAAGCCATAACAACAAGATCTCTTGTTGCCTCTTCACACCATCACGTGAATCATGGAGTAACAACAACATACTGAAGGACATATGTAATATCATATCAGCCCAATACAAACAAACTCCATTATCACATATCATGAGAGTATTATGCCATATTACAAACAATATCAAACACATAAACATGGGAGATTTCATGTGATGGCCATAATTTCTCAACCAAAATGAACATGCCTTCTTCTGCTACATTTTATCATTGATACACAAGGCATAAATCAACAAAACATGAGATCTTTGGTGGTAACCATACTCACCCAAGAGCAGTCAGCGCAACCATGCCTCCCTCTTCATTTCATGAGTGTTTTTCAAGGCATGGATCAAATAAATAGGAGGCTTTGGGTAGTGAAAAAACTCTCCCAAGAGAAAACAACGTAACCAATCTTGTTGGCTCGTGTCATATATATGCAAGTCATCATGCAACCCCTTGATCATCATCCTCACCCATTCATACCAATGTGGATGATGAATGATGTACTGCATAATCGTGGTATCCTCCCTTTGTAGAATACCATCCTCCCCAAACTGATGAAGAACTTTTCACCTCATGAAATGTTGAAGTGCACCTCCAATGAGATCTCTCAATGAGATTCTGTTTTCAACAAAGGCCCTCCAAAACCAAAGAGGTTCTAGATAAGTTGCAGGTAGAAGCTTCTCTTTGAGCTGGGAGATGCTCATTGAGAAAGTGTCATCTAGAAAGGAGAAAAGATTACTCATCTCAAGATGTCTACCATTTGTCATCTTTACCTCCATTGCTTCATGAGTGAAGCTACCTTCAGAATGCTACAAGAATAATGAGGCTCCTCTTTTATCACTGTTACTAAGTGATAGCATTGTAGATATGCATAGTAATACATGTGTTGTCTCAAAGCAAGGCACAATGCTGATCTCATAACCAGTCATTGTATATAGGATCATGCTAATCCCATTTTCTGAAACTCTACACTTCAACTAAAAGGGTTGAATATAGTCCATCAATGAAAAACTAGGATAACTTTTCATTTCCTCCTTGATTAGATCAAGGGTCCTCTGTGCTGTGATATTTTACTGCTTCAAATTAGCATTTTGTTCTAACACTTGGTTATGCATTGGCCTTGATGGCATGTTCTCATAATTATCAATCAGATCTACTGAAATATTATGTGATGAATGTGTATGCATACCTTGGATCAACTGATGTGTGGGAACCTCTTGCAAGAACATAAGAGTTCCTCCAATCAGATCAATAATGTCTCCAACTGTTGGTAAGAGTGATGGTTGCTCTTATATCAATGTACTAGCGTTGGAATTTTCCTCCTCTTCCTCATGCATCTTCTGAATCATGCATGGGACTCTATGTGTCAAGGGCTCTAGACTATCTTGCAAAGTTGCAAGTGTTTCTTCTCCGGATGTAAGTAATTCTACAGCTGGTGGTGAATGTAGTGACTCCTTGTATAGAGTGACAAGATTGACATCCTCCTTTGTCTCCTTAGGAAATGTCTCTTTGTGGCACATCTCTGTTTTCTTCACATCAAATTTCTTCCTCAATCTGTGAAATAAATCTGAGTATTTAGTCACCTTTGCATGCTCCATGTGACTAAACCACCATTCATTGGCGTCACCTAAAATATGAAGTGCTGCAATTTGGAAAACCTCTTTTTCAGTCACAGGATGTATCATGAAAAATGTATATAACTCTTTCCTCCACGCCTTAATAGTGCTTGAGGAAGATCCATCAAATGTAGGCAAATAAAATCTATTGTACCTCTTCCTTCTATTGCTGCTATAGGATCTTCTTTCTTCCTTGAGTTCAAATAATTCTGGGAGAGTTAGGCTTCCTTTGAAGGCTCTAGACTGTGCTTTTTACTCTTCAAGATATAGATTGAGAGTCTCATGAGTCTCAAGTTTTCTTCTTTCTTCATTTCTATACCTCTGACCTTCTTCAAAGAAAGTGGGCATAGTAGATCTATGAGGAGATCTATGATTCTCTAGTTTTCTTCTTTGCTAATAGGAAGTGCTTGGACCATCCTCTTCAAATATTCTTCTTGGATCTTCTTTTTTCCTTTCCTTATTCATTTGTTTGACCTCCCTGGAGAGATCTTGCTTGGATTTAAAGAAAGGAGTGGCAAGACTATAATCCTCCTTCATGATAGATCTCATCTATCTTCTTCTTCTTCTCATGCAAAAGATGAAGTGTCCACAAGCTGAGTAAAGATCATGCTCTGATACCACTGTAATATCCCAAAAGGGAGAATGCAGTAATACTGAAACACAATATAAGAAATCCAGTAAAGTAAACAATAAATCTATATACACATCAGAATGCACAGAAATAGCTGAGCCATTTTATTATATAAGAGGTCAAAAATAAGGTACAAGAGTGCTCAAAATATGAGACACTCAAGCCAAAGAGATGGCCTGGAATGACCCTGCAATGATCCCACAAGAGGGACTGCGTAACTACTGAAATATTGGAAGGTAAACAGTGTTGTCCCTGCTGCAACTGTTGGGATTGCCACTACCTGAAAGATAGAAAGTCAGGTCTAGGTAGAATGGGAGCTCCGTGATGCTCAAAATGCAGATTAGGGATCAATGATGGATTCCCAAGATAACCCAGAAAGGGTTTCTCAGATCTGTCAATCTCATAAAACCACCCTCTTAGATATTCACATATATATTGCTGGGAATGTAGATCTGATGAAATGATGGTTGCAATGATGCACAATCAGATCTATGTAAGAATGGATGATCCCTCCTCTAGATCCTTGGGCTAAAATCTCAAGATCTAGCTCCTCCAATATTCTCCACTGAAAATAGATTCCGGGTGAACAACAACTTCAGAAAATTGTGTCGTCAGAGAGGGAGGCTCAATAACCTACTTCTAGATGTGCCAAATCAACTCTTGAATGATGGGAACAATAGATCCAATGTGAGGAGATGATCCCTCACAGGATTTATAGCTGAAATGGTGGAAACTTCCTTCCTCTAATAGATCTACAAGACTAGACTGCGCAATCCTTGAAGAGACTGTTGCTGCATGGAGGTAAAACCCAATGGCATGAATGGTGGATATAGATCTGATGCTCCTGGAAGACTGAATGTGAAGAACAAAGTGGTAGGGTGAATCCTCCACCGGTTTCCTAGCTAAATGCTAGAAGCAACCTCCTAAAGATGGCACCAATGCCTGATAAGGAATGAAGAACAACCTCTTTCAGGAGCTATTCAATGAAAGAGGAGGAATTCTCGCTCGGGAACACCCTGTGATAAACAACACTACAAAATCTACTAAATAGCCAAGCCTGCATATAAATGTCCTAAGAAAAATCTATATCTAAACAGATCAAGAAATGAATAATCCAAATCATGCTCTCCAATGTGCCTTCACCTTCATTATATAGATATGAGCCTTCCATAGCCTAGGCCCACTCCAAAATTGCACTGCACATGTGGAAAAAAGTCTCCATGGTTGAGTGTGCTATTGTTCCATGTCTTCCATCATGTTCACATGTGTTGATTTCCCTCTCCATCATGTGCGCTTTAAATGCACCGCTTCCTCCTACTATCTTAACATAAGTGCTTTATGATCTTCTTTGAATGCACTATGATCTCAGTTGGCCTTATCAAATATTCTCATGGTTTTGCATTTAAGATCCATCATCTTATTTGATTGTTTCATCCTCCATAGTCTATCTCATTAATGAGACATGATCTCCATTAATGGCGCTGCTCCACTAATCCATGATTTTAGATCTAGATCTAGAATATCCACATACATACATAGAAGTGGATTTTATTTACCTTTGAGGATTATGGGTCACTCCACCCTTTTATTTACTTAATTAATTAAGTTTATTAAGAACTCTAATATTTCAAATATCATGTGAAAATTTGGGAATATTACATTGCCACATGCTATTTTTCAGATCCATATTTTGTCTATTTTGGACTCTTTCGGGTTAATTATTATTGGTTTTAAGTGACATGAAACTTGGTAATTTGCAAAAGAGATGTCACGTTCCCTCATATTGCTAACTCTAGTTGTTTTCTTGAGCTTTGCATCTTCTATTTTGGGTTATGTTAAAATTCTTCTTAATATATATTGTTTCTTTCTTTAATACAAAGAACATCGTTTTTTTCTCCTCAGAAAAGATAGAGAATTTTTTACCACTTCAATAGCTTCATTCATCTAATACATTGCGTAGTTAGGGGATGAAATTTACATGAAGGTAAACTTCAATGATGAAATCGTTACCAAGCTCCTTTGCTTCCTGTCGTTTTACTTATCTGGTTGGGCATAAGGTAAAATATTGACTTTCCATGTTATTTTTAAATCCAAAATCGAGTTAGTTCAACAATTTCTTCTTCGAATATATTTTTGAAATCTAAAATCAATTTATGTTCAACCGTCCTTTTCTACATTATGTTTCGAATGTTAAGAAATAATATTTTTATAAAAATATCAACCAGGTGAACAAAAAGGAAAAACAACCCTACAAGTCGTGTTAGGGAATACTTTAACAGAAAGATGGGAAAAAAGAGTAGATATACATGGCTTACAATATTTTCTTTCAGTGGAAACCTCACATCACCAGAGAAACCACAACGCCAGGGGATGATTATTATTATTATTATTCTAAAATTATCTCCAACCAATTCCGAAAATCATTTTGAAAAATAAAAATAAAAAAACAGTTGACTTTAAAGTTGATAATTTACACAACAAATTATTTTTCTCTCTGGCTTTCACTCACGATAACCGTTTGATCTATCAATTCTTACATATCTCTTTCTTTTGAAAGCCTATGAGTGGAGATCATTGATTAGAAGGAAATATCAGACTGTAGGCTGATGCAAACCCCACTATGAGCTCCACTGGAAGGTTCTCATAGTTGCAGATATCATTCATATAGCAATCAGGGTCATGGATGAAGATCTAGTCCACATAAATCTCTCTCTATTCCAGTATTTATTTCACATATTTGATGTTCATTTCTTGCAACTTCCTCTCCACACCCTAAACATCATTAAAAATGTGAAACTCAGTATAGTCATCTAGAGAAAATCAGTACGAAAATCGGCTAGTAATTACTAATTATACATGCAGTTCTGAATCTCTGCATCACAAGGATATAATAGGTGAATAATATACTTGAAAGGAGATTTATTAGGTACATTTTCCGGGTTTTGAGAATCCAACAAATGAATGCCTATTGAGTAATTAAATAACCTTCCATAGTCAAAACCCAAAATTATAAATTACAAACATCTTTTTCCACTGACAAACACTCAATACAGTGTTCACATTGTCAAATTCAATACGGTGGTCACACTGTAAGGTCAAAAAAAATTATCATGTTGTGAAATTATTTTATTGCCACTACTATAAATGTTTCAAAATTTTCAATAAAGAAATGAAATCATTTTACTTACCAGCTCCTTCAAAGCCAAGAGAGCAAGGTATTTTAACAGGAATGAAATCGTGTATGTCTTCTGCAACTCTAATGGTCTTTTGTATGGATCTACATATGGGAGAAATATGATTCAACAATCTCAGTGAGAGGGTTCCTAATCCCAATCTCCCGTTCTTAGTAGGATTTACAATTCTTGTCGAATGATAAATTTACAATGCCTTCGTATTCATGCTTTCCTCCTCAGAAATACAGAATAATTACTCCGAAATTCCTAAACTACTCGACCAACAAGAAAACGAAACATGGAACTGCTCCAAATGAGAATGATATTTGAATAACTTTGAGTGGCCTTTCGAATTCATAATTCGAATTCAAATACATAACATTAATGGTTAGACAATATTGTTACGTAATACGCCTCATATATGGTATCATTTCGTATACAGTACTTTTCCGCCACTTCATATAATGTATCATTTCGTATGGTAAGATGATGTGAGCGAATCGATGGGTATATGATGCGCATGGTGTAGTGTTTCCATGGCCATTAGCATAAAAACAAATACAACTAGAAATTGCACCGGGGGTGCAGGGGAACGCCGGAAGGAGGAGACCTGAATCATTTTGTGGTAGATGTTAGGGAACATGATGAATGTGAATTTATGAGGGGTAAAATCTGTTATTGATTGATTTCATGAATATTTAGATTTAAAACTATGAACATAAAAATATGTTTTTTGCTCAAGCTCGATGAGTTACATTTTATGATTTTGTGGTTATTATGTAAAATCATTATGTGTTCATAATAGTAGAAGTAAGTTAGTGATATTTTCACGAATATAATTTAAATTAGAAGCAAAATAATTGAAAATGAATAATACGTTTGGTTGTGAATCAATTTATAATCGTATAAAATGAGAGCATATAAAGGAAGTAATTTTTGATATTTAATTATGTAGGCATAATTGATATGATGAAAATAGATAGTATACAATATAGTAGACCATAGATTTTTTGTCCATTGTATATTGTTTTTTTTTGCGAGGGTTTCATTGACTTGTATAGAAGTAATGTAATGGTAAAGAGGATGTAGATGTTATTGAAAGTCCTAGTAGTAGGCAGTTTAACATCATGGTAGAAGAAAAATGAGTAAGAGTGATATTCTGGGGGGGTATACTTGTGCATCGTATAGATTATTGCAAAGGCATCATTGACTTGATTTGAAGTAATGCAATGATAAAAAGGTTTTACATGTTATGAAAAATCGAAGTAGTAGGCATTTTTACATCATGGTACAAGCAAAAATAGTAAGAGTGATATTGTTAAATATAGAAGAAAATTGCTTTGGAACAAAAAGGAGGAACAAGTGTTAGCATAATAGACTGATCATGCATTAAAGGTGTTTGGTTGCAATCTAGTCGTAAATACAAGGGGTTGCTCAACAGCGACAACACCAATTGACGTCCAAACCCGGGATGCGACTAAGATAGTATGCTCGAAGTTTCCTTTGTGCATCTCTTTCATGCACATGAATGAGGCGACGAATGAATATTTTGATCTTCTTGAGTAGTTGCAAAGTTGGGTGCAAACGGTATAGTGGTAGAGTAGGTGGAACCAAGAAGCGTTGCTGTAGAATGAGGAGTGCATTATCTTGTTGAGTGATTTCTTCATAGAATTTGTTTAGTTGAGAAAGGTAGTTGCGATCCATAGTTGCTGCAAGGGAGGGAAGGAGGAGAGTTGAATCATTTTGTGGTACATGTTAGGGAACATGATGAAAATAAAACGATGAAAATAAAATATGTTGTTTGCTCAAGTTGGTGGTGGAAAGAAGGTAGGTAATTTCATCTCGATGAGTTACATTTTATGATTTTGTGGTTATTATGTTAAATCATTATGTGTTAATAATAGTAGAAGTAAGTTACTGATATTTTCACGAATGTAATTTAAATTAGAAGCAAAGTAATTGAAAATGAAGAATAGGTTTGGTTGTGAATCAATTTATAATCGTATAAAATGAGAGCATATAAAGGAAATAATTTTTGAGTTTTAATTATGTAGGAATAATTGATATGATGAAAATAGATAGTATACAATATAGTAGACCGTAGATTTGTTGTCCATTGTATATTTTTTTTTTTGCGAGGGCATCATTGACTTGTATAGAATTAATGTAATGGTAAAGAGGCTGTAGATGTTTTTGAAAGTCCTAGTAGTAGGCAGTTTAACATAATGGTAGAAGAAAAATGAGTAAGAGTGATATTGTTAAATTTAGAAAAGAATAGATTTGGAACAAAAAGGAGGAGCAAGTGATAGCATAGCACATTGAGGGGGTATTCTTGTGCATCGTATAGATTTTTGCGAAGGCATAATTCACTTGATTTGAAGTAATGTAATGGTAAAAAGGTTTTACATGTTATTAAAACTCGAAGTAGTAGGCAGTTTTACATCATGGTACAAGAAAAAACAGTAAGAGTGATATTGTTAAGTATAGAAGAAAATTGCTTTGGAACAGAAAGGAGGAACAAGTGTTAGAATAGTAGAATGATCATGCATGAAAGGTGTTTGGTTGCAATCTAGTCATAAATACATGGGGTTGCCCGACAACGACAGCACCAATTGATGTCCAAACCCGAGACGCGACTAAGATAGTATGCTCGAAGTTGCCTGTGTGCATCTCTTTCATGCACATGAATGAGGCGACGAATGAATATTTTGATCTTATGGAGTAGTTTCAATGTTGGGCACAAACGGTATAGTGGTAGAGTAGGTCAAACTAAGAAGCGTTGATGTAGAATGACGAGTGCATTCTCCTGTTGAGTGATTTATTCATAGAATTTGTTGAGCTGAGAAAGGTACCTGCGATCCATAGTTGCTACAAGGGAAGGAAAAGCATATAAGTGAACATGTAAAAATTTGACACTAATAATGAAAAGCATAATAAGAAACAAATAGTAGGAACAAATATGAGTTGAAATGATATTGGAAAGTGAAGATGTAAATGAAGCAGGAAATTTGCAAGCTCTTATTATGAGGAACAAGAAGAAAGAAGTAAAAGTGGAATGCAAGTGAATAGAAGGTACCAATAATAGGAGTTTTTCAAGGAGTGTGAATAATAGATTTGGATGCAAGGTGTGCTTCTTCTTGTTTCCTGCACATGACGTAAGGGTTTTCCTACATACGTGAATAGCGTGAGTAGGAGAAGGTAGGGGAGATGCAGAGATCATTGAGCGAGCGAACTCTTGAGATAGCTGTGAAAGTGAGCCCTTGCTGGTCAATGTTGCCGATGTCGATTGTTGCTTTATCTAGTGTCATGCCTTGTGATTTATGGATTGTTAAGCCCCATGCCATTCCGAGAGGGATTTGTGTGCGTGAACCCCTTGTGATGGGGGGGATTGGGACAAATGTAGGATTCAAAGGATCCCATGGTGGACCAGTGTAGTGGGGGAAGGCAACTACAACAAAGGATGGTAGTTCTGGTGGTGTACAACCTAGTGAATATACGATTTCACGAACAATGCCGAGCGAACCGTTAATAAGACCAGCGCCAACCCAAAGATTACTTCTGAGAATAACACGTTGGTCAATGCAAAGGAGTATTTTCTTTGATAATTGATCATTTTTTGGTTGGGTAGTTTCTAGTTGCCTCTTTTCGGCAACATAAAAATGTGCAACTGGCTGATTTAATAATTTTAACATTGATTTATTGTGCAAGTCAACAACGTCATTTGTTGAATAAAGATGCATTGAAGTGGAGACTGATTGGACTCTAGCTTCAGGAAGATTTGTTTTTGAACGTGTCATAAGAATATTCCAATCAGCAACAGTGGGTGTTGCATTGTGAAGGTTGGAGAGGAGTTCGCGGAAGGAAATTTGTGCAGGACTTGTTCCTTGTTGTCGAAAAACTGTTGCAAGCATAACCACAGTAGGGAATCTTTGCCAAAGTGCAGTGCCACGAGAATTGCCTACATACATTGGCGTGTCTTTTACAGTTGGTAGTTGGCCAAGGTCGCCCACAAGGATTATAGAACGTCCACCAAATGGGATGTTTCTATTTGATGGGAATGCCTCGCGCAAGCGATCATCAATTTGAGAAAGAAATTTAGGACCAATGAAGCTCATTTTGTCAATTAGAATGTAATGAATATGCTGAATTTGTTCTTGAAGGTTTAGGAGGGATTGACCCTCTAAAGGCTCCATATAGGGTATAGGGATGCGAAGAGCGGAGTGTATCGTCAAAGCATAAATGTGGAATGCTGCAACACCGGTAGGAGCAAGTAGTAGCAGGGGGCATTTTTGCATGGTGGAGCTTTCAAGGAATGCATTTTTTAAGAACTCAATTAGGAACGACTTGCCGGTACCAGCAGTGCCTTGGATTATCATGTGTAGTGTTTTTTTGGCAATGTTGTTGCGGAAGTGCGAGAATATGATATTGAATGCAATGGTTTGGCTTGGGGATAAGGAGGAAAGGGAATGTGCAAATGGAGTTAGGAGTTGGTGGGATCTTGTGGAGGAGCGAGTGGAGTCGATGAAGTGGATCGCTGTTTCTTGTAAGTGTGGAGGGATTGTAGAGTGGCCCCAATTATGGTTTGTGTCAAACTCATGATGGCCAAGCATTTCAAGCTCATCGAGGACGAGATTGTTACCTACGTGGAGTTGAGAGAGAAATTTCCATTCATGCACATCAAGTGTGGGGTCATGGGGAGGGTTGTTTTGGGATGAACAGATAGAGTCAGAAAGGTCCGGGGTTGATGGTTTGCGATAAACATGCCAAGGTTGATATGTGTGTCTAATTTCTTCCCAGTGTGCAACAATTCTTGCATCAGATATGCTAATATCATTCGGGAGGCTACGGAAAGGGAAGTATAGAAGGAGTTCGCTCCAGTAGAAGTCTACATAGGATGGTGATTCTTTCAATGGAATGGAGGTGTAACGAGGAAGAACGCGGACAACCATGGGAGGGAATATTTGTTTCCATGGTGATGTTTTTTGACGGGTGGAGAAGGACCAGGAACGTGCAACTTCAAAAAGAGACAAACTTTCAAGTGCAGCTGGTCTTTGCATGTAGGAGGCAATGAAAGGTGTTGATGGAGGATGACCATCTAAATCATGCAATACACATTTGAAGACTTTTTTTTTTACATTGAGGGAGACAAAAGAACGACTACATTTTGTTAGTGGGAGTTTTTGTAGCATGTGGCATGTTTCTTGTGCACCAATGTCTCGATCAGCAACAATTTTGGTGAGGACTTTGCAGACGATAGTGATAGTAGGAGCATCTGGGGGGGAGCATTGTGAGAGGCGTGAGAGCATTTGGTAGTAGATTTCAGACATTTCCTCTGATTTTGCTGCATACTTTGAAATGTAGTTCAACACAGCATGGCGTGAGAGAACTGGTTGAAAATCAATGTTGGCCCTCCATATTGCAAGTAGTTGAGCATTGTGCATGTTGAGTTTGTCATCATTTCTAGTAGGGGAGTACACCTTTTTGCTAGAACCATCAATGTGAAGAGATGACGTGTTGCGAACCTCCCATGGGGCTCTGTAGCGGCAAGTTGATGTGTTATTTATTTTGCGTAAACATGTAGAAGAGTGGCAATATGTGTGCCTTTGAACAAAATTGAGGACTTTTTCATAGTCTTCTAACTGATTGCTTGCAAATATTTCATGCGTGCTAAGGAGGCATGGATCTTGTAGAGATGAATGATTTATTCCAGGAGCTCGACTGTGAACCGGACGAGGATTCCAAGCAGTGCAGTACTTATCAAAATATTCTGTAGCCGCGCGGACATCTGTGGCATTGGTCCAATCGATATTGTCCATAGTAGGTGCATTTGGAAGCCATAGAAACCCATGGATATGTGCGGAGCCACAATGTTGCCATTCATACCTTATAAAGGAAGGGGACAGATAGTAATATTGGATGTGTGGAAGTGAAAGGAATGAAAGATAATAGAAGGAAGGAATAGTATGCATACCTGCACCAGTAATCCTTTACAAGGAATCCTTTAAGTATCACCTCTTCCAGGAATATTTTGAATCTGCAATGGATATATTGAGATGCATGATGCGGGTTTCTAACAATGTTTTGGATTCTCCATCGAGTGTGCTCATTTGAATTGGATGGAGGGTTGGAAGGCATCAAATTATGCAAGTCAGGCCATTTTGTATCAGCTGCAGCTAGTGTGAAGAATATGGTAGGGGTACCAATTTGAGTGATCATGTCTGTTAGTTCTCCTCTAGCTCTGCTCCAGAAAGAACGGCTTCCACGCAAGGATGACCTGAAACACATAATTTGGTCTGGAATGGTGGAAGGGGGCGTTTGTTGGAGATGGTGGCAGAGGTCGGCGACTGTTTCTGGTAGGGTGTTTGAAAGGTCCCTTTTAATGAAGACACAGGCAGTTTCTTGGCTGCGATGGTGCATGATAAGGTTGTACAAGTAATATCGGAGGCGAGGATGTTGTGCAAAACGATTATCACTGTAGCACATTAGATGCATAACGTATTATTGCATGTCCACTTTTGCAATTCTTGGTTGGTTAATCATGGGAGATCTTGTGGGGAAGAGGGTGAGGAAGGCCATGGAGAATAGGCCCTCTGTGTTGTATTCTTTGATTGGGGAAAGGCCAATGGTCGGCCATTGAAGGGAATGGGTGGTTTTTGAATTGGAGGAATCTATGTAGGCACGTATTTCATCAAGTTCAGAATGACAGTTTGGTAGAGTTGAAACAAAGGAGGATGGGTGGAGGTCAGATGGGCATGAGTGGGGAAGTTCAAAAGTAGGAATTTCTGGAATGGCTTCATGGAGTGCGATGGAAGATGTGTTGATACGGTGTAGCATGTTGGAAATGTTGGTAGGTGGAATAGGCAAAGAAGAGAGGGCAAGTTGGTTAATATGGAAATCTTTGTAGTATGGGTCATTTTGTAGTTTGAATTGCAAAGCTGCATGGACATGTGTTCAACTAACAAGAAATTCATAGTTTTTTTCATCATAGCTAGTTTTGTTTACCACAAGGATGTCTAGTTATGACAACATCTGAGGAAGAGAGGTTACAATATTTGTGATATCTTGTGGAAAACTAATAGTATGACTGGAATATTTCAATTGGCCACCACGTGCATGGGTGACTTGAAGAACGGGATTGACACGAGCAATGAGCATGTCTTCAACTTGAGTTAGGTAGGATAGGACATGTGGTTGGATACCTGGGTCCATGTTATTTGTAGAGGAGAAACGATGCATTGATCGTTCGGCAACACAACGGGTACAACAAATTATTCCATGACTTGTTTTTGTTTTCATGGATGGGTAAGCTTCATGAAAAATTGAGCAAACTTGGATGGGACAAAGTGCATCGATCCTTTGACGAAATTGAAAATGTGCATGTTGCAGAAGGATGGGGAGAAATTGTTTGGAAGGTGGAAAGTGAGGAACATGGGGTGGAATATGTAAAGGGTAGGGAAGATTTGAAGGAGTTGAAGCGCTTGGAAAGGGTCGGTTAGGAAGTGGAGATGGAAGGGGAAGTTCAGAAGTTTGGGTGGGATGTATGGGGAGGACAAAATTTTGTGAAGCAGTAGGAGTATTGTTGGTTTGGGAGCGAAGGTTTCTTCGACGATTTGAAGAGAGGAGGTGACGACGTGCATTGATGATGTCTTTATTAAGTGCGTAGTAGCGTCGTTGTTGTTCCCTTTCCACATTGTTTTCTAGTCGGGTTGGCATAGCTGTTGCAAGTAAGGAAACGTCTGTCAAATGCATGAAGTATATTGCGACTGATTATTAAAGCGAAAATGTATTTAGTATGGGTTGCTTGGAAATGTGTGTTGCATATTTCAAATTGAGAAAGCATTTATTTTGAAATCAACCACATGTTGCGTGTATTGGCTAGAGTAAAGTGAGGACATATTTTGTATTTTACAAAAAGAGAAGAAGAAATTTATGTATTATTTTTTATAGTAAGCATAGCATATTCATCTGTACATTTAGAAACTGTGTGTGTTCCAAAGAAGATGAAACAATGAAGGAGGAAAGGGAAAACTATGTGACTAAATGTTCATATATTAGAAAGATTCATTAAAGCATAATGGAATGACATATATACAAAACGTCATGAAGAAAGGAGTGGGCGACGAAGCGTTTAGGAGAAGTAGTAGAAAGTAGAAGGGAAATGGAAATATATACTTACGATTACAAAACATGTTTGGAAAATGGATGAGGAATGGCAATCAAGGTTTAAGAAGACTGAAAAGGGAACAATGGGAAGGAAATGAAAATTTGTAGCGGATGGTGGACATCTTAGGATGAAGCTATTATGGGGAAAGTATGTATTGAATGAGAGGTGGGGGAGAGATGAGTGAGAGCAAGAAAGAAACGGTTAGAGTTTGTGTTAGAATGGGTTGGCGGGGGGAGTACTTGATTGTAGGTCCCTTAGCAAGGTAGTTGATGCCTTAGCGTACGCAATTTCTTCTGCATGCATAAGAGTTGGGCGTACTCGTTCAACACCATTGAATTTATCCCTCTTTAAAGATAGTGTGAAGAGGAAATGGTGTCCTTTTATTTTGTTGTATATGTCAATAACACTTTCAGGATCAATTGAGAGGAGGCAGAGGTCCTTTGCTGAGATGCCAAGAAGGGCAGTTGCAGCTTTGTCGAAAGCAACAACATTGTTGAGGTGGCCAGTGTGGTCTTGCAATTGGAGTCGAAGAATGTAGCGATAGTCGCACTCATTGAAAGAGCCTTCACACTTCGAGCATCGGTAGGTGTTGTCATCTTGTCGTAGAGCCTTTCTCAGGCATTGGATCCCATCATTGATAAGGGGACATGCGAGGAAGTAGAAATCATCCATCTTAATAGAGATAGCAGTAGCATGAATCGAAATCCATGGGATAATTTCGTCAGGTTGCATTGCCAAAATGTCGGCAATTGTTTTCGAACTCAAAGGCCTCTTGTTTGTACTTTTGTATTTGCGGCTGAGCGACGGTGAGGGTGCTTTATTTCCTTCTCCATCAAACCATTCTTTTAGTTGTTGTGCTTCAGGGACATCTGGATTTATAAGTAGTGAAGTAGTTGGGATTGTGCTGATAGTTTGGCCGTTGAACTCGACAATCCTACCCCCTTTAATTGCAAGCACAGAAATCTCACGAGCCATGTGCATTTCGGAGAGTGAACGACCTTCAACATGGCAGTGTTCGCCCCACAAAGTGACATCAGTGCTACTCCCGGACATATCACGAAGAGTGATAGTTTTCTTGGGAGTCTCAGAGCCATCGCATTTGCGAATGATAGATGAAGGAGAGAGGAAGGCGAAAATACCTATGACATCAACAATTGAGTTAGGAGGTGAATGTTTGAGGGAACTTATGGGCACAAATTGATAGGTATGGGAAGGAATTGTAAGGTCATCAACAAAGAACTGTGACACTGTTGATGAAGAGAAGAGGAGGATTTCGAATGGTCGTTTGAGATGGTTATATGAAGGGTTGGGGATATTTATGGTCCCATTTGCAACATTGTAAATGTGGCCAATTTTAATGAGACGATGAAGGGATTTTTCCAATTCATTGAAGACATGGATTTGATCATTGTCGCAATCGACAAGGTCAAACCCCAGTGATTTTTCAGAGCCCCGTGCATTGCTAAATTCACGAAGGGGTGTCCTTGAAAGGACTCTGCCTTGGATGGACCAAGATTTTCGGGTAGGGGAGAGTGCTTTAAAAGGGAGAACAGTTGTAGATGATAGGGTGGAGTTTTCGGAGGACAAGGAGTGAATGTCAAGGGAGGGTGGCGAGGAAAAGGGAGACGAAGAAGAGGACGCTGAGGTGGCTTGGTTCATCTGTTCAGTGGAGAGAATAATAGGGGATGGGTCACCAACCAATGGTGCATCACGTTGCAGTATGTCAAGATCGATGAGACAAAGTGACCTGCAAGAATGAGATATTTATTAGCAAAGAGGGGAAGTAAAATGTTAGAAATGAGAATTGAGATAAACAAGGGACGTAAGAGGAGAATCATTAAAGGGGAGGAAGCGGAGAGGTGACATCTACGTAGCTTACATGGAATGATGTGCATACGTGCATGAGCTTTTCCTGAGGCGAATTATCGAGCCTATTCACAACTCCTCATTTTGTGCAAACTCTGTATGTGAAGAAGGAAGTAGAATGACGTGCTTGTGAGCACCATCGGACAACGATATGCGGTAGCGAGGCGTTGTAGCTCGAGCAGAAGGTATCTGTTCGATTGCAATGATCTGTAGGGTTGGTTGTAGGTTGATACCACCAGCAAGCAGCGACAAGAGCCCATTGCGGGTCAAGGATGTTTCCATGACGATGCAACTGGTTTTGTAAAACGAGGTGTTGCTAGCGAATATAAATATGAAGGTAAAGAAACTGAAGAAGAGGATGTGTACATAAGGGAACCAAAACTTCTAAGTTTGCAATTTAAGAGAGTTGAAGCAAAAAAACAAGAATTGACAACATTCATAAAAACTTTCTATTAAATTTTTTAGGTGGTCACCTTAAAGCATAAATCCATTGTGCGTTGAATGCCTCAATATAAAGAAAAATCTTATACAATGATAAATACATAGTCCTTGGAATGATTAAAATATTTATGCCTTCTATAAATAACAAGAATTTAATACCTTTCATGTCTTAATGATCACAAATTTCATTTCTATAAAAGAAGAAAAGTTGTCTAAAATACAAATAATGAAAAATTCATGTTCAAAATTAGTGGTTGGTGGTTGAAAATTAATATTTGTGTTTCTTAATTGAAATTTAACTAAATAGTTCAATGATATAGTTGAAGATAATAAATCATAGATTATGGTGTCTAAATTTTCTAAGATGTGTTGAAACTAATTAGGTTAAATAAATTTGTACAACATTAACATTATTTGCAAATAATATTTATTAAGAGGAATTGTGAATATATCTCCATTGTTAATAATCTAATTTTTAATTTTCTAAACCGGTTATCTTCATTTCTGTTTAGTATCATTGTCAAACAGCAGAAGCGAAGGACTATAACAAGAGAAACGAAAGGCAATATATAGCCATAACAAATCATTACTATTAATATTTAGTTAAATCTCCTCTTGAAGTTATCTTATATGTAGATTGTTTTTATTTTACCACAACACATAATATTCAAGTCAACAACATATCCACATACTTCCCAAACCTATCTTTGTACCTTGGATTTCATTCTTGGTGTTTGACTTACCAATTATTAAAACCCTATCTGACCCATATGATTAAGGCCTGAGCATTATTAAGTTATCATCATATATATATAATTGCAATGGAGAATCTTAGCATCATATGTTATCAACATGTATTTTATTGCATCGGATAACTTATAAACAAAGAAATTCATGCGCCTAATCTATGAATCCAAACTTTGGCATTTGGTTGATAACAGTTGTGTTAGATTCAGCCTTTGCAGCCTTCCTTCAGTGATCAAACATGCTCTTACAAAGTGATTTTAAGGTGTCAAGGTCAAATTTTGTCATTTCAATGAGTCTTCAAGCAAAATTTGGTCACTAGGCATTAGGTCTAGGGTTTGCTTTCACTTCTTCCAAAGTTGTCCAAATGTCAGTCCATGTCACCATTCAGATGAGTGTATCATCATTCAGGGGGTTGCCATCATCATGTCAGGTTCCAAAGAGTCATTTTACATCTCGTTCATGCTTCAGTTGTGCCTAGGTAAGGTCCATTTCCCTCTCCTAGGGTTTTGGAGGTAATTTCTCTTGGATGGTCAAATCGTGGGAAAAACTTGTATCCTGATGTTCACACACCTTCCCCTATACTTAATTCACCTTATTAGACACTTCCCATCACTGAGATCCCCCAAATTCCTCATTTTTGCACAAACCCTAGTTTCTAGCCAAAACTTGGCAATTTTCTAGGCTAGGCCTGTGTTTCGCCCTTTTGTACCCCTTCCCCTCACTCAATCTCTGTGATTCCACTTTCCCCTACTTCCTAACATCCCTCCCTACTTCCCAAAATTTCCCTAAGAATTTAGAAGCCCCTTATCCCGTTCATTTCGCTTCATTTCGACAAAATTCCTTGTTTCACACATCGGGATCGGTTTCACTCAAAAGATGTTTCAGAGCAATCAAAGATGAAATTTGGGAAACTGAGAGAGGGTTTTGTCCAAAACATGCCAAGGAAGAAAAACCTTCTTCCCTTTTTACACAGGTATCATGTTTTTAGAGAAATATCAAAAATACCGTTGCCTCAGGAGAATTGAATGCACCTCTGAAGTGACCTTGGGAAAATCACGATTTCTCCTAGCATGGTTGGCTAAATGACTTGCTTGATGCATACAAGGATAACTAGACAGAAATACCTTTCCAATGAGCTATCATGAGCTCAATTTGGAGTTGAGGAAGACCTTCAAAAGTTGACTGCAACAGCACTCTGCCTTGAGGCAGCCTCATTCTGATCATTTTGACTAGTGTTGGGAGATTTGATTTTTAATAGGGTAAATGAAATCCAAATTGCCTAATTCCACTTGTGTTGGAAAGTAGACTCCAATAGATTTCCAAAGAGCTATCACACGCCCTATTTGGACACCGGGAAGGCCTCGAAAAGTTTCCCGCAAAATGCACTATGTGGCAAGAGGGAAGAGCGACCCACCTGGCAGCAGAGTTCAGAAAATTGTGTTTTTGCGCCCAGTTTCGATTCGAATCAACTCCAGTTACTTGCAAACAAGTTTTTATCATTGCTCAGTAGTTTTTCATGTGTTTATGGTATCTTGAAGTCTTCAAACATTTGAATGGAGGAGTAAAACCCTACATACATGGCTGACTTGTTCCTCACGGTTTTGAAATATGTATGGATGGTTTTATGAGTGTTTTCTCCACCTTATATCATTGGTATATCCACCTTGGCACGTATGTTCAAAGCCCACTGTCTTCACACCTATTATACCACTGTGGTCTTCATTACCATTTTACCACTGTCATGACCTTTGTTCCATGATGTTCATTGACATATTATATCCCATTGCCCATTGATAACACGTTTTCATAACTCTGTTTTATTGCCCATTTGACACCTTTGTTGTTATTACTCATGGAAAAACACATTCATATGATGCCATGCTCCCTTTGATAAGATTTGTTCAATATTTTGAAAGTTGCCCGCTCCCTTTGGTCAAAAGTTTCACTTGCATTTAAAACAGAGATTGTGACTCTTTTCCAATCCACCTAAAACAGAGCTATTATCATTGTTTGTTTCCTTATGGTGCTTTGACAGTGGGGGATATTTGTTGGGTGTTTGAAAAATACATTATAACTTTGCCTTCACTGCATCTATATCAGTATACATATTGCACATATCTTGTTCGCAGCGATGTCAGAGATAGAGTCAGAATATGAGCAGGAGTCAGACAGTGAATCAATCGTTGAGGTTGATGTACTGAGATGGAGCATAGCAGTGCGTCAATAGTAGTAGCATATCAGAGAAGCCACAGAGCTTTGTTTCAACATCACGACGAGTACTATCTCCACCCGGGGTGGAAGGGGTCTCGTTGACTTCATCAGCAACGCGAGTACTATATCCACATGGCGTGGAAGGGGTCTCGCCTTCTTCATCAGCGCAGGTACATTCACAGGATCATGATAGAGACCAACACATACAACCGAGACAGTGTTTTCACCACAGGAGCTGCATGCACCAGGAGAGCACTAAATGGCGGAAAAGGCCTGATCCACTCCGGATTTTGGCCGAGGCTTCATTGACTGGGCATGACACATGATGGAGGATCTCCGCTCCGAATTTGGGCAAATTCGGAGAAAATTTTGTCATTTTCAAATTTTTGGTCTAAAAAACAGGTTTTGCAGCTACGTGGGTCGCGCGCTCATGTGCTCGCTTTTTTTTTAGACACTTGCTGGAGGAGATTTTTACATTTTTGGATTTTTCATGGTTATTTATGCATCCTCTGAATTCAACTTAGCATTTCAACAAAATCTGGATGGTCAAACAGCTCAAAAACACCATGAAAATCACCTTGCTGCCACCTTTTGCACCAGCAGGGAGTACCTCTGGGAGAATGAGGTTTTGGAGGGTCCAATCAACTCCAAATTCAGAAATTCCACTTGGGTTGGAAAGAATACATCCAGTGCTTTCCAACGAGCTATCATGAGCTCAATTTGGATGCCGGGAGCTACCTCAAAATCAGCCTGGAACATGAGCGACCCACGCAGTTCAGGAGCGACCCACCTAGAAATTTTTTTGAATTTTCAGCTGCCAGCTCAGTATTTCGCCTATTATGGACCAGTTTTGCTTATGGATAGAATTTTTGGGTTTTTATGATGTAAATTCATGTTTGGCATGTAACTTTGACTTGTTTTTATCTCTTCTAGAAGATTCACTCTCAAATGAGTAAAAATCATGTAATGGATCAGTTTCCACTCTTTTAGAGGCAAGTGGTTAGCTGCCTAGATTGTAGTTCCATGATTAGAATTGGTTGAAACTGATCCCTGAAGAGGGAATTCGACTCCTAGAGGTGGGGAAAGGTGTTAGAGTGATCTATATATTGTAATTTCTCAATCATTTTCGGAGGTTGGAGAGGTTGGACTCTTGGGATACTTTTGATACCATTGTACATACTTTTCATATTTTGGCTAAGGAAAGATCAGGGGTTTTGCGGCACTTGTTGGGATCCTTGTGGTGTTCTGTTCTTGATGATGTTTCTCCTTTGTTTACTGTAATTTTCTTCATGTTTAATGTTGCCATCCTTTCATTATGCTTCTGAACTAAATTGAATGAGTGAAATAAGGTTGAATCCATTGTTTACAGTGCTTAGCCTTTGAATTCAGTTAGTTCTATATGTTTTCAGCTATTTGGAGAGGATCCAAGTTCTTCTTTGCCCTCTTCAGCTCCTCATCGGTCTAATCTATCCACACATCCAATTTAAAGCATCAAGATCATCGCCTACCTCGCCCCAGCTTGAACTCTGCAAAGGTCTGACCTTATCCCGGACCCAAAATTTGTTTTCCCATTACTCCAGCGAAAACCCAAAAAACAAAAAATCAAACATACTTATCTCTTTACTAGCCTAAAATCAGTTCTTATTGTAAGTCATCTCGCATTCTATTGCTTATTTTCTCGAGATTGACGGAGAGAGCCCTCTCCTGTCCTCGTAGGGCTAGCTACGAGGCTGAGCGTGGTTTGATGTAGCCTTGAGTTTACTTCATTTCAGCCTGAGGTAGATTTGAGCGCTAACATAGTGGCGACCATACTGGGGAGAAACTCAAAATGTTTGCTTGCTATAGACGGAGTCTGAAGTCACGCCAGGTAGCCTTCGAACTGCACATTGCTTTGCGAGTGCATAGTAGATAAAAGCTGCTTCAGTCGATCTCCGGTTTAGCTTGTGAATGTGTCCCTTGATTTGAAAATTGCCCCAGTATATGTATCAAGATCAGATCTGATGGTTGATGGTGGACAACGATCAGACATAAAGAGGCTGAAATCATTCACCTGGTGACTCCAATTCAAAGTCTGGAGGACTGACTCTTTCTCTGAGAAAATGGAAGGATCTTACACAAAGTTCAGGTATCTGAAGTGGAATGGTATTCAGGATCTAATCTGCTTTCTTGTAAATTACTTCTTTGCTGGTCTTGAAGCTATCCTGAAAGTTTTTCAAAGTTTGTTGTATGAGAAAGATCATCAAAATCTTCACTCGACCCATTCAAAAAGTGTAAATGTTGAGTTTCCCTTTGATCCCGGTCTCCTTACTTTTCCCACATCTTGTGATGACTCTCTACAGAGTGATGAACCAGAAAACAAAACTAATCCCACAGCTCTTGTACATACCCCTACACCTTGTAAAATTCCAGATCGGTATAAACCTCTTGTTTTGCCTTCTGTTCTTCATACTTTTCCTGCAAATTATGACCTATATCTACCAAGATTTGACGGTGAATGTAACAATGTCAATGCTGAGCAACATGTGCAGAATGTTGAGACTTTTCTAGATCTTTTTGAAGTTGATGATGAAGATGTTAGTATCAGACTTTTTGCTCTTTCTTTGCAAGGCCAAGTGAAGAGTTGGTTTAAAGCCTTGCCTGATGCGAGCATCTCAGATTTCCAGCAGTTCGTCACAGTTTTCCTCGACAGGTGGATGATCGGACAAAACTTTTTGTTGATTATAGAGGAGTATAACCAGCTGAAAAGATTGCCAGGAGAGACAGTACAACAATTTTCTGCTAGATTTAACCAAGTTTATTATTCGATGCCAGTTGATATAAGACCTTCTCCTAGATATGCTCTCTTGCACTACCCGGGTGCCTTTGATCCGGAAATGGAGTTTCAGCTGAGAGAAAAGAATATTGCAACACTTCACGAGATGCAGAACAAGGCAGTGAATGTAGAGGCTCATTTGTTGATCTTGAGGGCAAGGTTGAAGGAAGAAGAAAAGAAGAATGTTTCAGAGCAGCTGACACTTTCAGAGGAAAATCTTGATCTTTTCGTAAACACAGTAGAAGAGATGGTGCGGAAAATGATTGCAAAAAATGAAAATGACATTCAAGAACAAGTTGCTGACCCAAAACATTTTGTTTCTAATCCCAGTTGTCATAGTAATTGTTTTATAGATCATTGTAAAGAAGAGAGAGCTGTTGATATGATGTGTATGTTTGATGATGAATTGCCTCAGTTTGATCAGTATGATGATGATTATGTTCTCCAAAAAGAATCTAATCTTGCAGACAAATTAGCAGCTAGCTTGTGCGAGGAGGAAGTTCACTTTCAGCAGCTTGAGTACAGTGATCAACCGATGCATATCAGCTATGGCAATGATGAGGAAAGTGTAGAAAATTTTGATGTAAGTGAAGGATCTTTGCCTTTGTGTTTTGATTCGTTTCAGTTCATTAGAGATAACTTTCATGCAATCAGAAATCAAACGTCAACAAGCCTTGATTTGGACCATCTAGAGGGCAATGAAAGCCTTGTTCAAAACTTCTCATATTCAGATTTTCAGCCCTCGAAAGTCATTGATTGTCAAGTTGTAGCTGAAGATTTGGAAGTGGGCACACATGATTTAATGATTCAAGGTGACTCCGTACCTTTATGTTTTGAATCATTTCAGTTTTTGAGAGAAAAATTGCATGGTAAATCTTCAAATGAGAAGCTTGTAACATCAGATTTGCAGCCATCCAATGCAATTGAAGATCAGATTACAGATGAAGTTGTGGAAGATGAAATACATAATTTGATGATGCAAGAAGATTCTATACCCTTTTGTTTTGAAGCATTTCAGTTTATAAGGCAGCATCTTCATAATATATCTCAAGGAAAAGATGAACAGCCAGAAGGAGGTCAGACAGTTTCAATGGATACATTACAGCACTCTTCTCAAATTTTTGATGATCCCATTGCTCGTGTGTTAGATGATGTTTGTTATAAAAATTCTGCTTCATTAGCTAACCATGTGCTCGAAAAGAATCTTGATGATAATCTTGTTCAAAGGTCACCTTCATTGTCTTGTTTAACAGATTGTTCATTGCATAGCACATGTCAAGATTTCCATTCATATGAGGAGATTGATAAAGGAGGCTTTTGTTCAGTCTGGAATCAACAACAGAGTTTCATTTTTCATGAATTTCAGGATCCTTTTGACAGCTTGCTGCAATCACCAAAGAAAAGCACCGCAGATGTGAGGAAAAGTTTAAGATCAAGGTATGGAGATTATCTGGACCAGAGCTATGTTTATGAAGATCCATTTGCAGTATTCTTGATGTCTTCCAGTCAATTTATGCTTTGCAAGTTTATCAGCAATCCACTTGGTTCAAAGTGTCCATGGGAGTTGCCTTTCGATTCTTTCCTTTTCCTGTGCATCAGTAAACATGTGGGAAGAAATCAAACAGCCGGTAACATGCTTGCATGGTTGCATTGGCTGTTCCATTACACTTGATCGGGTGGTGTAAAGCACAATTAGAGTAGGTTGTATTGAATAAGCTCTACTTTGAGCATATTTCCAGTTTGTCGGTTGTGTTTAAGTATCGAGTCAGTTTTTAGTTGAGTGAGAGTCAATTTTTGTCGTCAAGTCATCAGTTTTCAGTCATGCATTTCAGTTTGAGTTTTGGATTCCATTGCCCAATGGATAAAGCACTGGTCTGCTCTCCCAAAGATCTGCCGTTCTTGGCACCTCCAAGGAGCTACCATCCCCATTGGAGCCAATGTTAGAGTCAGCCTTTGCAGCCTTCCTCCAGTGATCAAACATGCTCTTTCAAAGTCATTTTAAAGTGTCAAGGTCAAATTTTGTCATTTAAATGAGTCTTCAAGAAAAATTTGGTCACTAGGCATTAGGTCTAGGGTTTGCTTTCAATTCTTCCAAAGTTGTCCAAATGTCAGTCCATGTCACCATTCAGATGAGTGTATCATCATTCAGGGGGTTTCCATCATCATGTCAGGTTCCAAAATTCATCTTTTACATCTCGTTCATGCTTCAGTTGTGCCTAGGAAAGGTCCATTTCCCTCTCCTAGGGTTTTGGAGGTAATTTCTCTTGGATGGTCAAATCGTCGGAAAAACTTGTATCCTGATGATCACACACCTTCCCCTATACTTAATTCACCTTATTAGACACTTCCCATCACTTAGATCCCCCAAATTCCTCATTTTTGCACAAACCCTAGTTTCTAGCCAAAACTTGGCAATTTTCTAGGCTAGGCCTGTGTTTCGCCCTTTTGGACCCCTTCCCCTCACTCAATCTCTGTGATTCCACTTTCCCCTACTTCCTAACATCCCTCCCTACTTCCCAAAACTTCCCTAAGAATTTAGAAGCCCCTTATCCCCTTCATTTCGCTTCATTTCGACAAAATTCCTTGTTTCACACATCGGGATCGGTTTCACTCAAAAGATGTTTCAGAGCAATAAAAGATGAAATTTGGGAAACGGAGAGAGGTTTTTGTCCACAACATGCCAAGGAAGAAAAACCTCCTTCCCTTTTTACACAGGTATCATGGTTTTAGAGAAATATCAAAAATACCGTTGCCTCAGGAGAATTGAATGCACCTCTGAAGTGACCTTGGGAAAATCAAGATTTCTCCTAGAATGGTTGGCTAAATGACTTTCTTGATGCATCAAAGGCTAACTAGACAGAAATACCTTTCCAATGAGCTATCATGAGCTCAATTTGGAGTTGAGGAAGACCTTCAAAAGTTGACTGCAACAGCACTCTGCCTTGAGGCAGCCTCATTCTGATCATTTTGACTAGTGTTGGGAGATTTGATTTTTGATAGGGTAAATGAAATCCAAATTGCCTAATTCCAATTGTGTTGGAAATTATACTCCAATATATTTCCAAAGAGCTATCACACGCCCGATTTGGACACCGGGAAGGCCTCGAAAAGTTTCCCGAAAAATGCAGTATGTGGCAAGAGGGAAGAGCGACCCACCTGGCAGCAGAGTTCAGAAAATTGTGTTTTTGCGCCCAGTTTCGATTCGAATCAACTCCAGTTACTTGCAAACAAGTTTTTATCATTGCTCAGTAGTTTTTCATGTGTTTATGGTATCTTGAAGTCTTCAAACATTTGAATGGAGGAGTAAAACCCTACATACATGGCTGACTTGTTCCTCACGGTTTTGAAATATGTATGGATGGTTTTATGAGTGTTTTCTCCACCTTATATCATTGGTATATCCACCTTGGCACGTATGTTCAAATCCCACTGTCTTCACACCTATTATACCACCGTGGTCATCATTATTGTTTTACCACTGTCATGGCTTGTGTTTCATGGTGATCTTGGTCATATTGTGTCTCACTGCCCAATGATAAACACGTTCTTATACTCATTGTTCACTGCCCATTGAAAAACACAGTCTTATGATTCATTTTTCCCTTTGACAAAGTTTATTCAATATTCTGAAGGTGGCCTGCTCCCTTTGGTCAAGTTTCACTTGCATTTAAAACAAAGACTGTGCCTCTTTTCCAATCCATTTAAAACAGAGATATTATCATTGTTTGTTTCCTTATGGTGTTTTGACGGTGGGGATATTTTTTGGGTGTTGAAACACACATCATAACTTTGTTTTCACTGCTTTCATATCAGTATACATAGTGCCCATAACTTGTTCAGAACCATGTCAGAGACAGAGTCAGAGTATGAGCAGGAGTCGGACAGTGACTCAATCGTTGAGGTTGATGTACTGAGATGGAGCATAGCAATGCGTCAATAGTAGTAGCATATCAGAAGAGAAGCCACAGAGCTTTGTTTCAACATCACGACGAGTACTATCTTCACCCGGGGTGGAAGGGGTCTCGATGACTTCATCAGCAACGCGAGTACTATCTCCACATGGCGTGGAAGGGGTCTCGCCTTCTTCATCAGCGCAGGTACATTCACAGGATAATGATAGAGACCAACACATACAACCGAGACAGTGTTTTCACCACGGGGCTGCATGCACCGGGGGAGAGCACTAAATGGCGGAAAAGGCCTGATCCACTCGGATTTTGGCCGAGGCTTCATTATTGGGCATGACACATGATGGAGGACCTCAGCTCCGAATTTGGGCAAATTCGGAGAAAATTTTGTCATTTTAAAGATTTTGGTCTAAAAAAAACGGGTTTTACTGCTGACTACGTGGGTCGCGGCGCTCATGTGCTCGCTTTTTTTAAGACACTTGCTGGAGGAGATTTTTACATTTTTGGATTTTTCATGGTTAATTATGCATCCTCTGAATTCAACTTAGCATTTCATCGAAATCTGGATGGTCAAAAAGCTCAAAAACACCATGAAAACCACCTTGCTGCCACCTTTTGCACCAGCAGGGCGTACCTCTGGGAGAATGAGGTTTTTGAGGGTCAAATGAGCTCCAAATTCAGAAATTCCACTTGGGTTGGAAAGTAGACATCCAGGGCTTTCCAACTAGCTATCATGAGCTCAATTTGGATGCCGGTAAGTACCTCAAATTCAGCCTGGAACATGAGCGACCCACACGGCTCAGGAGCGACCCACTTGAAATTTTTCCTGAATTTTCAGCTGCCAGCTCAGTTTTTCGCCTAGTATGGACCAGTTTTGCTTATGGATAGAATTTTTGGGTTTTTAATGTAAATTCATGTTTGATATGTAACTTTGGCTTGTTTTTATCTCTTCTAGAAGATTCACTCTCAAATGAGTAAAAAATCATGTAATGGATCAGTTTCCACTCTTTTAGAGGCAAGTTGTTGACTGCCTAGATTGTAGTTCCATGATTAGAATTGGTTGAAGCGATCCACGAAGAGAATTCGACCCCTAGAGGTGGAAAGGTGTTAGAGATCTATATATTGTAATTTCTCAATCATTTTCGAGAGGTTGGAGAGGTTGGACTCTTGGGATACTTTTGATACTATTGTACATACTTTTCATATTTTGGCTAAGGAAAGATCGGGGTTTTGCGGCACTTGTTGGGATCACTTGTGGTGTTGTTCTTGATAAATTTTCTCCTTTGTTTACTGTAAGTTTCTTCATGTTTAATGTTGCCATCCTTTCATTATGCTTCTGAACTAAATTGAATGAGTGATTAAGGTTGAATCCATTGTTTACAGTGCTTGGCCTTTGAATTCAGTTAGTTCTATATGTTTTCAGCTGTTTGGAGAGGATTCAAGTTCTTATTTGCCCTCTTCAGCTCCTCGTCGGTCTAATCTATCCATAAATCCAATTTAAAGCATCAAGATCCTCACCTACCTCGCCCCAGCTTGAACTCTGCAAAGGTCTGACCTTATCCCCGGACCCAAAACTTGTTTTCTCATTTCTCCAGCGAAAACCCAAAAAACCAAAAATCAAACATACCTATCTCTTTACTAGCCTAAAATCAGTTCTTATTGTAAGTCATCTCGCATTCTATTGCTTATTTCTGAGATTGACGGAGAGAGCCCTCATTTGTCCTCGTAGGGCTAGCTACGAAATTTGACGTGGTTTGATGTAGCCTTGAGTTTACTTCATTTCCTTTGAGGTAGATTTGGTTGATAACAGCTGGAGACCTCCATTCGAACCCATCTGTCAGAAATAACTCTGCATTTACTCTCACAACATGGTAAAACGTGCTTAAACGTGCTTGCATCGGATAACTTATAAACAAAGGAATTCATGCGCCTAATCTATGAATCCAAACTTTGGCATTTGGCTAGAGACCTCCGTTCGAACCCATCTGTCAGCAATAACTTTGCATTTACTCTCACAACATGGTAAAACGTGCTTAAACGTGCTTGCATCTGGATCAGATCATCCAGAAGAGATCGAGGTGGTTAGGTTATCCAACCTACCCCCTAACTCCCTTAGGCGCTTGTCATTTGGCTTATGTTTCTCGGTAGTCTGCCGCTCTGCTATTCTCCTCCATGAAGTAGTGTGTTTTATGTGTTTTCGTTGACCTTCAGGTGATTGTGCTATTTTCTTTAGTCGTCCTCCAATACGCACACAACTCTGCCCATCTTCTTGCTCGCATGTTTCCTTTTTTGAACACTTACAAACTCAGGTGGCATGTACAAACTCTTTGTTTGCTTGCTTTGCTGGAAACTTAGCTATTGTATTCAATTATATGACTTTTGTCTTCCTCCGTGCCATTACAGGCAAGGTTACAGGGAAGTATTGGTTCTATTTTTCTGCGAAATTGTTTCATTTTAACATCTGTGATTCACAAGGTTTTTTGTACACACTATTATTCGTAAATATACTGACCCATCTCTTGTCTTTGTGCATGTATCTACTTTCTCAACTTAGTCTTTAAATTCAGGTTGGTGACACGGATTCGTCGAGCTCTAATACTTCAGTCTTGCCAGGTAGTGTCAAAACTTTTTCATGGGTTGTTGCTAGAGGGTCAAGGTTCTTGCACGGTTCTTCTAGTTCCTCCATGATTGAGCTAGGAATGCCTCTGCTACATCTTTAGTTTTGCTGTATAGAAATTTTAGGGTTAAACCCCTAGGGTTTTGAGGTTGTAGGGGCTTTACATTTTCCTTTTTATTTGGGTAGCGTTGCTTGCTACCAACGTGAATATTTTTTATCACAGGATTCTCAACGTATTTTATTAAGGTATATTTGACCATTTACATTGTTTATATGCAGAATCGTAATGGAGAGTTTATACGCTACTCGTGTAGCAGAGTTCTTTTTTCTTTTATATACTCTCTTGAATTGGATTAAGGCCTCAGTTTACATGTAAATTTTGAAGAAAATGTATATGTCATTTTGCAGAGTCAATTTCATAAAGCTATGGTTATTTTATGAATGTTCTCTGTCGTAAAATTTATAGTTAAATTTGTTGGCTGAGCCACTTCTATAACTCGTAGTTTTTCATTATCTTTCATAGATGGCTTATTTATATATACTCTGTTTATTTTCTATGGTGAATTCTTTGTTCAAGATTTATCTATAAACTATAAATTTATAGTTTTACCTTTCTTGAGGTCTTACCTAAGCCCTAAGGATGTAAAACCCTACATGTACCAACAGGTCAGGGTTTAAATCTCTTGGCTCAAGTTCAGTCTTAATATAAAATTCTAGTAGTTTTACTTGTATAGCTAATTCACGCTTATGTATTAATTCTCAACAGTATAATATGAAATTTATTTTTTTGTTTTCTGCAAGACCTTTTTCCAGTGAAATTGGATTTTCTGTTATGTTATTATATCTTTACTAAGGTCACCCTTATAAGCCCCATCCAACATTACTTTCGTTTGACTTATATCATCTTCCATTGGGGTTTTATTCCTTCCCCACAACCTTGCTAGTTGGGTATCCAGTAGACAAGTGGGTGCTTAGATGCACATTCTTTGATACACAACTCTTGTCCACAGACAAGGCCTCGGTGGCAGTTTGGATTTGTTTAGAAGTAGTCTCTGGTTCACATTATACACTAAATTTTCCTCAGTAAATTGATCTCTACTCATTCAACGTTAATCTATCCACAATACCCTGTCTCTTCCACAATAATAAATTAAAGTAAACCAATAATTTTCCATTCTTTAAAAACTAAGTTATTTCTTACATATATCTACTGTAACACAAGAATAATCCCATGTATCATACAAAATTTCATTTACAGTACTACAATATCAAAACTTGACAGAATTAACACAGAATTAATTCGTCCTCGCTTCGACCTTAGAATCAACATTTTTTCCTGTCAAAATTCACGCTTTCTCAACCGTAAACAATTTTCATTATAGTCCTTCGTAACTTGAAAGAAACAAAGTCAATCTGCCAGAATTTTACCTGCTCTACACTTCTTTTACTTGTTTAATCTTAACTTCTACTTTGAATTAACCTTTATTTTCTCACATTATTCACGCACTTATCAGTCTCTTCCAAGGAAACATTTTCATTCTAATTAATATTCCTATAGATATTCAATTAGTTTACAGGAACAAGACTTCAGGTTCTTCTAATTAAGATTTTCATTTTCAGAATATTCATTGAGTTTCCTAATTGCAGGTAACAGAAGCTTACCAGCAAGTTCTTCTTGAAGCTGGAGCTGAAAGTCGGACAAGTTCTTCTTCAGGCTGGAGCTGGAAGTCAGGCTGGAGCTGGAAGTCTGAAGTCGGCACTATGTTTAGTTAGATGGAACTCTATTTAAGCAGCACATCCAAGTCGGTTACACATTGCAAGTCGGCAATAGCATAGTCTTCGATGCAACCTGCAAGTTCTTCAATGCACATTAAATGGTTGCATTAAATCGTTCTGTGCCGTGTAGATTTCATTCTGCAAATCTAAATTTGAGATTTTGAAATTGTAAATCAACACCTGGTCGCCAGATCGAGCTGCCACATGTAAAGACTACATGACTTAATTGGACAAGATCGAGGAATTTTATTGGTTCAGGAACTGCCACATGTAAAAATGTAACTGGCTCCATGCGCTTGGAAAAGTGTCTCTCATTGGCTAGGGTGAACAGTGTTTTCTCACCCCAAGCCTGCAATGGAAAACGCCTCTGGCGTAACCAGATGCATGATCACATCATACAAATACAGCTGGCGAGTCATAAATAATTATGCATGATCACATCATACACATCCAGTGGGGGAGTCATAAATAATTTGTAGTTTGGTAGGCATTCTTCGGTACTATCACTGCTACTACTCTTAGGGTATTAAATAACTAATAACATTCGAAATATTGGTTGCCTAGCTCCAAGGGCTTATATCGCTTAGCATATTGGCTACTAGATGAATTGATGGTGTAAATTAATCAAAATATTCTGACATCTTGATATTTGATGCTCATGATCTATCAAATGACATAGAATTGGGAGAAAATTGATAGGAATAATTCTCATCATATGTACTCCAAAATAATGTATTTTTTATGTGTTTCCACTATTAAATATTTTGGGATTTTACCGATTTCATGATGTCAGGTGAATTTTACTTTTTTTTTTACCTCTATCACCTGCAATCATGATGTGAACTAAATTCCATGTAATAAAGGAAAACTAAGGTTCAAACTTCTCCCAATATCTTGATATAAAGGAGTCTAGACATGTTGCATAGAAAATAATATAAAAGTGAGGCGTGTAAGTGAAAAACCTTTGAAAAAAGGTTGGAATGAAACAAGCTTGAAGGAATAGTAAAGCACTTTTATAGCACTTGGTTAAGTGTGCGTGACAAGTTATAAAAATGTTGAAATAGAGGGAGCTAAACAAGGTTAATGATTGTAAAGTTTATAAAGAGAGGTTGACTCAAATAAATCGAGATTCGTGCACCAATTTTAAAGGATATGGTGAAGAGTTCCAATATAAGTATGAATTACACTGGTAAAACATATATTTGATTAGTGGGTGGAGGAACTACTTTGATAAAAGAGAAAATTAATGATAGTTGTCGAAATAAGAAGTGAGAAGAGAATTAAAAAAAGAGAGAAGAGCTTCTGAAGTTGGATTTGAAGGAATAGCCTAGTTTAGACAATATATTTCATTAAGTGACAACAAAATCCAACGATAGAAAATATTTAATAATTTGACTATATAAACTCAAGAGAATACAATGAATAAGAAAATAAAATAATGAAAAATGAATTATTAGAGGGTATTTTTTCTTCCTATAGGTTTTTTGCTACAAAAAATTAGAGAGGATTAATGTCTCCTATAGGTTGGTGCCTACAAAGTAGTAGAGGGGATTAGTGTTTCATGTAGGTTTCTACTAGAAAATAAAATGGGACTGGTATCTTCTATAGGTTGGTGTCTAAAAACATTAATCAATTAAAATATATTTCATGGTTTTTTCCATGAGGGGTTCCCATGTATATCTTGTGTTCCTTGTTCTTTCTATGAGCTTGAACCTTTTGGTGCTTAAATGTTCTAAATAAGTAAAAATTGTATTATATTGATTAACCCCCCCTCTCTTAGTATAACTGTGAATCTAACAACTATGGTTGACCAAAGATGAGCAAGTTTGACCATGGTTAACCACAGTTAATGATATGTAACCATGATTAACCACAATTAACCATGGTGAAACATAGTTAACCATAGTGAAGCATGGTTAACCATTGCGAACCATATTGAACCATTATGGATTGTGGTTAACAAGGGTAGACCATGGTTAACTCTTGTTGTCCATAATGAACCAAAGTTAACTATACTAAATCATAGATAATGATAGTGAGCCATGGTTAACAATGGTTAATGATGGTGAATCATGTTTAATAGAAATTAACCATAGTGAAAAATGATTAAAAATGATTAACCATTGTGAACTATAGTTAATGATAGTGAACCATGGTTAATGATAATGAATGATGGTTAACTATAGTGTGCCATAGTAAACTATAGCTATCCATAGTTAACAACCATAGTGAATGATATATAAAATCAATTTTGTTTTTCACGTTGTAACATCAGTATTGTTTGTTAATATTTAGCTATTGATGATTTGGTCAACTATGGTTGACCATGGTATCCATGGTGAGACTATAGTTCACAATAGTATCCATGTTTTTTTGTTTTTTTTTTCAAGTTGTTTGTGATCCTCGAGGCCTAAACTGTGGCTTGAGGAGCCTTCACCTAGGGGCATATAAGACATCAAAACCACTTGGGGATCGCACTCGGTCTAGGCCACAACAACCCTTAGTTCACTGGATTTTTTAGCATGTCACCTACCCCTAACACAGGGCACAACCACCTCATGTTACATTTTATCCTAGGTCACCTTGCTGATGAGGGCCATCCTCAATCGGTTGTGCTAGTGGGTCTTGACACCATAGTATTCATGTTGCCTATCGCTCACCATAGTGAATCATAGTAAATGGTAATGAACCATAGTTAACCATAGTTAATGATAGTTAACTATATTTAGCCATGGTTAACCATAGCTCACCATAGTTATCATCAATTTTTTTATGTCACAACAATATCAATTGGTTTGTTTGTGTTTACCTATAGATTATTTTTGTTGATCATTGTTGACCATGATGCCCATGGTGATTAGGGTTCCCCATGGCATCCATGTTAAATATGTTGGTTGTGTAACCCATCGTGAATATGGTTGACTGTGATACCTATGTCGACTATGAATAAACAAGGTTACTATGCTGACTATCGTTGACCATGTCCAATTTGTGACATTATTTTTTTGTCGAATTGTGACATTGTTTCTGGTTCATCATATTGCATTGAAATTTGTTGTTCATCAGATTGCAAATTTATTTGTTGTTTGTCACACTCGAAGAAATGTAAAAGTTATATTATGAACAATATAAATTTAAGGTAATATTAAAGATATTTTACTAAGTTATAATACAATGGTTATTAGTATAAATTTATTAATGTTATAATAAATTTATAAAAGTTATGTTACAAATTAAATATCAAAAAACTTAAATACTAAACAATATTAAAAAAAATTCCTAGGAGGGTAGCTCAATGGTGATCGAAGTAATGTGAAATCTGTGAAAACTCATAGATCCAAGGTCCAAATCCCCTTGGTTGTGACCTATTTCATAGAGAGGAGGACAGGTCATAGACCCCCAAAGGTTTACTAGTAGTTACGTGTAAGGTCAATTTTTGGGTTCCTTTTGGATAAAAAAAAATTAGATTATAATAAATATTAAGTATTAAATTTATCATATAAAGTTAATAAGGTTAGATTATAAACTATAATGTGTGCAATAATCTCTATTTCATGTTGAATATAGGCATGATGCCCAATTTCTATTGTTGATAATGGGCATGTTAAGCATGAGGCCTATGGTTGACCATGGGAAAGTTGAATATGTTGACAATGATTGAACATGTTTCCCATGTTGACTATAGTTGACCGTGTCAACCATAGTTGATGTGGTTGACTATAGATGGCTATGGTGATGTTAGACATGATGGCTATGGTCATGTTGGGCGTGATTTCTATTGAAATTTACAATAAGAAATAGTGAAATTAGAAATAGAAAGGACAAAAAATGCATTTAGAAAGGTCATGGAATCTTGATGCACCAAGAATGTGGAATTTTGATGCACCAGAATTTTGGTCGTCGAATGTGATCCATATAATTTATTTTTCCCTTAATTAAATTGGACAATAAATTGTAATTTCATCCCATAAAAAGTTGTATCGGTTAACTAAGTCATGATGACTTAGTAAACTCAATAAAGTCGAGTTGAGTGTCTAACATGAAGCATGTAGAGGGATTATAATATTTTTGGGGTCCAATGGTAGTTAACGCATCACTAGGGTGCAAGTGTGAATTAGTTAACTCAACTAACTGAGTTAAAATCAATTCACATTGTTTTAACTAAGTAATGAGCTAGTGAGAGCTCCAGCGAATTAAATTAAGATTTTATTCACAATGATTGATCAATTAGTTAATTTATAATTCACTATAAATAGTTGTTTCATGTCATATCTAAGGAAGACCCAATTGAGACAGAGGTTAAAGGGGCCATAACTATCAGTTGTATTTATAGAAAATTTTCCATGTGCAATTATAAATTCATTGGGATGCCATGATGGACTGTGAAATCAAGGAAGGTTATTTTTCCTGTTTAATAGCGAGCTAAATCCCTAGGAATTGTGTGAGAAAGGTAGGTTGAAGGAAGGCTGAGAATTGGCTAATTACTAGACCGATTTTTCCTAGATCAGCGTGAGAGAGTTGGCAGAGTGTTGAAGAATATCATAAGAGATTAAGAATTGTATTGTTTCATGATTCCTTGAATTAATACACATTACATATAGAGGGGTTTTTCATAGTTTCTTTCCCAAAGAACATCTTGTGTTGTGTGATTGGTTTACTTCTTTCTCTTACTCGCATGTGATTGAGAAATCAGGTTTTTTATTCCAAAAATATTGTAGAAGGATTCAATATCTTGTTTTAGTACATCACAATATCAGATTGAATCATGTTGGTATGATTTTTTACATGGTATCAGAGCGCAAGGAATAACGATCGAAGAGAAGAAATTGAGTTTGTCTTGAACACATTCAAATTTGTAGATTTATTCTTCAGGATCTAGCAGCAGATCAAGATGTCTTCCAATGGCTTGAGAATTGAATATGCTCTTCAAGTAAATTCGAATTACATGGCATGGAAGGACAGGATGGAAGTATTGTTGGACAAAAATGGGTTGAAGTAATTCATAGATACTAATATTCCCAAGCCCACAGTATAAGATGCCCAAATTATTGATGCATGGCAGAAGAAGGTAGAAAATGTGAGAAAGATCTTGTTAGAGGGTGTTCGAAATTATATTGTCTTGAGTATCCGTGGGAAGGATACTCAATATGCTATGTGGAAGGCCTTGATAGATCTGTTTCAGAATAACAACGACCACACGAATTTGGCACTGAAGGAAAAGCTGATAAATATCAAGATGTAGGAGGGATAGATGATACCAACATAATTTTCGAAGTTCACTCAACGTCAAGATGATGTTGGAGGTGTTGGTGTGACAATAACCCAGGATGATTTGGTGAACCTAGATCTTCTAAGCCTTCCCAAGAGCTGACATAGTTACCAGGACTCTGTGAATGGGAGGGTAAAGCTACCATACTAGGGGAATTTGTGGTCTGACTTGGTAATAGAAGAATAATGCGGAGCACCAAAGATGGGACCCCCAACATTGAAACATAAGAAGCCTGTGAATTAGCCAGAAAAGGAAACAAGTCCAAAGGTGAAGAGGTCAAGATATACTTTTCCAATTTTAAGTGATTTCACTGTCACAAGCATGGATACTATGCCGTGAATTGTCCACAAAAGAAGGAAAACAGGAAAGAGCCCGCGGTTACAACGAGTGAAGCGTTGGATTCATAGTTTGAGCTTGATTTTACTCTCATTTCATTCATGGCCAACACTGTAATGGGATTAATGTGGTATCTAGACAATAATGAATCATTCCATATCATGAGGAATAGAGATCTCTTCAGTGACTTGGAGGAGAAGGACCTCCAGGAGAACATTGAGTTTGAAGATGACAGGAGGTATAGCGTGACCGACATAGGTACAGTTACATTTTAGAGGGAGCTTGTCTCACTTCTCAGACTAGCAGATGTTTGTATGTTTCATGACTAATGAATAATGTTGTATCTGTAGCCGTATTGGAAGACCGTGGTTGTGATGTCATATTTACAAAAGGAAAAGTGTTCCTTAGACACATCGACATGGGATGGGTGAAACAGATCAGTGTAGGAGTCAAGAACCTATATGTTCTCGAGGTACAGGATGCATGCAAAGATTTGAGAAGAAAAGAAGTGGTTAGTGACTTGGTGGTTGAGAGGGAGCAACTATCTCTCAACATACAACCTCAAACGTAGTCTCAGAAGGTTCTGGAGCATCCATAATTGGAGAGTGGAAGATTCCACTCAAGAAGAGACCTTGAGGATGGGGAAATTTCTAGCTATATCTGCAGAGGGAGTACATGCATATATACCTACAGGTGAGAGGTGGGAAATGTGTAGATATAATCCCAAGAAGAAATTTGGGTATGGTCCATTGGGATGGTGTGTCTCATGGATCCAACCTAGAGACGAGGGGCTCATAATACAACAATAGTAGGAAGGATCGGTTAGATTGATGCAGTCACATGTCATGAAGATAGAAATAAGAGAGATAGATGTCAGATACTAGAGCACAGATCAGAGTTGGCAACAATGGAGAGGGTACATCTGCAGATGTTAGAAGCAACGAAGAGAGTCCAACAGATAAGTGCAGTAGCTATAAATAGTTAGAAGATGTTGATAACAGAAGAATTATATTGATTCAATAGTTCGAAGGCTATTCAGTTTCAAGGGTTTTAGGTGAAAAAAACACTACATAAGTGTTGCATGCAGAACATTCCAAAGGTACTAGATCAGGATAGATTGAGTTCATTTCTTGTTGAGAGGGAGTGTTGAAATTTGTAACAAGAAACAATGAAATTGGAAACCATAAAGGACAAAAAATGAACCCACAAAGGCCATGGAATCTTGATGCACCAAGAATGTGGAATTTTGGTTGTGGAATGTGAGGCATCTAATTTATTTTTCCCTTAATTAAATTGTATGATAAATTGTAATTTCTTCTCATAAAAACTTGTATCAGCTAACTAAGTCATGATGATTGCATTAGCTCAGGAAATTCGAGTCGAGGGTCTAAGATGAGGCATGTAGAGGTATTCTAATATTCTGGGGGTCTAGTTATAGTTGATGCATTAGTGTGGTGCAGGCGTGAATTAGTTAACTCAATTAATTGAGTTAAAATCAATTTAACTAGTTCTAACTGAGTGATGAGCTAGTGAGAGGTCTAGTGAATTAAATTACTATTTAATTCACAATGAGTGATCAATCAGTTAGCTGAGAATTAACTATCAATATTTTTTGCATGTCATTTCTAAAGAAGACCCAGTTGAGAGAGAGGTTAAAGGAAAAATAACTATCAGTTGTATTTATAGAAAATTTCCCATGTGAGATTATAAATTCATTGGGACGCCATGTTGGATTTTGCAATAAAGGACGACTATTTTTCCCATTTAATACGGATCTAATTCCCTAGGAATTGCGTGAGAAAGATAGGCTAAAGGAAGGTTGAGAATTTTTTAATTACTAGACCAATTTCCTAGATCAGTGTGAGACAATTGGCATAGTGCTTGAGAATCTCATGAGAGATTAAGCATTGTATTTTTTCATGATTCCTTGACTCAATACACAATATAGATAGAGGGTTTTTTAGCAGTTTCTTTCCCTAAGAAAATCTTGTGTTGTGTGATTGATTTACTTCTTTCTCTTACGTGCATGTGGCTGAGTGACCATGTTTTTTATTTTGTAAATATTGTAGAAGGATTCATTATCTTGTTTATTACATCACAAGATCAGATTGAATCCTCTTGGCATGTATTTCTACAATGACTATGGTTAATTATGAGCATGTTAAACCTGATTCTTGTGGTTATTACTGCTATAGGGTAAAATTCTTGGGTGGTGGTTAATGAATATACCTCTCAAGGCTTTTCGGTTTCCACGATAGACTGTAAGATTAGTTGTAAAGTTCCAAAGGTACTGAATACATGTTCATACTAATATATAATTGACAAAGCAAGATTTGGAATGATTACCTCTTTGTAGATAGTAGATCCTATGGAGAGAGCTAAGCGGCTGGGTAGGAGTCCTTCCACACTGGATACAAATCCAGATCCTGCAACCAATTGAAACACTCGTGTAATTTTCACAACAATATAGCTTCTTAACAATTAAATCTGTATATAATTGACATTAACTATGCAGATCTAAGCCATTCATATCATGCTACATAGAAAAATGAACAACAAATGTGACACTGAGGCATTGAATGGACAAAATAGATACAGTTCTATTTATTTATAAAAAGGAGGATTACAAACATTGGTTGTACCAAGCCCTCCTCTGTCTCCCAATTCCTCTCCCTCTTTCTCTATCTCCGAGTGTGATGATGCTTGACCCAAGGGTCCTTAATGAATCTCACCGATATTCAAGCCTCACACTTCAACAATGAATTTCTACTCCTCATAGAATCAAACCTTTGAGCTTAGACCAAGAGCCAAAACCTCCAATTTATAGGAAATGGAGGGGACAAACCTTGCTAATCCTTTCAACTAGTTCAAATAGGGAAATATCTAGATGTTTCCTAGATTTTCTTTGTTTTTTCCTTCCATAGGAGTTCAGTTGTTCTTGGAAACATCTAATAAAATGTTTGTGCCATAAGTTTCTATTTCTGAACTGACTCTTTTTGAGAAAAAGCTGGAAATGCTAGTCATTTTCCGCGAGATATTTCCGTTTCACATTCAAACACGGATAATGCTACCCCTTAGGCAAGACAGAGCATTACCCTAGGCACTAACGCTCCCTTTCCATGGCTAGGGTGTGTTATAACTCGGCCTAGATGTCTCTGGGTGTGCGTTACCTTTGGAAAAATGGGCCTTGTCTGGTTCATTTTATTCCTTCCATATTATATTCTCCTCTGAGCTGACGAGGAGGTCATTTGCCCTATAACAGAGGCCCCTTAAAGTGTGAGGTCAGAAGCGAAGAGGATGGTCGATATAATTTATAATAAATGCAGCAGAATGAGAGGAATTTGTAAAAATGAGGAGCACCTGAAACAACAACAACATATGTCAGAAATATAAGTATATGTCCTGAGTCGAGCATTCCCATGCTCAATAGCTGTATCAAAATGATTTCTCTAAAACATAGATATGACCAGTGTGTCCACTGATAAGAACAATGTGGAATCTTCTGTCATGACAGGATCAATCTGATAAGCTGTATTTGAAAACAATATCACAGCTTGGGAGAGGAAACACAGTTGAAATGATGTAAGCCTCAACCTAAGGTCTTGGTCGCAGCTTCACTAAAATGCATATTTCCGCACATGTGAATGAAGGAGTTTGTAGTCGAACATGCAGGAAATCATGTGATTTCCAATAAATAATGAAAATTGTTAACAGATGTGAGGGTGGCCACTGATAATGATGATGGTCCCCAAGATGCACAGTACATTCTAGCGAGTGTGAATAAAAGAAGTTGATGTCAAAAACTTGTATAATAATTCAATCGGGAGACAATAATGAGAACCCTCAATCAAACACAAGGTAACCTGCCACTGATGTCTGCAAGCACCCAAGTACTGATGTGTTTCTGGATCAACTTTCTAGATAAGATGTTGAAGTCGATAGGAAGAGATCTATTAAAAGGTAGGAACTGAGGCATCCTACATCAGTCGACACGAAATGGAAAAAAATGATTTTGTTTTGGGGATAGTCAAGAGAAAATGGGAGTAACTAACGACAAATAATTTCCAGTATATGATGGATCAGCTGATACAGGAAGCAGTAGATAGTGGGATCCTCTTGAACAATAGAAGGCACAGTAAAAGGGTACCAAGCAATGTTAGGCTTAATGAACACCAAAGATTGTTAGGATTCACTTATGTAGGGGAATTCACATATGAAGGCTAAACTCATAGATGGTAGGGTTCGGTGAGCGGTGAGTGAATTTTCTGGGAAGTGCCATGTTCAAGATGTTAGAGTATAACAGAATAAATATCCACTTTGTCCAAATTTTTCCCTGTCTGATTAAGTTTAATGAGTCCATTCGGGTATAGTCGGTGATCTTTTCATATTTAGAGAGTTTGAAAAACATCATAAAATACAACTCCAGGGGGTACCTTTGTCATGTTTGATAACTAGGGGTGACGAAGGGAGAATAGTAAGCCCGACACAGTTTATTTTCCATAATTTAGTCCATTGAATATGGATAAAGTAATAAACCTATGTTAAATAAAGATCTACGTCATTTTGTTATGAGTACAAGGAGACAGAGTAAACTCAATATTTTTTGTGAAATTTTAACAACTACAACGAATAAAAACTCAATGCTCTCCATGAATTTTTAATGAGTCCGATGGAGAAAAACTCGGTTAATTTTTCAGTTTTTTAACGAGCTAGAGAAATATGGAAAAGAATGGCTCATATTTCTTCATCGTAGTAGTTTAACGAGCTCGACGAAGGAAACTCAGGGTTTTTTCAGTTTTATGAGATATAAATAGTCCCTAAAAATAAAAATCACCACCAGGTTGAACACGGTCAAATTTGCACATGAACACTAACAACTCATGAGAGAATCAATGACATTTAAAAACGAATAGTTGTGACAAAATATAGCAGGAATTTACCAATTTTAGCAGACTAGCTGAGTGAGTCATACATCCATAATGTCTATAAGAAGGCAACATACCTTCATTTTCACTGGTTTGAGTGTTGTGATAGAGCATTGGAGCAAAAAAGAGGTGAAATTTCTGCGGCCGATTGTGGATGATCCGGGCAACGGTTTTTGATTCCGCGAGATCCAGGTAAGAGCTTGAACCCTCATCTAGCTTTCCATTGTCATTTCAATTTTTTTTTGGCTGAAAATTTGGTTTTTAGTAGGCTCTAAAATTTTTGAGCGGCTAACGCGGGTGCCCAGTGTCAGGGTTGCGTTAAACGCACTGCTCGTTAAGGGAAAGTGCGTTAGCACACTTTTCTTTGCACTAGGGTACGTGTTAGCTGGAATAAACATTTTTTAAACTTTTTGTACTCAATTCTAGAGTGTTTGAGCCTAAAATTAATCCATTGGAAATATTTCTTGTGTAGGTGTAAATAAACTTACCATGAGTATTTGGCATGAAAGAGAGCATGAATGGGAAGAACGCGAAATGGTTCCCGATGCTGCTACTTTTTTGGTTCTCTACAGCTGTGGATTACTGAAGTATGCTTGTTTAGAGCTGATGAGAGTGCAGGAAGACCTTCTGAGATGGGTCGTCCAACAGTGGGATGATCAACAACATTTATTTCACATCGGGGGTAATGAAATCTCGATCGAGAAAGATGACATATACTGATTAACTGGTGTTTCATGTAGAGGACCGAGGTCCAATCTGACAAGTTCTAGGGCTGATCCTCACACTATTGCAGATATGACCTGAACTCACTGCATAAACAATATTACGTCGGTGAGCAACTCGGTGCCTATAGCATGGGTGGTCTCGAGACTAATCAGGTCTCTCTTGTGGATGATATTTCGCTTGGAAGGAGCCAAGAGTCATCACGTGGCCACCAAGGCATAGGTATTGTTGGCATTGGATTGTGTGTAGCCCTATCTTTTTTTATTGGTGCGAAGGTGTTGTCCGTCAGGATCGAGAAGAACTGATGGCATGTAGGACCCGAACCCAATGAGAGTTTAGGTATGGCACACTGATTGTGTTCTTCATATTAGATCGGGTGCCCGCAATGAGGCCAAGGATGATGACAGATGATTTGGGACTTCGAGAGCCAAGACAGGCTCATTGGTCATCTTTGATGCCACAGACTAGAGAGGGTCTAATCCATCATTGTTTTGATGATGCATTCTTTGAGTGGCTAGATGGCCAGATCCCGATGATTGAAGATTATCCCTATGCAGGGATGAACTACGTAGGAGATCCAGAATTGATGCTACCACATAGAACTCAATGGGGTCGAGATGGTAAGAAGGAACATGATCGACGTTGAAGTACTTTTATCTGTTAAATGTTTATGCAACTTTTTTGTTTAATGGGTGAAATGTTTTTTGACATGAAGCTTATTTCTTGACACAGATGTGGCACCCGTCCATCCAGCCAAAACCCCTCACTATGAAAGGAAAGGAATGTAGCTACCTAGGGCTAATGCAGCAAGAGAGGTTACAGCAGCTGCCGAAGAGGGTGATGATGCACACAGTTTGCATGAGCTTGATAGGAAACTTGAGGGATTAAGCATGGGCATGCTACCTCTTCCCATGAGGGAGATCCAAGTTCACCTACAATGACACATAGTGGGTGTGCCAGAGAGGTTCTTGGTGCCTCTTAGGAGGTTATCTAGAGAAATTATCTGCTATCATGAGCAGCAGGCTCAGGAGGAATAGTGGATAGATGTATAAATGTCATAGCGAGGCTTAGCAGAGCCAATGTTTTGTAAAACACCCAAGTTTTGGGAAGTTTTCTTATGTAATTTGATGGGACATGACATATATATATATATATATACATATACATATTTTTCTGATTTTGATTCTTTTGTTTTTAATCTTCTATGTATTTTTTATGGTGAAAAAATACACACTCATGCATGAATATTTCTATAATAAATGTGATAAATGTCAATCTAACACATAATTAGCCAAATAATTGGCCAATGTATTACATTCTCTAGGAATGTGCTCAAACGTGATGATTTTAAATTGAAGTTCTAGAATTCATACCCTTAAGTAATAACGCAATAAGACTGGATGACAGATGCAACAAAAATTGTTTAAATGCATAATGACGAGCTGGGAATATAACCTGACAACCAGATTGGAGATGTCACAAGATGCAACTTTCGTGAGGAGTTGTATCACCAACATGTACTCAGTAATATTGTTGGTGGCATTGCCCAGGAAGATTCCCCCAGAACCAACTAGCTCCGACTCAGGTACTGAGTATGATGACTAGCACCGTCCGCGTATCCAACATATGGTAAGGACGATGAAGACATCTGTGTAAAAGAATAGAGTTTTAATGAGAAAAACACTCAAAACCCAAAATATCCAGACACACCAAACAAATACAAAACTGATATACATAAAATTACAAAGCATATGCCTAGTGGAACACTAGAAGAAATACTTCCTCAGATAGAGCCTGTTGTGGGGCTCAGCGAGTGGAATCCCATTACAATCCTGAAGTTCATAAGCTCCTTTTAAAAGGACTCTTGTGACGATGTAAGGACCAATCCACAATGGTTGGAGTATTCCGTCCCCCAAGAGGTCATGTCTCTAATTGTAGAGTAGAATGAGATCACCCTCTTGGAAAGAGCGAGGCTTGACAGATTTGTCGTATTGAGCCTTTAATCGACGCTTGTGAGCTTTGAGTGCTACAGTGGCATCTCGATGAGTTTTTTCCAATTGATCGAGCGAGAGTAAGAACTCTTCTTCGGTAGTGGTACCATGTAGGAGTTCAAAAACTAGATTGAGTGATGGGATCTCACACTTGATTGGAAGTACTGCTTCCAGACCGAATGCTGGTTGGAATGGTGTGAACCCTGTAGCAGTTTTTACTCAAGTTTGATATGCCCATAATGCAGAGTATAAATTCCTATGCCATGTGGTTTTATGGTTGTTGGCTAACTGACGAATCACGATTTTGAGGATGCCATTTATGGCTGTGACTTGACCATTCTCATGCAAATAGTAGGATGAAGACTGATCTTGTCGAAAACCTAGCATGTAAGTTAATTCCGCCATCATATGGCTCTGAAAATGTGACCCATGATCTGTGACGATTGAGAGGGGTACACCAAAACAGCAGATGACCTGATTAAACATGAACAGAGTAGTAGTTTCTCCATCAACCTTAAAAGTGGGAATGGCTTCTGTTCATTTTGTGAAGTAGTCGACCACAACTACGATGTAGTTGTGTCCATCCACAGAAGTGGGATTGCATGTAGCCAAGTTTATTCCCCATTTAGGAAAAGGACCAAAGAATATTACCGGATGAAGGGGGGTGGGGTGGGCGTGCATTTTCTTCGTGAAAATATGACATGAGTGGCACTTCTAGACCACTACAATGCAGTATTTAAATAAAGTGGGCTAGCAGTATCCTGCACGCAAGATTTTCTAGGTAGTGGCTATGCCAGAAAGATGACCGTCGCACGTCCACACGTGACAGTCATTTAAAACTTGTTTTACCTCGTTAAGAGTGAGACAATGTCGAAGAATAGTATCGACACCATGACGATATAGAGTATCGTTTACACAAGGTATTTTTTCGATTGGTGACGAATAGGACGACGATCATCTAATGTGAGAGTTGGGCAGAATCGTTTAGTTTGGAGGTAGAACAGAATTTACCCATACCAAGGATCAGAAGAATCTACTAGATAGATAGATTCATTATGAAATGGATCATGAGCTACTTCTTCAGTGTCAATTCTGTGAAGGTCCAACAGACATTCGGTGAAGACTAGAGATTTATTTGGTTTGGCAACAGTGAACACCAAATCAAACTATTGGAGGATTACAATCCATTTGGAATATTTTCCTCCAATGGTCTGATGAGACAAGATGTGTCGCATCAGATTCTCCAAAGTAATTACGGTAGTTTTCCGCAGCAATATATAGTGTCGGAGGCAGGTGACAGTGAAGACCACCATGAGAGATAGTTTCTCCACATGTGAATATCATTTTTCAGGTCCAATGAGACCTTTTGACAAATAATATATCACATTATCACTATCATCATCATGAACTTGAACCAAAACCATTCCTAGGGAGGAAGGTGAGGTTGCAAGGTAGAGGAGAAATTTTCACAAGTAGTTGTGGGCACTAAGAAGTGGGGCGGAAATGAGTGCTTGTTTCAAGGCATCAAATGACAGTTGAGCCTGATCATACCATATATACAGTATCCCTTTCCTGAGTAAGTGCATGAAGAATTTCATCATCTTAGCATAGTTTACTATGAAACAACGTAAGAAGTTTGCCTTCCCTTGCAAATGTTGGATTTGCAGGATGGATTTTGGTGTAGGTAAGTTAATGATTGCCTTAACCTTATCAGGATCAACCCTAATCCAATTCTTGGAAACAATGAAGCGAAGAAGACGTCTAGACTCGACAAAAAATATGAACTTATGCAGATTCAGACGTATGTTGTAGAACCTACACCGAGTGAATATTTATTTAAGATGTGTAAGGTGATGGGTTCGCTTCTTGGAGTGAGCCGGAAGGTCCTCCAAGTAAGCTTGTACAATGTGTCTGATATCATGAAATTCATATTCCATATCCCTTTGAAAATTTTCTCCCACATTCTTCACATTTAATTGTAGTTTACAATACAAAAATGTGCCCCAAGGACAAATGAAGGGAGTTTCATGCTGGTCATATTTTCTAATTGCTATAAGGTTGTATCCCAAGAAACCATCCATAAAGGAAAAAGATTCACATCTGATGCAATCATCGAGAATCTGATGTATAAATGGAGTAGGATAATTGTCTTTTGGACAAGCAACGTTTAGCTCATGATAATCAACACATACTCGGATGGTGCCTTCTTCTTTATCTAGGGGAATCGGATTGGATACCCATTCCATTAGAGGAATGAGATAGATGAAACCAGCGTGTAAGAGTTTTTCGACTTCGGTCTTCATGATTTCCACTTTGCGAGGGTGGAAAGGTTGGAGCCTTTGTCGGACAAGTTTTGTATTGTCATAAATCTTGATTTCGTGCTCGAAAATAGGCAGATCTATGCCGGGAATTTCATCGTAAGGCCAAGAAAAAACATCGTATAATTCATTAAAAAGGGACGTGAAGCGTGCTATTTCCTTGGGATTGCAATTGGCTCCAATCTGAATATTTTCCACGATACCGGTTTTGACCGAGATATCTATGAGCATATTCTTGGAAATATTTTCCATGTTCCCTTCCTTATCGATAGTTTGAACAGTCATGTAAGTGGAGGGAATGATCTCAGGTGGGTAAAAATATGGGATTTGAGTAGTGGTCACGTCTTTGAATAGAACATCAAAGCGTGATGGTGAAACTCTCCCCAAGGTCGTTCCTCTAAAGACATGATCTCTCAAATAGCTTCATCCATAGGAATGACTTCATCGAGGAGATCCTCAGAAGGAACTGTGATGCGTGAGAGGGTGGTACCAGTGGTAGAAACTAAAGAAGTGGAGGGTTAAGATGCTAATTGGATGGCTTGATAAGTGAACTCAACCGGTGATAGCGGCATATGATCTCTGTAGAAATCATTGTCTGAAGGCACTAGTAGGATCCATGGATCGATAGAGCCATAAAAAATGGTGAATATCATTGCAATCGTATGTGGAACCTTAGGCAGCAGGAGAGGAAAACAACCCATCAGGGAAGATGCCTTCAGAAGACCAGTACCGACGCTGACGTACGAGTCAGGAACACCTCCTACTAGGGGTATAATGCTACTCGATAACGTGGAATAATTGGGGGTGCAAAAGGATAACTGATCCACTGTAAATATTTCCCATCTAATGGAAAAAGGATGAGCCAAAAAACTGAAGAGACAATGGAATTCATTGCGTAAGACCAACTGCGACTGAGCAACAGATTATAGTCAAGATGATGATCTATGACTTCAATGTCCATTGTTATCATTTTCCCACTAAGTGAAATGGGAAAGCTAGCAAGATATCCTTTTGGGAGGAAAGTGCTTTGAAAGCAGTGTATTAGTTATGTTGTGCTAAGTGTCCTTTCAGTTAAATAAACATGTACAAATTGTCTCCATAAGTTTTCTTAAGATATGAGATTTTAACCATCAATTTTATATGAATTATTGAACTTTAAGAATGTAAATAACCCTTAAAAACACTGAATAATAGTGCATAACAAAGAAAAACATTCACACATAATTTTTACACAGTAGGCATGACGTAGCAGTTCACCCCTCCTAGGCTACATCTGCTAGTCTAACTCCAAATGGCATGTCCCTCTTTTTCATTATGCTCAAAATTATAAACTACATATGTTTTTAGGCCTCTAATGGTTGTTTTCTCTACACCAATGGCTCCAAAAGACTCAAATTAGTCTAGGTAGACTCTTTTTTCACAGAAATTGGTCAAAAATTGACCTCCCGATGCATTTTTCCCAATGATAGCTAGAAAAGCTCCACTAAATGTGGATACAGGCAGTTAACTGAAGATAAATTGATCGCTAAACACCAAACTTAGGGGAATGCTCCAAATATGTCAGATAGTTTAACATGGCATTAAGTGTGAGTGCCAGGGTGGTCACATGCCAACCCCGCTGTAACATCCGCATAACCTTTTTAAAACTCCACCATTTAAATTGGAACCAGGAGTAAAGGTTCTGAAACCTTATCTGTCACATTTAACTTTACACTCCGCATTTGATCAAGTTACAAAACCCGCCGGGAGTTATGGTTATACAATCGTCCCACCGAACTATTCTGCAACCCATAATGTGATTGGAGCTGTTGCTGTTAATGGTTGATTCCGTGGTTAGAGTGGAGGCTGCGGTCTTGGCGCAAGGCCACATGAGAGGGGGCTGGCCCTTAGGGGCTGACCTCCCAAGCCCTCAATGCAATCATTAATAAAATTTAAATATGATATGTGCCCTATAGGGGTAAGAAACACCCCATAGGCGGATTGGTAAATGGACTTGTGGGTGGATAGGAGGTCACAGGTTCTACCCTCCAGAACTCCATAAAAATTTTACACGACCATTTTGAGGACACGTGGCGGCCTGCGGGCTTTTCATATATCGCTCAACCATTGGCTGCCACATAGACCGATTAATGGTGCAAATTAGCTTTGTACCATCAACATCCAACGACCCATAATGTGCCACATGTCTCCATCCCATTCACTCAGAATAAAATGCAATATTCCAAGTATATTCTACTGAATGTACCTTCATGCTTGGGAAAACAAACAGAACATGATATCTTCCTCATACGACATTAGTTTTTTGAACCGTTCGTGGCATCAGAATTGCAATGATGAGAGCTTTCGGGTCACTTATGTTTAGACCTATTTTCAGCACTTTCATTTTTTAGCATAAGACTTGATCTCCTAATCACACCTGCCCATTGGGAAGCTTTTGGACCCCAAAAGACTCTAATCACTTGTTTAGAAGATGAGGGAACAACTCCCTCACCTTTTCCACTTCCATCCATCTTGCCTTACTTGGTTTGCTGCCTTTGGGTCCAATCTGAAGATAATCGACACTTCCTCTTTTAGAAGTACGTGTCCTCCTATCAAGGATGGCATCCTCCTTGAGCTCTTCCAGAAATTCTAGTGAGAAATATTCTATTGATGGCGGCTGAATGTCACTCCCTTGATCATCAATCAACGGAGGCTCATACAAGTGTAAATTCTCCACATTAACAATGGAATACATTGGCATATATGAAAGCAAGTCAAGTTGAAATGCATTATTACCAACTTGTTTGATAATCTTGAATGGACCATAATGAATAGGCTTGAGATTTTTACCTTCTCCTTGCATCCTTTATTTTTTTATGTGCAACCATACTTCATCTCCTTCTTGAAACTTGTGATCAACTCTATGTTTGTCATGCCTTTCCTTGTACTTTCTTTGACTCTTCTCAAGCTAATCTTGAACTTGTTCATGAATAATTTGAATTTTCTCAATGAAATTTTGAGCCTTGTCAATATCATTATGCCCATCAATTGAAACATACTTCTCAAAGATGAAGTTTAATGGCAATTTCAACAAATACCCAAAGCAAGCTTCAAAAGGTGAAGAATTTGTAGAAGAGTGCTTGGCCCAGTTGTAAGTGTGATTAATGTAATGCAGTTGTTCATCCCACAACTTGGGATGCTTACTCCAATATCTTCTCAATAGAGGCACAATGGTTTTGTTCACCACCTTGGTTTGGACATTAGTTTGCAGATGAAAAGCAGTACTCTTTTTCAACTTTGTGTCCATCATCTTCCAAAGATTGGACCAAAAATTCCCAACGAACCTAGAATCCCTGTCACTAACAATAGAAGTTGGCAAACCAAAATGAACCCATATCTGTTGAAAATAAAGTTCAGCAGTTTTTTCAGCGGTAATGGTTTTCTTACATGGCATAAGTATACACATTTTACTAAATATATCCACAACTACATACACATAATCATGTTGTTTTCTTGACATAGGTATACCTCCAACAAAGTCCAAGGAGACAGCCTTGATGGTAACCATAGTGGCATGTATAACCCAAGCTTTCTATTTCTAGGCTTGATTGTTGCACACATATAACATCCTCTTATAAAATGTGACACACTATCTATCATGCGAGGCCAATAATAATACCTCTGTAGATGCGCCATTGTTTTTCTTACCCCAAAGTGACCAGCAATAAGAGACGAATGAGTTTCTATCTTGACACTAAGTCTCTCTCCTTGTGGTATACACAGCTTGCCTAAATGAAACAACAAATTTTTATGCAAGTGATAATCATTTTCCTCAACTTGATTCCCTTCACTCAAACTAGCATACACATCTTTAAAATCAGCATCAGATGCATATTGTTCTATGTAACTCTCATGTACAATAGAATTATTTTTAAGCAAAGTAGAAGCACTTATAATAGGCCTTGAAAGCATATCAACAACTTTATTGAAAATACCTTTCTTGTACCTTATAACCAAGTGAAATTGTTGAAGAAATCACATCCACTTGAAACGTCATGATTGTTGTAATTTTGTTTGCAACTACAAGTACTATAGCAGTTGGTGATCGGTATGAATAATCATCTCTTTACCCATCAAGTAGTGTTTCCACTTCTTGAAACTTTGTACCAACACATAAATCTCTTTGTCATATGTTGGATAATTTATTACAACACCATTGAATTTTTCAGAATGAAAAGCGAAAGGCTTACCATGCTACAAAAGTACTGCTCCCATGGCATAATCATAAGAATCGGTCTGTATTTTGAATGGATGTCTCAAATCCGGTAATGCAAGGACCAAGGTTGAACTGATATTGTCTTTTAAAGCTTCAAAAGCTTGCTGTTGTTTGCCTCCCCATTGGAAGCCTTTCTTCACACTTGTCACTGCATGCATAGGAGTTGCTATGGTAGAAAAGTTAGCAATAAACTTTCTCCAATACTGAGCTACACCTAAAAAAATTCTTACCTCTGTTACTAATTTGGGAGTGTGCCAATTCACAATGGCTTCCAATTTAGAAGGATCAATTCTCAATGCACCTCCTCCTGCAATGTGTCCCAAATAAACCAAAGAAGTTTTTCCAAATTCGCACTTAGACATCTTAAGAAACAATTCCTCTTTCTTCAAAACATCAAGTACCCTCTTTACATGCAAGACATGCTCTTCTCTTGTTTTGCTAAAAATGAGTATATCATCTAAATAAAAAATCACAAAGTCATCAAGAAATTGACGCAAAACATTATCCATCACACACATGAAAGTCGCTGGTGCATTACACAAACCAAATGGCATAACCAACCACTCAAAGAGTCCTTGTTTGGTTTTGAATGAAATCTTACATATGTCACTTTCTGAAATTCTTACTTGATGATATCCAATTCATAATTCTAACTTAGTGAAATAATTTTCTTCTTTCTTCTGATCTAAAGAATCATCTATCATTGGGAGTGGGTATTGATTCTTTACCATTATCTTGTTCAAAGCTCAGAAATCGACACACATGCACCAAGTCCAATCTTTCTTCGGAATTATGACTATAGGTGAACCATATGGAAAAGGGCTTGGCCTTCTGAGTCCCTTGTCAAAAAAGTCCTTGATTTGCCTCTTTATTTCATAATTCTCCATTATATACATGTGATACATGTCGATGTTTGGAAGAGGACAATCTTGTTGAAACTAAATCTCATGTTGAATCTCCCTTTTAGGAGGCAAACATGTTGGCTCCTGAAACATCACATGATGTGCATCAAATACATCATATAAATCTGATTTAAACTTAGGATCACAATCTTCAAATGACTCATGATTAACATTAGTTTTCGACTTAATCATTAGAAGAACAAAATTATTACTTGAATTCACCAGCCTTTTTATCTATCCAACATTTACCATTGCAATATTCATCTTCTTGTGATGTGCTATAACAATGTACTCCTTGCCAGATTTGAATAAATGGTATTTATTCTCATGGTGATGGAAGATAGTTTTCCTATCATACAAGTAAGTACTACCCAACAAAACACCTATAATATCAAGAAGAACCACATCTACTTCAATTGTGTCAATAAAATGTGCAGTTATTTCAAAGCGCAATATGCACTTATTTGAAACCTATAAATTTGCATCCTTACAAATCCACCCAACTTGATATGGTTTTTGATGTGAAATGGTATCAAGATTAAGTTTCTTGACCAAGTCTTTAGAAATTCGCTTATGAACCATTGTCAAACAGTGTATCAATCTTGGTATGTTTGGATATGACCATCACATGAAACAATTCAATTCTCTCTTCTTCATTTGGAGCTTCTTTGTGACAGTTTGAAGTATTAGTACTGGGTTTTGTTTCAATTTATTTCCCCTTCATTTTCTTCAATCCCATGGCTATAATTTTAGTTTCATCACCTAAATCCTCTCCTAAGTCATGTTGAGTTGTAGCTACAGTTTTCTGCTTCCCTTTGTTATTGTTAAATTTGGGTCTCCTTTCATGATGTAGTTTCCAACAGTTTTTCTCTTCATGGCCTTCTCTTGAAAAATGTTTACAAACCACTTTCTCTCCCTCTTTCTTGATAGATGCATTCTTTTTTATTTTTCCTTTTGAGGTCTTCTCTTTGTTTTTCCCCCTAAAAGGCTTGTTTCCACCCTCTTCAAAAGTATTTTTCCCTCTAGCTTCTAAATGTGTAGCTTGAACACATACCTCATCTAGGCTTGTAGGATTAAACATGAGGATATTATGTCTAAGGTAGCTATGTAAGCCCCCTATGTACTTGAGGAAAGTATCTTGACTCTGCAAATCTACCCCTAATAAGATAGCTCTTCTCCTAAATTCTTGGGTGTAGTCTTGTACATTTTGTCCCTTTAATTGTCTAAAATTTTGCCATTTCATTGTTGATTTATGCATGTGAGCTAATGGATAAAACTATTTTTTTATTGCAGTAATGAAATCAGTCCATGATAGAATATTCTTACCATGTTTTTTGATTTCATCCTTTTTCTTGGCTTCCCACGAAACAAGAGTTGCACCTTCCATCCTCAATGAACCTAGTTGGATTTTGGTGTCATCATCATGAAGGTTCTTAATTCTAAAATAAACCACCAATTTCCTAATCCAATTATCAATATTTTCTGCATTAAATTCACCATTACACATTGGAAATTAAAACTTAACATCAAGTTTTAGAAAAGGACTTTTACCAGTGTTCTTTGAATTGTGTGACTGGTGTACTAAAGATGAAGTAGAGAATGATGATGATGAGGGTGAGGATGGTGACTTTCCACTGCCCCCATTTCCTCCATTTGCCTTCTTTGATTTGTATTCATCATTGTGTCCTCCTGATGATCCCTGACCTTCCTTGCAAAGTTTGTTTCATTCTCCTTCTAGTATTTCATTCCTTTCTTGATAAAGGACTGTCACCATTTCAGTCATGTCAAGGAATTCTTTCCTGAACACTCTTTCTTCCTCTTTGGGATCCACCTCTTCATGGATTTCCTCTTCTCCTAGAGGCATGCTTGATGCTACTTCTGCTTCTCTTGGAGGTTAACTAGGTAGTGGAGAATGTGGCAATCTTGCCCGCCTTTGTTGTGGCTCACTTTCAGAACCTCTTTCTTCCACCAATTTTCCTTCTCCTCTCTTAAGCTTGAGCCTAGTAAACATGAAAACCCTTGAAAACAATTAAAAAATCCTTGCACATAAAAACACCAAAGATAAAACCTAGCTCTGATACCAACTTGATCTGAAGGGAGTGTACTAGGTCTGCTGTGCTAAGTGTCCTTTTAGTTAAGTAAACATGTGCAAATTGTCTCCATAAGTTTTCTTAAGGTATGAGAGTCCTAACCATTAAAATTAGATGAATTAGCAAACTTTAAGCATGTAAATAAGCCTTAAAAACACTGAACAACAGTTCATAATAGAGAAAAACATTCACACATAAATTTTACACAGTAAGCATGATGAAGCAGGTCACCCCTCTTGGGCTACATCTGCTAGTCCGTCTCCCAATGGCATGTCCCTCTTTTTCATTATGATCAAAATTGTAAAGTACATATGTTTGTAGGCCTTTAATGGTTTTTTTCTCTACACCAATGGCTCCAGAATGCTCAAATTAGTTTAGGTAGACTCTTGTTTCACCAAAATTGGTCAAAAATTGACCTCCCAATGCATTTTTCCCAATGACAGCTAGAAAATCTCCACTAAATGTGGAGACAGGCAATTAATTGAAGATAAATTGATGGCTAAACCCAAAAATTATGGGCGCGCTCCAAATATATCAGACAATTTAACATGGCATTAAGTGTGAGTGGTGGGGTGGTCACATGCCAACCCCACCGTAACCTCCGCATAACCATTTTAAAACTCCACCATTTAAATTGGAATCGAGAGTTAAGGTTCTAAAACCTTATCCATCACATTTAAATTTACACTCCACATGTGATCAAGTTACAAAACTCTCCAGGAGTTATGAATATACAACCGTCCCATCTGTTAGTCATCAGTAATTTTTTCCTTGATAGATGACTAAATTTTTTCCTTAGATTTCTAGAAACAATGTTCTTGAACATTGTGACTTCTAGAAATCTCACTGCCTTCATCAACCTTAAAGATAATTTTTCACAATTTCATCTTTTCCACCATGACTAGCATTTCTCACTAGTCCTAGAAAAACAATTAGTAGCTTATGTCACTATTCCTGTCTGTATGCTTTCACCTATGGCCCAAATCCTCTGTGTTGTTTTTCCTTAAAACACCCCACTACTACTTAAACCCACTAAACAAACAGCCTTGTGGTGTCTCCCTAAGTACTCTCAAACACTGATAGTCTGAAACTATCTCTGTAAACTCTTTAGATAAATCAAGTGCATGATATGTCAAATATTCAATACATAAGTCTATCCTAAAAACTCTATCTTGCACTTCATAAGCCTAAGTTCTAGGTCTCAATCCAAAAACCAGGTCCAAGAAGGCCTCCACTAGGTCACCTGGGGTTTCACAAAGTCATAGGATGGATTTGGTGCCCTACAAACTCTGTTCTTCCTATATGACGAAAATACATTCAAGGAAGGGGACAAGTCACTTTGTCCTAGATTCACCAAAGAGATCATTCAAAGAAGGTTTTTAGCCTATAGCATAAATCTTGCAAAGGGACAACTGCCCTTTGTTCACATTTTTGTAAAAGGGTAAAAAATGCCATCAGATTAGCAATGAAGTAAGGTAAAAGAGAAATATCATCATAAGAATACCATTCATAGCAATAAGAAATTAGCAAGCATGTGTTTGATGGGAATCAGGGTTTTTAACAATTTTTGGGAAAACAAGGAACCAGTCCTAGGGCTACAAAGGAAAATGACACCTCAACTCCTTCAAATGCTCATTGAAGACTTTTTAGAAATGATTAGTGAGTTTTGTGAAGTTTTTTAGGACTTAGAAGACAACACTATTTACCTTTTCCTAAGCAGCCCTAAAAACCTAGGAGTTTGGAAAAGTGGAGAAAGATGATCACATGGTGACAAAGAAGCCTCCTTCATCATAGTAGAGGGTTTCAGAGAGTTTCAAGCAGCCCTCTAAGATTTAGTAAAGAAACATTGACTCCATATCATCAAAGTTTGAAGTCAGAAAGCTAAAGGGATCTAAGAAGGCAGACTCAAAAACCAAATACCCCACTTCATGATGGGTATTAGCAGAAGAGACAAAAATATCAGTCCAAGGGTCTGATTTCTCAAAGCAACAGTCAGAAGGAGTTTCAAATTATCAAAGAGGAAAAGCATGAGTTAAAATTACCCCAGGAGTAATTATGGTAAGCAAAAGTTCACTGTTGATAAAATCAGTTGTCCAAGTTCAGAAGAGACAATAATCAAAGAAAGAAATTGAGTAGGCACTTGCAAGAACAGAAGTGGCCAGCAAAAGCACAAAAATGGTTTGGACACCTCACCTCCTTCACTAACATACATCATCTGCAAACTAGGAAAAAACATGCAACTGGTTTGAGAATAGTAAGGCCTTCAAATTGTCTTCTTTATCAAAGTATATTCTGCAAAATATAGGTGAGCCATAAAATGACATTTTTGCAGGACTGTCAAGATAAAAATACCTATAGGAAAATTGATAAAGAAAAACAGGCCAAGTGTTTTCTCACAATGGTTTCCCATACAAAGACTGAAAAGAGGCTATTAATGCTTGTTACTAGGGTTTTCATCTTGGCAGATTGCTCACTACTTTGAAAGAAAAACAAGACAGAAGGTAAATCCCAGGAAGATATGTCAAAGGATCACAACAATCTGTTGTTTTCAAGTGTAAAATTTTCATAAAGAGGTTTTCATTGTTCAAAATGGTTTAAAGGCACTTGTTTTAAACTTGATGAAGGTTTTGTGAGCACAAGGGAGATATATAGGGGCTTCTAGCTAATAAAATAACCATTTTATGCCAAAAACTGGCACCTACAGGGCTAAAAAGCCACAAAACACGGTGAGAAAAAGTAAGGAAGATGAACCTTATAAAAATGGGTTTTTGGGCATCAAATTTTTTTTTCAAGGAGGAATATGAAGTATCCTTGATCTCTTCCACACCTCATTTACCCCTGAAAAAAAGAAGCAAGCCATTGAAAAATGAATTTTAAGGGTTTTGTGCAAGTTTGTGGAAATTTGCAGGTGTTGTGCACCAAGGCCGACGCTATGCACCTGGCTCTCGGCGCTACGCACAGACAGGGCGGTTGTAGTGTTATTTAACATTGTGCTACGCACATGGCACCCGATGCTACGCACCTAGGCAGTCATTGTGCACAGGCCCAGAATGGCCCAACTTCCCACCTACACGCCGGCGCTGCGCTCTGAGAGGCCCAACCCGACCTAAACAAGAAGTTAGGCAGGTGCTACACACAGACGTCCTATCACCCAATTTTCTCAAAAAGGCCCAAAAACTCAAATTTCTTGCCTCCAAGGCTATAGCTTCAGTCAAAAGAGGTTGATAATTCTCTTCCTCACCTTGCAAATAATATTTTCACAAACAAGGAGGACATTCAAGACTCAGAATGACCAAACCCTAGTCTCCATGAAAGAAAAATTTGTTAAACTCCTAGGACAGGGTTTGCCAACTTGAGGGGTTATCATAGGTTGTAAAGGCATTCATAAATAGAAAACTTGCTTCCAAACTCTGGAGCCTCCTTGATTGTTTCACCTTGCCCCTATTTTCCAAAGTTTGCCCTCACATCACTCAGTTTCCCTCCCTAAACATAAAGACCCTCACCAAGCTAAAAATCCTCTTGTCCTAGGCCGATCACCCTGTCTAAACAAGAAATCAGTAGGTCAGAGACAAATTTTAAAGGAAGAACAAGGAGATGACAACAACAGTAAGGAGAAAGAGGATGATGAGAGAAGTGATGAAAAGAATGGGACAGAAACAAAATGTGATGAAGAAGACCAAGAAGGTAACAATGAGAATGATGAACATGGCAGCCAAAAAGAAGTTTCACATGTAAATCATGAGGAAAATTACTTGTACATGACAATAACCATAATAATGGTGCAGACAATGATGACATGACTAAATATGATGAAGAAATAGAAAATCAAGAACATGCAGATGATGAGGCTGGGACTGATTTTCAAGAGGCAGGAAAGGATAAAGAAAAGGACACTGATAAGACATTCAATAAGAAAGGCAACTAAAGGGATAATCATGACTGTCATGACACTAGTTAGATTCTTAATCACAAAGGAAAATCAAAGGGACAATACAGGAAATGACAATGGAGAAGACATCAATGAAGGACAGGGCCAAAGTGAAACAGATACAGAGGCTGATGACCAACTCCAAAAACAAGGCAACAACACTAAAGATAGCAAGATAAAAGGAAAAGGGATGGGAAATACAAAGAAGAGAGTGTTTTTTCATGCTAAGCAAGGTGATAGTGAGAGAAGTGCAGCAAGTAACTCAAAAAGAAGAAAAAAGTGAAAAATGAAGAAATCAGTAAAGAGGCATTGAAATTTGAGCACTTAAATAAATTAAAGACCAAGAAAAACTTGGAGATATAACTCAATATTTTTCATAGGCTTGTATAAACCCTTCAAGGACCTCTCCACCAAGTTTGAGGAAAATTGGACAACTTTTGGTTTTTTCCAAATTTTGACCCCTAGGAGCACAACACCCTAGGCGCTACGCACAAAATTGGTGCATCCTTAGCTCTCAAAGTTTATATTTTTGGATTTCTCACATCACCAACAGTCTGCTCACCAATTTTCATATCATTTGGATCATTTTTTCTCCCTCAAAAGGTCAAAAAACATCAAACATTTGACCTTTCTGCCTCATTTTCAGACCAGGTGCTGCGCACAGATTAGTGTTGGGACATTTGATTTTTGGACAGGAAAATGGCATCCACTCAACACAAATCAAGAATTTCTGTAAATTAGACTCATCAGGCTTTCTAACGAGCCATCACAGAGCCAAATATGGTGTCGGGAAGAGGTCCAAAAGTCAACCACAAGAGACCCTATTTTCTGCTGAAGTGGTGCTACGCATAGAGGCTGCCTAGTGTGTTTTGGACCAAAAGTCAACAAAACACACTCATTTATTGCAAAATCATATTTTCGAGTTTTTTGAGGCAAAACACTCTAGAAATAGGTGCAAATAGTTATTATAGAATTTATTTCTTAGGATATTATGTGCCTTGGGCCTTGCATGGTCTCTTGGCCATAAATGACATTTATGAGTTTTTTAGGGTTTCTAGAAACCTCTTATGGTTTCCACCTCCTCATTTTCTAGATAAATAGAGCATGAGGATTTCATTGTAAATGTTTGCATTTTATGAGCTTGAAGAGAAATATACATGGTTTCATGAGCTTGGAGAAGAAATTGGTTTTGTGAAGTGGATGCATGGCTTGTTTGGCTTGATGATGGAGAAGCTTGTTTGCAAGATTCCATAGCTTGGTGAATGGTGATGTCTTCCTAATTTTTCTGTTGTTTCATTTGTTATCATTATGTTTCATGTTTCTTTGCTTCTATAAAATAGAAAAGTATAGGTTGAGACATGTTCTTTAAGGCACCTCAGTCCTCATGTTCATTATAGTCTTGATGTTTTCCTCTTTTGGCCATATTAAGGAATTCTTGATTGCTCCTTAGGTGCACCAAAACTTGTTCTTCTTTCATTTATGGCTAGTATGTTAGCTTACAAGTATGATTCATGGCATTCCCTACTTATTTGAATTTTTCAAAACCCTATCTTGAAGCCTTTCTGTGGAATATTGATTGCTAGGTTAAGTCAAAGAGATCTCGCTCGATCTTGCCCTTTGTCCATGCTTACCAACTTGTTTCAGAGTTCGCAATATCTTGATATATGTTTTTCAGGAGTTCCCTCTCCATAAATTGAGTTATTTGTATTATCTTATGTCTTTTCTAAAAATCTGAAGGTGAATTTCTAAAGTTAGAAGCTCTTATGCTCTCTATGTTTCAATGGAATGCTTATCTTATATGTTTATCAGTTTGAGTATTTTTCATTGAGATTAATGGTTTGCCCTACCTAATGAGTTGTAGCTTTAAGCTATATATATTTTAAGACCTCTTAGTATTTTCCCAAACTCTATTTTCATTACACTTCATGCATCACCTTAAGGATCCATTAACCTTTCTAAATTGGCCCTGCAACACATTCTGTTTCATCATTTAGACAACCTAGACTTCATTTGACTCCATAGCCCAATGGGTTTGACAGAATCTCACTCCACCTATTCCACTTGACCATCTTACCCAACCAAAACAATCAACAAACCATACACCTAATAACTAGCCTAAAATCAAAACCCTAAGGCAAAAAGAACGAATCCTTTACACCCAATAGAGAGATCCCTTTGTGAGTCTAGGAAGGCTAGGTCCTAGAACTCCAAAGACTAGTTCCATGTTACCCTGTCATTTTGTCTACCAATTTTCCAAATCATGGGACCCTATCATTCTGGCGATCAGGGTGGGACCTTCTGAGTCAGTGACAAACTAAGTAACCCTTAGGATTTCAGATACCCTTATCAAATCATAGAGAACTCACACTATCATCCATAGAGTAGACTCTACTTGTTTCACCATCTTAGAAAAATGATGAATCGGCTATAGGACACTCTTACGAACCTTAAAACTACAAAAATATAACTCAGAAAACGCCAAAACATCCCTATATTGGTTTTTTGTCAGTATTAGTGGTGGACCATGCACATTTATCCTCAAAATAACTAAAAACATCCACCTGGTGACTCCACTGGCCTCCAGTAGGCCTATTACCACTATCCCTAATAAAATTTCCTGGGAATGCATTAAGCAATCCCAATCATGCTGATGGTGGAAAGCAAAGACAAAATCATCCACCTGGCAACTGCACAACTATAAAAATACCTAAAGACTCAACTGGAGGAAGAAATTGAAACATGACAAGTCTTCCTATAAATAAAGAGCACTTAGGCCTACGTTGGATTGAAGAAATCATTGTTTTTATAATAATTTCATACTTTAAACCTAATCAAGAACACACTGATGAGATCCACATTGATGATTGGAAAGATCTCAAGCCTGAAGAAGCTGAGCCTCAAACTGTAGACCATGAGAAAAATTATACACCTGTGCCAATCCTAGATTCACCTATGAAAGACCTAGTGAAACATGAGCCTCACACTGTTTCTCTTACTCTTGTTGAAACCTAAAATAGTCATAGGTTTCTTATTGTATTATATATACCCACAAAGGTCCCAGAAAGATATAAGCCTCTAGGCCTCTTATCTTCCCGCCCCTCCCTGCAAAACTTGCAAATAAGCTGCCATATTTCAATGGAGAAAATACAAAGATCACTACTGAAAAATATATTCAAAATATTGAGGATTTACTTGACCTATTTGAAGTAGGAGAAGATGATGTGCGTATTATAATGTTTTCCTTATCATTAGATCGAAAAATTAAGAGTTGGTTTAAAGACCTTCCAGCTGCAAGCATTATCAATTTTAATCAATTCACTCAAGTTTTCCTAGATAAGTGGGCAGTCATGGAAAATGATTTTCTCATCATAGGGGAATACAATCATTTGAAAATACAGCCAGGGGAGACAGTACAACACTTTTAAGCCAGGTTCAATAAATTATACACTTCAATACCTGCTAAGATAAAGCCACCCCAAGGGTGGGCCCTCTTGCAATACCCAAATGCTTTTGACCCAGAAATGGCATTCCAGATAAGAGAAAGAGATCCTTCAAACCTAGAAGAAATGAAAAATATGGAAATTACTGTAGAATACAACATACTGGAAAGAGAGGCAAAGTGAAAAGAAATAAAGAAGGACAAAGTAGCTCAAGAGAAACTAACTTCTTTAGAGAGAAAGCTATAAATGTTGACAAACACAGTTAACAAAGCAATGCATATGATGAAAAAGAGGAAGGAGGAAGAGTATAAAGTTATGGTTGGAGATGATTATTCAAAGCAGCCAGTACCTTTTTCTTGGGAAGAACCAAATCAGTCATTTCAATGCAAAGACAGCTATCAAAACATATTGGCTGAGCAAGGTTGCAAAGAAGAAGATGCGAAAAGTTGTCAAGTAAGTACTATATGCCTTCCTACATCTTGTGCTTCACTATTAAGAGAGAATTATAAGCAAGTTGTAGATAAAAACAGGGTGGGATGCTCTAAAGAATCAATCAGGGAGAAGGTGGATGATGCAAACCCTTTTGCATATCTAAATGTCTTTCCCTTAAGCCATCTTGAAATCACTAATCTGAAATAGAGAAGGAGTCAAAACCTTTAGGGTCTCTACCTTTATGCTTTAATTCATTTCAGACTTTGAAATTAAATTTGCATCGTGAAGATCTCTTAGCATCTATTCATGAATCTCATGCTCAAGTTAACTACCACACAAATCAAGAAGAGTTGGTTGAGGATGAAATAAATCAGGAAATGAAAGAGAACCAATAAGACCTCTCTAAAAGACCAAGTGATGATTCATCATCTTTTCCAGGTGAGTCTCAAAAATAAATTCACCCTCTAAATCATCCTTCCCAAGAGAAAGAGGATTGTTTTAGCTATGTCCAAAGAAAGATAAAAATGCCTCCATTTTTAACTGAAGAGGAGATAGATCAACTTATAAAAATGCAGCCAACCTCTATTTATTTTCTTCCTAATATTAACTATCACATAGTAGAAAATGGATTTATAGATCAATTGAAAGAAAAATAATCTGATAATCCAATATTTATGGTTGGTGACATTAAATATATTGGTGATTCTCCATGGTCTGATCAATATGTTGATGATTATGATATCCAGGTAAAAGCTAATTTTGCAGAGAAATCAACACTTGGTTTTTCGGAGGAAGCTCAGTTTAATCAACTTGAGAAAGGTAATAAACCAATGCATAACAACTATAACAATAATGAGGAAAGCTTAGAAAATTTAGAAGAAAATGAAAGCTTGAAAATTTCTGATCACAAGAAATTTTCTGCACTTCTTTCTCAAGAAGATTTGTTGCCAAGGAGTCCTCCTACTCATCAACATGGTGGTTTTCACACAAAGCTCAGATCACTCTATCAAAGAACATCAGGTTTTTTAGAGGATAGCATTTCCATATATGATAAATCTATCATTTCAGATGATCAGGAGGAAGAGGTGGAGTTTCTTTCCCAAAAGAGTCCCAAGCATAGCCAAGTGGAAGAAGGAGTAGTGTTGAATGAAGATTATGTCTCAAATCCTCTAATTCAGGTAGTGTTTTAAGATCCCTTTGCTGATTTGTTAAAAACAGTTCAAGAGGGAGTCAAATATGTTAGGAGAAGTTTGATGCAAGGATTAAAGAATAGTTTAGGCACTACTGTTCAAGCACAAGTAAGGTGGGAGTGGCCCTTTGATTTTCTCAAAACCATCAAAGAGTTGAACCAAGATCCCTCATGCAATCATCTGCTTGATTGGTTGTATTGGAAGAGATATTTCACCAAATAAATGTATATATCATGTGTAAATTAGATTAGGATAGATAGGCATGCAAATGAGCTTAGCCTTTGAGCATATTTTAGTTATAGATTGTTTTTAAAATACAAAAATAGAGAAAATATGAAAAAAGAGGGTAGATTTGAAGAAAGAGGTAAAGCCCCATACCCAAAAAATAGAACTACTGAAAGTGTGTAAGCATAAATACCACTACTAGTGCATAAAGAAGTCTTGTTTCAGTCATCTAGCCTAATCATGGTTGAAACATGTTTTAAATTTATTGTTGATAAGTTAGTGAAAGATAGTTCATCAAATTATTCAAGCTTGACTTGTCAAAAGATAGATTAGGGAAGAAAGATACTGGTTCCACATGCCTAAAATAGAACCAAAGAGAAAAATAGGGATGAGTAGAAAACAATGTGTCCTAGCCCTAGTTTTTCTAGTCTTGTTTTGTATGAAAATAACATTTGTGTGCAGCTTGTTTTTATGCCAAAAACCTCTGATAAATAAGATTGTCTAATCCTGATTTAGCCATGTTTTCAATTTCATGTTTGTAGCCTACTGAATAAATCCTGTCAAACAACTTAACCTTGACAGTTGAATAGTATAGGTAGAGAATCAAAGGAGTTCATTAGCCTAATCTGAGCTCCTGGAAGACATAAGGTAGAAGTAGATAGTTTATTTTTCTTTCAAAAAACAAAAATGTGTCAAGGTTGCTAGTCCAAATGCACCTGAAGAAGAAAAAATGTTAGGCAAGTAGGTTGGGTAGGTAGAAATGGATTTAAGCTAATCATGTCTTTCATATTTTTGAGATCATAAGCTTTGAGCAAGCATCAGCAAGAGAAAGAGAAAAAATCTACCCAATGGATGAGGCACTGGTCTTCATAAAGCCAGAAATATGAAGTTTTCGACACCTCCTGAAAAGGAGCTGGCCTCCCCAAGTGGAGCCACTGTTAGTCATCAGTAATTTTTTCCTTCACAGATGACTAAATGTTTTCCCTAGATTTCTAGAAACAAAGTTCTTGAGCATTGTTAGTTCTAGAAATCTCACTGCCTTCATCATCCTTAAAGATAATTTTTCACTATTTCATCTTTTCCACCATGACTAGCATTGCTTACAAGTCCGAGAAAAACCATTAGTAGCTTATGTCACTATTCATGTCTATATGCTTTCACCTATGGCCCAAATCATTTGTCTTGTTTTGCCTAAAAACACCCCACTGCTACTTAAACCCATTAAACAAATAGCCTTGTGGTGTCTCCCTAAGTACTCTCAAACATTGATAGTCTCAAAATATCTTTGTAAACTCTAGATAAATCAAGTGCATGAGATGTTAGATATTCAATACATCAGTCTATCCTAAAAACTCTATCTTGCACTTGATAAGCCTAAGTTCTAGGTCTCAATCCAAAAACCAACTCCAAGAAGGCCTCCACTATGTCACCTAGGGTTTCACAAAGTCATAGGATGGATTTGGTGCCCTACAAAATCTATTCTTCCTATATGAAGAAAAATACATTCAAGGAAAGGGACAAGTCACTTTCTGCTAGATTCACCAAAGAGATCATTTAAAGAAGGTTTTTAGCCTAAAACATAAATCTTGCAAAGGGATAGCTGCCCTTTGCTCACATTTTTTCAAAAGGGTAAAAAAAGCCATCAGATTAGCAATGAGGTAAGGTAAAAGAGAAATATCATCATAATAATACCATTCATAGCAAGAAGAAAGCAACAAGCATGTGTTTGATGGGAATCAGGGTTTTTAATAGTTTTTAGCCAAACAAGGAACCAGTCCTAGGGCTACAAAGGCAAAGTACACCTAAACTCCTTCAAATGCTCATAGAAGACTTTTTGGAAATGATTAGTGAGTTTTGTAAATTTTTTGAGAACTTATAAGACAACATTATTTACTTTTTCCTAAGCAGCCCTAAAAACCTAGGAGTTTCGAAAAGTGGACAAAGATGATCACATGGTGACAAAGAAGCCTCCTTCATCGCAGTAGAGGGTTTCAGAGATTTTCAAGCAGCCCTCTAAGATTTAGTAAAGAAACATTTACTCCACATCATCAAATTTTGAATTCAAAAAGCTAAAGGGATCTAAGAAGACAGACTCAAAAACAAAGTACCCCACTTCATGAAGGGTATCAACAGAAGAGACAAAAATATCAGTTCACGGGTCTGATTTCTCAAAGAAGCAGTCAGAAGTAGTTTCAAATTATCAAAGAGGACAAGCATGAGTTAAAATCACCCCAGGGAGTAATTATGGTAAGCACAAGCTCATTGTTGATAAAATTATCTGTCCAAATTCAGAAGAGACAGTAATCAAAGGAAGAGATTGAGTAGGCACCTGCAAGAACAGAAGTGGCCAACAAAAGCACAAAAATGGTTTGGACACCTCACCTCCTTCACTAACATAAATCCTCTGCAAACTAGGAATAGACATGCAGCTGGTTTGAGAATAGTAAGGCCTCCAAATTGTCTTCTTTATGAAAGTATATTCTGCAAAATATAGGTGAGCCATGAAATGACATTTCTGTAGGATTGTCAAGATAAAACTACCCACAGGAAAATTGATAAAGAAAAGCAGGCCAAGTGTTTTCTCACAATGGTTGCCCATACAAAGACTGAAAAGAGGCTATTAATGCTTGTTACTAGGGTTTTCATCCTGGCAGATTGCTCACTACTTTTAAATAAAAACATGACAGAAGGTAAATCCCAGGAAGATATGTCAAAGGATCACAACAATCTGTTGTTTGCAAGTGTCAAATTGTCATACAAAGGTTTTAATTGTTCAAAATAGTTTAAAGGAACTTGTTTTAAAATTGATGAAGGTTTTGTGAGCACAAGGGAGATATCTAGGGGCTTCTAGCTAAGAAAAGAAACATTTTATGCCGAAACTTCCACCTACAGGGCTAAAAAGCCACAAAACACAGTGAGAAAAAGTAAGGAATATGAACCTTATAAAAATGGGTTTTTGGGCATCAAAATTGTTTTTTAAGGAGGAATATAAAGTCTCCTCGATTTCTTCCACATCTTATTTACCCCTGCAGAAAAGAAGCAAGCCATTGAAAAATGAATTTTAAGGGTTTTTGTGCAAGTTTGTGGAAATTTGTAGGCGCTGCGCACTGAGGCCGGCGCTACGCACCTGGCTCTTGGCTCTATGCATAGACAGGGTGGTCGCAGTGTTATTTAACACAGCGCTATGCACCTAGCGCCCAGTGCTACGCACTTGAGTAGGTGCTGTGCATAGGCCCAGAATGGCCCAACTGCCCACCTACACGCGGGTGCTGTGCTCCGACAGGCCTGACAGGTACGACCTGACCTGAACGAGCAGTCGGGCAGGCACTATGCACAGATAGCCTATCACCCAATTTGCTCAAAAAGGCCTAAAAACTCAAATTTCTTGCCTCTAAAGCTACAAATTCAGTCAAAAGAGGTTGATAATTCTCTTCCTCACCTTGCTAGTAATATTTTCACAAAAAAGGAGGAATTTCAACTCTCAAAATGACCAAACCCTAGTCTCCATGAAAGATCAATTTGTTAAACTCCTAAGACAAAGTTTGCCAACTTGAGGGGTTGTCATAGGTTGTAAAGACATTCTTAAATAGCAAACTTGCTTCCAAACTTTGGAGCCCTCCTTGATTGTTTCACCTTGCCCCTATTTGCCAAATTTTTCCCTCACATCACTTAGTTGCCCTCCTAAAGACCCTCACCAAGCTAAAAATCCTCTTGTCCTAGGCTGGTCACCCTGTCTAAACAAGAAATTAGTAGGTCAAGGACAAAGTATAAAGCAAGAACAAGGAGATGACAACAACAGTAAGGAGAAAGAGGATGATGAGGGAAGTGATGAAAATAATGGGATAAAAACAGAATGTGATGAAGAAGACCAAGAAGGTAACAAAGAGAATGATGAACATGGAAGCCAACAATAAGGTTCACATGACAATCATGAGGAAAAGTACTTGTACATGAAAATAAGCATAATAATGGTACAGACAGTGATGACATGACTGAATATGATGAAGAAATAGAAGATCAAGAACATGCAGATGATGAGGTTAGGACTGATTTTGAAGAGGAAGCCAAGGAAAAAGAAAATGCCACTGATAAGAGATTCAATAAGCAAGGCACCTAAAGGGATAATCATGACTGTCATGACACTAGTCATATTCTTAATCACAAAGGAAAATCAAAGGGATAGTACAGGAAACGAAAAAGGAGAAGACATCAGTGAAGGACAGGGCAAAAGTGAAACAGATACAGAGGCTGATGATCAACTCCAAAACCAAGGCAACAACACTAAAGATAGCAAGATAAAAGGCAAAGGGATGGGGAAGACAAAGAAGAGAGTGGTTTTTCATGCTAATCAGGTGATAGTGAGAGAAGTGTAGCAAGTAGCAAAAAAAGAAGAACAAAGTGAAAATGAAGAAATCAGTAAAGAGGCATTGAAATGTGAGCACTTAAATAAATTAAAGACCAAGAAAAACTTGGAGATATAACTCAAGATTTTTCATAGGCTTGTCTAAACCCTTGAAGGACCTCTCCACCAAGTTTGAGGCAAATTGGACAAATTTTGGTTTTTTCCAAATTTTGACCCCTAGGAGCACAGCACCCGAGGTTCTACACAAAACATTAGTGCATCCTCAACTCGATAATTTTACATTTTTGGATTTCTCACATCACTAGAAGTCTTATCACCAATTTTTAGATCATTTGGAGCATTGTTTCCCCCTCAAAAGGTCAAAAAACATGAGACATTTGACCTTTCTGCCTCATTTTCAGACCAAGTGTGGCGCACAGAGAAGTGTTGGGAGATTTGATTTTTGGATAGCAAAATTGCATCCACTAAGCACAAATCAAGAATTTCTGGAAAGTAGACTCATCAGGCTTTCCAACGAGCCATCATGGAGCCAAATCCAGTGTCGAGAAGAGGGCCCAAACTCAACCACAAGAGATCCTATTTTCTGCTGAAGTGGTGCTACGCACAGAGGCTACCTAGTGTGTTTTGGACCAAAAGTCAACAAAACACACTCATTTATTGCAAAATCAGATTGTCGAGTTTTTTTAGGCAAAACACTCTAGAAATAGGTGCAAATAGTCATTATGGCATTTATTTCTTAGGATATTATGTGCCTTGGGCCTTGCATGGTCTCTTGGCCATAAATGACATTTATGAGGTTTTTAGGGTTTCTAGAAACCTCTTGTGGTTTCCACCTCCTCATTTTCTAGATAAATAGAGCATGAGGAGTTCATTGTAAATTTTTTTGTTTTATGAGTTTGAAGAGAAATATACATGGTTTCATGAGCTTGGAGAAGAAATTGGTTTTGTGAAGTGGATGAATGGCTTGTTTGGCTTGATGATGGAGAAGCTTGTTTGCAGGATTCCATAGCTTGGTGAATGGTAATGTATTCCTAATTTGTCTATTGTTTCCATTGTTATCATTATGTTTCATGTTTCTTGGCTGCTATAAAACAGAAAAGTATAGGTTGAGACATGTTCTTTAAGGCACCTCAGTCCTCCTGTTCATTATAGTCTTGGTGTTTTCCTTTTTTGGCCATCTTAAGGAATTTTTGATTGCTCCTTAGGTCCACCAAAACTTTTTCTTGTTTCATGTATGGTTAGTATGTTAGCTTACAAGTATGATTCATGACATGCCCTGCTTATTTGAAGTTTTCAAAACCCTATCTTGAAGCCTTTCTGTGGAATATTGATTGCTAGGTTAAGTCAAAGAGGTCTCGCTCGATCTTGCCCTTTTTCCATGCTTACCAACTTGTTTAAGAGTTCCCAATAGCTTGATATATGCTATTTAGGAGTTCCCTCTCCATAAATTGAGTTAATTTTATTATCTTATGTGTTTTCTCAAAATCTAAAGGTGAATTTCTAAAGTTAGAAGCTCTTATGCTCTATGTTTCACTGGAATGTTTATCTTATATGTTTGTCAGTTTGAGTATTGTTCATTGAGCTTAATGGTTTGCCCTACCTCATGAGTTGTAGCTTTAAACTATATATGTTTAAGACCTCTTAGTTTTTCCCAAACTTGATGTTCATTACACCTCATACATCACCTTAAGGATCCATTAACCTTGCTAAATTGGCCCTGCAACACACTTTGTTTCATCATTTAGACACCCTATACCTCATTTGACTCCATAGCCCAATGGCTTTGATAGAATCTCACTCCACCTATTCCACTTGACCATCTTACCCAACCAAAACAATCAACAAACCCCACACCTAATAACTAACCTAAAATCAAAACCCTAAATCAAAAATAACACATCCTTTGCACCCAATAGAGAGATCCCTCTCTGAGTCCAGGAAGGCTAGGTCCTAGGACTCCAAAGACTGGTTCCATGTTACCCTATCATTTGGTCTACCAATCTACAAAATCATGAGACCTAACACTATCAAACCATTTTGCAACCCATCATGTGATCAGATTCATCACCGTTAATGGTTGATGATGTAGTTAGAGTGGAGGCCGCGGTCCTGGCAGAAGGCCACGTGAGAGAGGGGTTGGCCATTCGGGGTTGGCCTCCCAAGCCCTCAATGCAATCATTAATAAAATTTAAATATGAGTGGCGCCCTATAGGGGTAAGAAACACCTCACAGGTGGATTGGTAAACAGACTTGCAGGCAGATAGGAGGTCGCGGGTTCGACCCTCTGTAGCTCCATAAAAATTTTACACCACCATTCTGAGGACACGTGGCGGCCTGTGGGCTTTCCATGTGTTGCTCAACCATTAGCTCCCATATAAACCCATCAACACTCCATATTAGCTTCGTACCATAAAAATTCAATGGCCCACAATGTGCCATGTGGTGCTATCCCATTGGCTCAGAAGAAAATGGAATATTCCAAGTATATTCTACTGACTGGGCATCTAGTCACCAAAATTTTGCTGTTTGGGAAAATGAACAGAATGTGATATCTTTCTCATACAACATCTATTTTTCAAACTGTTTGTGGCATCAGAATCACAACGACGATACCTTTTTGGTCGCTCAAGTTTGGACCTATTTCGAGCACTTTAATTTTTGATCATAAGACTTGATCTCCTCACCAGAAAGTGTGGCCATCGAAAGCTCTAATGCAATTCGATGGCGGGGACAAAGTGGGAGAACCCAAAGTGAGCCAACATGTAGTCGACATAACATCAGTCAAAGCACCTTCGTCTATGTCAGTGCGATGGATTTCTATCCCTTTTGACACAACTTGTACCTAGAAATAAAGCTGGTGTGAGAGGGGAGGTTTGGATTTATCCCTGTAAAATATGGCTAGTGTAGAATCCTGGGGGTTGATTCCACCAATGGCTGAAAGTAGACTTTTCCTTTGCGCTGGGCAGGTTTGCAATACTTCTAGTGCAGACATGGCTGAAGATGCCTATGCCAAATATTCTACAATGTTGTAGTTTTGGGCAACATGTGCAGAGGTGTTATGAGTTGAACGTCGAGGTGTCTCTTTGGGGGGACAAATCATGGGGTTAGCAATAGGCCTTTCGATATGAAAATCATTGGGTGGTAGTGGATTCAAACTTGTACCAGGTTATTGAGCCTAAATGACTATATTTCCATAGATTTTAGCTCAGGCTTGGAGTTAAACACTTTATACACCATAATGACTAGAGTACCACAGTTGCCCCTTTGTGGGGGTTGTGTTGGGCTTGAAACCATGTGTTGTTGTTGATGTTGTGGATTAGGTAAGGGATTGTTAAGGATGACAGGTGTCCTTCCACAGTCCTTATTCATGATAAAATTTTTGCATTCCTGCAGCCGAGGACATTTGTATTTCAAGTGGTCCTCCACACACATTTTGCAAGGGAATCTCATTGGTTTCTCCTTTCCTTTTCATTTTTAGCAGCGTTTTTCTAATTGGGATTATTCTAAGTATTGGAATAATCTTCAGAAGGAGAGGTGTTTTTCTTGTTCTTCTTGTTCTTGTCGCTAGGTTTTTATGTAGACTACACAGAGTTTACCTCAACGGCTGGAAGAGTAGTCAATTAGTCAGGGGTGGTGGCAGTCGAATATGGTTGGGAAGTTTTCCCACTAAGCTCTTTTATGGCTACGCTAGAGGTTGCATCGACAAGTTCATCAATGTGCGCTCCGGGTAATTGAGTAGTAGGAGAATTCAGATTGCCAGGGGCATATGGGAGTAAGTCATACATCGTGCCAGATCGCAAATATATGAGATCTAGATGCTGTGCATGACGAATGGTTTGGTCTTCTGTGAATGCACTAGATAAGAGAACGTCCTTAGCTAGGGGTGGTAAGAGTGACTTACAAAACTATTTTGATAAGAGATGATTTGGGATTGGTGCTTTTACTAGCCTTCACCTACATCTCAATTCATGAATATGATCGGAGATATGGGTGCCAGTGTCTTAGCGCAGCGAGGTTAAGATTGCCGTGTCGGTTTCGTATCGAATTGGTAATTGTAAGTTATTAAGAAATTTTGTAGCTAAGGCACCAAGAGAATTGATGGCCCCACGTGATAGCTCAATTTATCATTTGGCAGTGTTGCATATGAGAGTCGGGGGGGAAATTCTAAGCCAGATGCTATCATCCACAATGGAGTTAGAATTAGACCGTATATGAAATGGGGTGACGTGTGTAGCCAGATTGTACCTTTGTTTCCCTTCGAATTTAGGGATGATAGATGGAATGTTGTGTGGTATTGGAGGCTAGAGTGGGTTATGGTTGATGGGATCATTGGTTATTTTGTAGAGGTCGGGGATGTCTAAAGCTTCCAAGAATGAAAATTGTGTATTTTCCCCCAGATCTAGCCAAGAAAGTATTGGTTGACCATTTGGACCGTAGGGTCCACCCATTAATGTCTTACCAATGGGATAAGTAGGACTTTGTTGATAAAATTTCCCAGTGAGTGGGGGTGTAGGGTTGTATGGTTGCTATTCGTGGGGTATGTTGTACTGGGGGGGAAACTGGTGGTTTCCCCCAGTGTAATAGTTGCCACCTTTCCCAAATTTATTTTGGGGTTGGTTTGCTTATATGGACACGATAGGGTGAGCTAGTGGCATACTGCTATTTTCATAGTTAAGCATCGACATAGACCCTACTCTAGAATTTTGAACACTTAAAGGAACAAAATTAACAATGGGTTGTCCTGTTTTTCCTAATGACTGTAGGGGTACCGAAGTACCCCTTGGAATATATGTATTGGTGACACTGCCCCCTGGCATAATAGCCAAGGGGTTTGAACTAAGAAAATGGTTCCAACTGAAATGGTTGCTAAAAGGAACCAAAGTAGCCCTATTAGCGAGAACAGAGACCATGGGTCTCGTCGTAGTCACATTAGGGGTAGATCCCAAAGGGTTCGGAAGTCCACTTACAATTGTGGTGACCAGATTGCTAGGACTGGGTATAGTCTGGCTACTGGGGTTTCCAATCATTGGTGTAGAACTATAAACTAGCGAGGAAGATGGTGGTGGACCAGATTTGGTTACCAACGTCATTGACCCCATGGGCGTCAGGTGTAAAACAGATGTTGGTTTAGTCGAAGACATATCTTGGCCTAGTATAACCTGAACTAACAATGGCCTCGATGGGCTAGCGAGAGGAGGATTGTAAGGAGGTACGAATCCTTCCATAAAAGGATCCTCTGGAAACTCCATATGATATGGAGCTATATGGAAGTCAGGGGTTGTCATTGGAGATTGCTATTTCAGAGAAGGCACTGGCTCACTGAGACTTGACTCCTCCCCTGGTGTCAACGAAGGGAGACCTTGTTGCCATCTAGAAAGATGATGAGGGTCAAATGACACCATGGTGACTTGTTTACTTTTATCAAATTTTAATTGTTGTGATGTATTTTAAAGTCTCAGTGATAGTAACCACACACCTAAAAAGAAAAAAGAAAATTTGACTTCTAAAATCAGTCAAGAAAGTAGCGAGAAAAGGTATGATCCCATTTGAGTACTATCATTTATTGGAGATGAAACCCAGTATCACAATAGCATACAGAGAGAGTTGGTTAAAAATACAATTATGGTTACTCTAGAGCTTTGCTTGAACCTCAGACAATAGGTGTAAGTAATCTTGTGAACAGACCAAAGATAGAATAGGTCTGTCTGTTTTAGGTACCAAGGAAGTTCGCCCCAGTCACCTTATGTAAGTCCCTAAAAATTTTGGCAACTAAAGATACCTTAAATCACATACACTGTTAGGGGGGTCACGGCGGTATACAACATGCTATATGGGAAGAACACCTAGATCCCCGATCTAGTTTCGACATCCCCGAAGGGAACGCCAATATATAGCATGCCCAATGAATTCACTCGAAGGTGGGCTACCTTCTTATGCACCCTGGTGTAGTCTCGCACTTAAGTCTAGTGGTAGTGGAGTGGTCCCAAAAATACGAGTGCAGTAGGATTTCACTTTTTATGACTCTAGTTTCAAGTTTTGAGATCTTGGGTGATTTTCTCACTTCTCCTACCCCAATATCCTAGCCTGGACTACTGTTGGTGTGAGCTCAGAAAAAGTTATATAATTAATTTTATTATTTCTTGATTCTTAGTGTACTTTATTATTAGTCTTGCGAAGGGGGAGTGGACGTATGAAATGAAACCATGTAGAAAAAATGCTCTAAATATTCAATTATTTCAATGAAGAGTTTATTCTACAAGGATATATCTTTCAAACATATATGCCTAGATAATTCAAATAACGCAGTTCAACCTTTAAAGATTTAGAAATCTATTTATTCTCTCTAACAACTTTTTAACCAAAAATTTTAGAATGAATTCAGCTATGTTCAAAGAACTAAAAAAAAAAAATATTCCGTCTTCAAAAAATAGATGTTACCGACACTAACTTTTTAAACAAGGAAAATAAACATGCTAGCTAGTAATCAAGGAAAGGGATCCAGGAAAAGAAGCTAATCTAGTAGCCAATAACTCCATAGCCAAAGGGAAACACAACAAGGGTGTAAAAAATAGATTTTGGCTGAGTAACGATGGCAAGCAGAGGGTACATAGCATTAATAATGAGACTAACGCACTGTATCTGAGCATAAGTAGTGTTATAACGCACTGAAACGCTCTCAGGGGGAGTGTTACTCAGGGTAAAGTTGTACACATGGCTAGGCAGGGTCTATTCTGGATTCTACGAGCTACTAAGATGGTTATTGAGCATGTAAAATGATCAAAAGAATATGTGAAAAGAGGGAAAGAGGTAAAGTCATAGGAAGAATCTGGAAACTTGGAGCTAAGTCCCCAGCGAAGTCACCATTTTTGCTATAGGGTAAAATTCTTTGGTGGTGGTTAATGAATATCCCTCTCAGGGCTTTCCGGTGCTCGAGGCGAACTGTAAGATTAGTTGTAAAGTTCCAAAGGTAGTGCATACATGTTCATACTAATATATAATTGAAAAAGAAATAATTGGAATGATTACCTCTTTATAGATAGCATATCCTATGGAGAGCGCTAAGCAGCAAGGTAGGAGTCCTTCCTCACCTGCTCCAAATCTAGATCCTGCAACAAATCAAAACACCTATGTAATATTACAATGGTATAGCTTCTTAACAATTAAATCAATTTTTAATCAACATTAACTATGAATATCTAAGCCATTCATATAAGGCTACATAGACAAATGAACAACAAATGTGACACTGAGGCATCGAATGGACAAAATAGATACATTTATATTGATTTATAAAAAGGAGGATTATAACCATTGGTTGTACCAAGCCCTCCTCCATCTCCCAATTCCTCTCTCTCTTTCATTATCTCCGAGTGTGATGATGCTTGAGCTAAGGGTATTCAATGAATATGACAGATCTTCAAGCCTCACACTTCAACAATGAAATTATGCTCCACATATAATCAAACCTTTGACCTTAGACCAAGAGCCCAAACCTCGAATTTATAGGAAATGGAGAGGAAAAACCTTGCCAATCCTTTCAACCAGTTCAAATCGGGAATGATATATATGTTTCCTAGATTTTATTTTCTTTTTCCTTCCATAGGAGTTCATTTGTGTTTGGAAACGTCTAATAAAAGGTTTGTGCAATAAGTTTCTATTTTTCAACTGACTCTTTCTGAGAAAAATTTGGAAATGCCAGTCACTTTCCGTGAGATATTTCCCTTTTCACATTCAAACATAGATAACGCTGCCCCTTGGGCAAGACAGAGTGTTACCCTAGGCACTAAGGCTCCCTTTGCATGGCTAGGGTGCATTATAACTTGGTCTAGATGTCTCTTGGGGTGTGTTACCTTTGGAAAAATAGGCTTTGTCTGGGTCATTTTCTTCCTTCCATGTTACCTTCTCCTTTGAGATGATGAGGAGGTCATTTTCCCTGCAACAGTTAATGGTTAAAAATTATGCCCAATTGACTATACATAGCTATGGTTTACCATGCTATCTACAATCAATGATAACTAGAAATAGTTAATGAATCTAATTATAGTCAATTATGACCATGTGAACCATAGGAAATAATAGTCAACCATATATGACATGTCTTAATTTAATGTTAAATTATATTATTAACGCGTTTTTTATTTTTAAAAACCATAATTTTATTCAAAATTTGAAAAGGGAACAAAAAGACGTTTTCTACATGTTATTTTCAGTCAATAAGAGCATTGTCTCAGGTATTCAGCATATATAAAAATGGAAAAAAAAAAAAAAACATTAATATACAAGAGACCATTAGAGGTTAAGTATTATAGTAGTCACTTAACTTCTCTTTCTTCCCATTCTTTCTCTAGACCATCTTTCATCTTCCTCGGTGGGGGTCAACTGGTACCATTTATAGATCACTCGTTATTGTCTCTTTAGGGGGTTTTTTATCTGACTCCAAGATTTATGACCCATGCACTATTTTTGAGCCCACTATCCCTTCCTCTTCGCGTGGCACAATTTCCTATTATGATGGTTCATGGACCATTGTTCACATTATGCATTAGTATAGTTTATTTTCATTTCCAATCTACGTTCTCCATTCTTATTAGTTATGTGGGTTATCAAATGATTCTCGTTCTTCATCCTCCAGGTGATAGGAATGAAAATGTTTCCATCATTTTGTTTTATAGTGTGCCTTTTTTTCCTTTTTAGCTATTCTTTTTTTTGGGGCATTTGTCCTACAAGTGTCCTATTTGGTAACATGAGAAACATATGAAAACAGTGTTTTCATAGCATAGTATTTTGGTCTATTTAATGTTTTTTTGTTTCAAATGCATTGTCACTTATATTGTATAGGCACGGTACGAAAATGACTCAACGCTTGTCACTGTAATCCCTCCCCACTCTATTCTAGTTTTCTCCCAATAACAGGATATGGGGGGCGTTCCCTATGGAAGACGTAAATGAGGGATAAGTTTTCGAACAAAAATTTCAGGAGACACCATTGAATGGCCTATCCACTTGGTTGATTTAACTTTTTTTTAAAGGATTCGATTAGATTATTATGAGACGAATTCCTTATGGAGTTAACTAGTTGCTTTGAATCAATTATAGACCAAGTAACCAGATGAAAAATGATTGCTTAATGAATTATTAAATATCGAAGATGATATGCATTCCCTATGACTCTGGTGAGATGCAAGATATTGGTTAATTTTAATTAAAAGGCTATCTAGATGTATCCTTTCATCCTTATCTATATTTATCCTAGTCTCTAAAGTAAGTGGTAGAGGAAAGTCAAGATGAAGAAAGCAATGGATTGGTTAACGATCCATATCCTTGAAATATTTCATACCCGGTGTCTCCGACACTACAAATATTCTGGCACTTATGACTTACAAGGTCACTGTTTTAAATACTCTAGAGGCTATACTTGTCAAGAAAAGATGGAAGGGTGTTCCTATCTCTCAATCAACCAATATTATGCTTGGAGGCAAGTTATTAATGCAAGGCTAATTTTAGAATTACGGAAAATTTTAGGGATGTAATTTTATCTTAAAGCTTAGAAAGCTTGGTGAATCTTACTAGTCCCTAATATCAAAATTGTAAAATTTTTGTTGATATTTTTGTAGAAATATCTAGATTTCCAATGATTTTATATTAGTAAATATAATATTTTGGTGATTTTTAAGGTAAAATAATGGTGTGCTATAAAATGTGGTCGAATAATTTTAGAAAAATGGAAATTGGAGAATTTTGTTTTTGAAAAGGCATGGAAAATTAGACCACCTATGAATATTAGCCCCTAAAATTTTCCCTGATTAGGATTCTTAATGCAAGATTATTGAGTTCTTCTTGAGTTAAATATTTCTTATGTTAAGTACTTTGGTTATGATTTATCTTAAGATATATCCACAATTATCAATGGAAAATAAGAGAGAATCTGCACCACAAGAGTATGTGCCAGTTTAATAAGTTCCAACAAGATACAAGTGATATAAATCACCAAGGTGCTCAAGATAAATATATCATCCACGAAAGATACTATCAATGAAACAACAAGGATAATTCAGCACTTATCCACTTATAACAATTAACCTATGATACAATATGAGATACCAGTGATATTTACTCAAAATAAACAACAATATTATCAATTTTCTTTAGGAAATTGGACGACTTCAAGGATAATTCCAATATTACTCAATGCCAATTATTCAAGAGAATTTAATCAAATTACTAAGTGATCAAGTCAAGATTACTTAGATCTTTAATGCCAATACCAATATCCAATGATATTTTATATTTATTCACTTAAGAAACCATCTAACAAGATCATTGGGTTATGAGAGTAATGTGCTTTAGAGAGTGAGCTTATTGTAATGTTAAGACTTTAAAGATAATGAAATCACAAGAAAACATAATGTTAGATCCAAATAGTCTCAATGCTAGCAATTTTATTGATAATAGCACATAAATAATGAAAAAAACCTCTTTCACAATGAATTATTAGAGAATGAACAATAGAAGCCTTACGTTACTTGTGTTCCAATGTTATCCAAATGAGCAGTGAGAGCATCAATAAGTTAATTTATGACAACAATATGTAACATATGAATTCTTCTTATGCCAAGTATGTCAAATAGTCCCATATTATTTGTTTTCTTAATACCACATTAAATGAATATGCAAACCATGAAGAGACACCTGTGTCACTATTAGGATCACACTTCAAAAAACTTATAACAGTCACCAAATTCTCATAAAAACAAATCAAGTGAATGATAACCCAATTCATGCAATGATTTGTTAATTTGTTAGACACTTTTATTAGTGAATTTTGTGCTAATTCAATATACATTTTACTACTATTAACAAGTATTCATATATTTATAAAAATCAGTGAGGAAATTGAATTTTTGGAGATCAAACCAATTAGGCTCTAGTCCTAGAAGAGAACAAGTCTACTTTCCCAAAATTCATATAGTTATTAGAACACTTGCAAACACAAAAATAGCTCTAGTATCTATGAAAAACCCACCAAGTATTAGCTTTAGAAATCAAAATACCACCAATAGATATGAAAGAAGGAAAATGATCCGGGTAAATTTCTAATACCCTTTTAACCAAGACCTTTTTATTCGCCTCATGTTTTAGAATTACATTTTATCAAAGAATTAATGAACACATATTCATATATAATCAAGAGGAAAGCATGTCAACAATAACACAACAAAATACAAGTAGTTTAATAATGGAGTTCGTCCCGTGTGGACTAGGTCTATGAGCCTCAATGTCTTGATGGTGTTGGCCGCTTCATTCAGTGTTGTAACTGGTGATGATGTACATGGATGTTGTTGACTTTTCATACAAGGAAAGGCCCTCAACATGAGTGGTAAAGTCTCTCCATGAGACGTTACGTTATAAGGAACTCTCACTCATCAAAAACCTCATATCAGCATGACAAATTCACACATGGTGACAAAGAGTATCTCGATATCAATGCAACAAAGGGACCTCACAACATAAATCACCGTCCATGATAAATACATAAAACATCAAATAAATATAAATATTATGTATTTTACATCAATAGGAATAACAACAACAAATAAACAAAGATTCTGCATCATACATCAAGAAAGAATCAACATGACATAAAGCGTCCTACATCAATAATCAATGAGTTACATGGAAACAACACTTCATGCTTGTGAAAGAATAGGCTGCTCAGTCGCTGGATATGAATGCACCATCGAAATTGTGGCGCCGAATCGCATGAAATTGACTATCCACATGCTGTAAACTGAAAACGTAATTCCATTCTAGAAAATGGATGGAAAATCGAGAATTTTTTGCAAAAACTAACACCTGCATCAGGTTCGTTTCGTTGAGAGGTGTAAAATACACATAAAATTTGTCCAATTTGGACACTGGGAAAATGTTCCCCTATGGAAAATGATGCTTAATCAGGGTTCCACTGCCCCCACATCTGGCTCATGGTTTCGCTTGCAATTAAATAATCCCTATCTTGAATTTCACGCTCATCCCCCCTTGAATGTATTGATGAACTGGGTTTAAATATAAAAGGTTGGGCGGAGTTAACTAGAAAGGTCATTGGCATGATGGTTAGTGACAAAAGTGACAAGGCAGAGGTCGGGGGTTCCAACCCCACCAACCACCTATCTCAGCAATTAATGTTTTTTATTGCGCGCGTTGTTAAAATATATATAACCATTTTAATATTTGTATTTTAACCATTTGATGTTGCATTTTTTGTAAATCTCAATGTATTTAAATATGGAGTGGGTTCTGCATTATAATATGGTTTGAAGTTTATTGTAATATGTATTAGATATGGGGTAGCCTAGTGGGGGCCAGCCCACATGTGCCGGGTGGGTTCGTGCCCCGCCAGCCCCGGTCACGCTCGTGTTTTAACATAGGTTGTATCGTATGGTATGTTGGGTGGGTAGGGTCTACAACCCAAGGGCCCAACCAAACCCATTTATACACATTATATGTGCAGTTATAGTGATACAAGCTTCAACCTTCGGGTTTGGCGGGGGTCATGGCCCACCGACCCAATTTTTTAATATGTCATTTGTTATGTAATATGGTCACGGAGGGGTCAGCGGGGTTTGGCCTCCCGTCGATCATATATATATATATATATATATATATATATATATATATATATATATATCTATATATGTATATGTATATGTATATGTATATGTATATGTATATGTATATGTATATGTATATGTATATGTATATGTATATGTATATGTATATATATATGTATATATATATATATATATATATATATATATATATGTACGTATACATATATACATATATATATATATATATACATATACATATATATATGTATATATATATATATATATATATATATATATATATATATATATATATATATATATATATATATTTATAACAAACAATATCTTTTTAAAATATTTGATTTTAGGTTGTAGGAGAAAATTTATCGGTCCAAAAAATTCACCCAGAATCCGGCCGGAGCTGGCCAGAATCTAGTCACCATATTTCTGCAATTTTTCTGCCTCCTTAAGATGCCAAGTCATCCAGTCAACCCAAAACTTTGACAACTCTAAGTTTCACATACGAAGTCGGTTTGACAAACTGTTTGCATCGTTGATATGAGGACGACAATATCGATGCTTTGGTCATGGTTTGAAAGAATTTTGACCACTTTGATTTTTGAGCTTTCATAAGCCCTCTTTGTCTTGTGTGTGTCTCTGGAGCCACCTGAATCATTCGTCCCCATTGAGGAGTTTTTTTTCCTCCAAAACCATGAACAATAATATGCAACTGCTATGTATTATGTTTGCATCACAAGTGTCCTAAAAGTTCACCATTCCTTCTCCTTCACCTTTGTCCTTCAGAGCCATAAGTGAGGAACCAACACCTGCATCCTCTGCAAACTTGTAGTACAATTTATTAAAAATTACATGCTCAAATATGACCAACTATGAACCAAGCATCCCATACTCACCATGAGTTTATAACACATACTCGATGGCAAGCTTACAACAAAATGGAATCAATAATACCCCAGTTATCAATACAAGGCCAAAAACATCATTGTTGTTTAACAAATGATTGAAAAACACATCATCACTTTTACAATTAAAAATGAAACACATGATTTAAAAAACATGACCAGGACACACTACCACCTCTAGAAAAACCATCTCTCACTTATCAAAGTGGATGGTTCATCTCCCTGAGGCGCACTTGCTTGTCGAACAATCATTTCAACTAGTTCATGAATTGATGCTTCTTCCTTAAGGTGTTACTCTGGATGGAGCCTCGAACACATGGCTCTTTGATGACCACTTTGGTTGCGATGGCTGCAAAAGTTATTCTTCCTCCAGAGCTTCTTAACCACTTTCTTTCCCTATTGTGGAGAAGGATTTTTACGTCGCATCCTCTTATGTGTTGTCATTCTTTTCCAACACTAAGTAATGACATGGTTATGTAAACAAAAAAAAATACATTTTTTATTATGCCATGATTTACATTCAGGATTAGCAACATGATTATAATCAAAATGAACTTGAGAATATCGAGAATTGTTATACCTTTCCTAGTGGTCTCTATTGCGATTTGGTGATGAGAGCTTGCCTCAGCTCTTTCACTGCAACATGCACTTCCATGGGGTGATGGTGAAGTGTTCCTATCAATCATTTCTCCTGATAAGCTCAAAAATGTATGTTTCCCTTTTATGTCATTATGGAAATGATATCTTTCCTTAGCCCTCTCTCTAAAATATGTATTGGTATAAGATGATGGGGAAGTGTTCCCATCATTCCTTTTCCTCAACGGTTTCATCAATGTCGAGGGAGATTATGACACCTTTGAGCATTCTCCTTCAGTGTATCCCAAGCCTGTGTAGCAAGGTCTCTACACAACATCCAATGGCTGAGTTATGCCTTGGCCATGAATACCAAGTCCTCCTCCTTTGTACCCCATATTGGAAAGGAGTATCATGTCAGTTCCTGTAATGATGATATCCACATTTCCCACATAAATGATAGCATGTGAAGATGAAACTGAATAATGATCACAATTGTTTACCTAAGATGTCGATTTGGAAACAAGTGAAGAGGGTTTCTTTGAGCCTTCATTACAGTTCACTTCCTCCAAGGCCACTATCGTAGCTTGTAGCTAAAGCTGCAATCGTTGCTTCTCCTCCTTCTCTTCTCATAGAAGTCTCTTTAATGCATCATGATCTATTTGAATACTTTTGTTGTTGCACTTCAATTATTCCAATGCCTCTATCATGGCTTTCAACTGAAGATGCAATTGATGCTTGTCCTCCTTCTCCTCTTGTAGAAGTTTTTTTAATGCATCATGATCTATTTGAAAACTTTGGTCGTTGCACATCAATTCTTTCAATGCCTCTGTCGTGGCTGTAATTGAAGCTGCAATCGTTGCTTGTCCTCCTTCTCCTATTGTAGAAGCATTTTCAACTTAGTGTTATCTGTTGCTTGTTTCTCATAATCTTCATACAACATGTCCACCCTTTTGGACATTCTGAGCATGGCCTTGTACACGTCTTTTACATCCTCCATTGCTTCACGTTCAATGGTTCATGCTTGCAATTCACATCAGCAAGAAGTCTACTCTGATACCACTTGATCCCGGTAAATTTCTAATACCCTTTTAAACAAGACCTTTTTCTTTGTCTTATGTGTTAGAATTACATTTTATCAAAGAATCAATGAAAACACATGTAGATATAATCAAGGGGAAAAAATGTCAACAATCACACAAAAAAATGCAAGCCGTTTAATAACGGAGTTTGTCAAGTGTGGACTACATCTCCAAGCCTCAGTGTCTTGATGGTGTTGGCCTCTTCACTCATTGTTGTAACTGGTGATGATGTACATGGATGTTGTTGAATTGTCATACAAGGAAAATCCCTCAACATGAGTGACAAAGTCTCTCCACAAGACGTTCCATTATAAGGAACTCTCACTCATCACAAACCTCCTATCAACATGATAGCTTCACACATATGACAAAGACCATCCCGATATCAAGGAAACAAAGGGATCTCACAAAATAAATCATGATCCATGATAAAAACATACCACATCAAAAAAAATAAACATTCAGCATCTTACGTCAATAGGAATCAACAATATCAAATAAACATAACAATTCTGCATCATACATCAAGCAGGAATCGACATGACATAACACATCCTACAACTATAATCAATGAAGTACATGGTAAAAGAACTTCATATACCTCAACTCTGATGCTAGCAGAAGAATAGGCTGCTCAGTCGTTGGATATGAATGCACCATCGAAATTCTGGCGTTCAATGGCATGAAATCCACTGTCCACATGTTGAAAACCGACACCATAATTCCATTATGGAAAATGGCTAAAAAATCGAGACTTCTCCTACAAAATCTAACACTGCCATTAGGTTCGTGTCACTGAGAGGTGTAAAATCCAGATCAAATTTGTCCAATTTGGACATTGGGAAAATTTTTTCCCTCTGGAAAATGATGCTCAATCAGGGTTCCATTGCCCCTGCATCTGGCTCATGGTTCCACCTAAAACTAAATAATCCATGTCTTGAATTCCATGCTCCTCCCCCCTCGGACACATTGAAAAATGAGGTTTAAATATTAAAGGTTGGGTAGAGTAAACAAGAAAGTTCGTTGGCCTGATGGTTAAGGGTAGCAGTGACAAGGAGGAGGTCGGGGGTTCCAACCTCATCGACCCCACCTATATTGGAAATTAATGTCTTTTATTGGGCATGTTGTTAAAATACGTATAACCATTTTAATATTTGTATTTTAACCATTTGATGTTGTGTATGCTGTAAATCGCAATGTATTTCAATATGGAGTGGGTTGTGCATTACAATATGGTTCGAATGTTGTAATATGTATTAGATATGGGGGCCGACCCATGTGGGTCGAGTGGGTTTGAGCCCCACTGGCCCCAATCATGGTGATGTTTTAACATAGGTTGTAGCGTATGGTATGTTGGGTGGGTAGGGTCTGCAACCCACGGCCCCGACCTAACACTTTTATACATGTTATATGTACAGTTATAGTGATACAGGCTTTGACCTTGGGTTTCAGTGGGGGTCATGGCATACCGACCCAAATTTTTAATATTTCATTTGTAATGTAATATGGTTATGGAGGGGTCGACAGGTTTTGGCCACCAGTCAACCCTATTTTATATATATATTTTTCATTTTTTATAACAAACAATATATTTTTTAAATATCTGATTTTAGGTCGTAGGAGACAATTTATCAGGCCCACAAATTCACCTGGAATCTGGCCAGAGCTGGCCAGAATCCGGTCGCCATATTTCTGCGATTTTGCTGCCTCCTTAAGCTCCCAAGTCATCTAGTCAACCCAAAACTTTGACCAGCTCTAACTTTCACATTCAAACACGTTTTAACGAACCATTCACACCATTGCAATTAGGAGAACGAAATCTATGCTATGGTCCCGATTTGAAAGAATTATGACCACTTTTATTTTTGAGCTTTTATAAGCCCTCTTTGTCTTGTGTGTGGCTTTGCAACTACCTATATCATAAAATAAGGCAAGGCCAAGGCCATGCTAGGCCTAGAAAGGCTAGTGTTTGGGCTAGAGATGGGGGAAACAAAGGGACTAAGGCCTAACAAGCCTACGTTATGGTAGAGGAAGGCCTTAGAGGCCACGTTAAGGGGGATGAACAACCCTTCGAGGGCTGAGGAAATATTCCAAGGGGACAATGAAGAGAGGATAAAGGAAATAGAGGGAAGTGGAGGGGAAAGAAGGGATAGGATGAGGCGAGGAAGGATGTAAGGCCTTCGAACGGTTCTACAATAGTTGAAAAAGGTTGAAATGATGGATAAAAAGGACATGACTAACCCTATGAAGGAAAATTAGGCCTGTAGTCAAGGAATAGAAGCCCCTAGGGCTTGATGACTAGGAATATGGGGCCCACGACAAGGGAAATAAGGAACAAATGGCTAGGGGATATGGTTGAGAGGAAGACGCTGGTCTTGGAAGCCCTAAAAAATTTGAAACCCATGCAAAATTTTTGATATTTGCTTCAGATATTCAATAATCACCCAAATCACTACAAAATTTCTTAATGTTGGCTCTGCAAAAAAAAATTGGTGACTAGACATTACCCTCAAGGGACTAGGTCTAGCTCAAACCCCAATAAATATTCTTTAAATAAATTGGATCTCACTTGCACAAATAAAAATAAAAGTACCCAAAACCCCAATATATACAAACAATTTAAAATAAACCCCAAAACCCAAATAACTACAAAACAAGGGTTAGAGAAAATTATTTTACAATCATTATTTTACAAAATTGATTTACAAAATATACAATGCTTGAGATATTTTTGAAGAATAATTTTTATAATAATGACAATGGCTTGATGTATTTCTAGAGATAGATATTAACCACAGTCTTAGCGAAGTAAGAAAATCACATAAATTTCTCGAATCCAAAACAAGGCCAGTCTAGGCCCACAGTCGGTGAACTTGGAGCCCAAGAGTCAGGGAACCTGCAAACTCTATATATTTCTTCATGTAAACTTGTTAGACATATGTTGAATCAAATCACGTAACATAGACACAAAATATACCAATAGAATGCTCGTATTAACATCTAATGAATAAACAAGTCTTATAAATTATTAAGCACAATATAAGAAAGCACATACCCAGCACGTACCATAGCTCAATGATACAAAGACACCATGCACTAAACCTGAAATTATTTTATTATGAATTTAAAACATTCCCAGCAAAGCATTGTCTACACCCCATATTTTACCAAAATTACATCATCCAAAGATGTTTAATAGCAGCAAAAATAACTTCTATTTACAGATAAATCCTCCAAGTGGTAAATAACAACTACTTGGCTTGTGCGTCGTCAAATTAATCTTGACCGTTGATAAATACTTCATCATATTTTAATCTCTACTGTTGAAAATATTTATTTCTGAGGAATTTTCGAATTCTCATAAAAACCTTTTCTTGTTAATCCAAATATTGAATTTTTGGATTAATTTCCTCAAAATTTTGACTTTGAATTTAACCACCAAGGTCCAAGGCCTTAGTTAATCTTAAAATATCCATTTTCCCTTCGTGGGGGACCCCAAAAAATTAACTTGTTTTTGACCCACGAAATTTTTGGTAATTTTCCACCGCAAGAAATTAATTTCTGAAGAATCTTTTTTTGACTCTAAATTGATTAATTTTCTAGCCTAGGATTTTTTTTTTTTTCTAGAAAAATTAATAATATAATCGAATAAGAAAAATAGGAATCACCGAAGACTTTGTCAATAAATTCCACCCTAGCTTTGGTGTTTAAGCTAGAGGGAAGACTCTGCCGATTATCCATGTTTTGAAACACACATAATGCGGTGAGACCAAAAAACTCCTAGGATGAAATTTTTCAGAAAAATTATAGGCTTATCTAGGTGGTTACAAAATAAAATAGTCATAATAGCCTCATTTACAATACAAATTGCAAAAATTGGGTTTTCAATGACACATCAAAGTGTTGGTTGATGATTTTGAACATTGAAAAAATTTGTACTACTGCTTAGTTTGACTTGTGACAAAATCAGTGCAACATATGGCTCCATATGGGGACATGTTTCTTGAATGAAGTGATATGAGAATACATATTCTTCTGTCCAAGAAAACAAAATTCCATCAAATAGATATCGGCTCACAATCAAAATCATCATGCATACATAACATAAAAAATCTACTTTAACTAACTGGAAAGTAAAGTCATATAACATAAGTGCATAAAAGTAAAAATAAATAATGACATAAATGTAAAGGTGTAGGGTTAAATATACTATACAAAGGATGCCCCATGACATCAGATTCCATATGTGTGGCACAATGTGGAATATATGTTTGCATATAGGTAAGTTAATCAATTGTTTTCCGAATGTCCTTTGGTGAAACTTAACCCTTTTTAATTGGTCTAGACTCTCATCATTGTGTTTCACATCTATGTCAATCTGGAACCTTTTTCTACTCAGAATATGTGACGGAAGATGAGACAAGAAAAACTAATATACCGGTTGGATGAATTCTTCCTCATAATATGGTGGATGGCCATTTGGCTTAATCTCTTCACCACCTTCTGGTCTCTTTGGAATTTCAACATGGTATCTTCTTTCGACTTCCCTATATAACTTGACCATACCACTTGATGCTACGCGAATAGTGGCATATGATAGATTCATCTGAATAGATCCACCCAAGTCAATTGCAGACTTCCTCGATAGAATAATTCCCCATACATATGGCATATTAATAACTGCTATCTTCATCGTGATGATTTTGTATAGATAATAAACTAAGGAAACCTGTAAATATTTGACTACACCAAGGACTTTGATATTACTAGAATCCATTAAGAATTTTTTTTGATATGGTCTTGAGATTCTAAGATTTAGTTGATCCATAACATTCTTAGTCATGAAATTTCTTGAAGCATCAACATCCAACATGAAATTATGAAGCAAACGATCATTAATATCCAAGGTAAACAAGAAATATTCATGATCCTCATTATTCATGTATAAATTTAAATCCTTTAATTTAATTTATTCATCCTGCGGGTTATTATCATTTTTGTCCTATTGATCCATACCCAAAGCTTTGAAAAATTAAGCTCTTTGTGAAGGGATATTTTAAAGTTCCAAGATCAGGACATACATCTTAGTACTATTTATCAATTCATCCCAATCAACCGTTAATCGTGTCTTATATACCTTTTATATGCAACCTTCTTATTATGAATCTGGCATTTTCCTTTTCTTTGATAAGTTTAACGCTTCTAGAAATTTCCAATTTTTTTTGATATGGTCTTGAGATTCTAAGATTTAGTTGATCCATAACATTCTTAGTCATGAAATTTTTTGAAGCATCAACATCCAACATGAAATTATGAAGCAAACGATCATTAATATCCAAGGTAAACAAGAAATATTCATGATCCTCATTATTCATGTATAAATTTAAATCCTTTAATTTAATTTATTCATCCCGCGGGTTATTATCATTTTTGTCCTATTGATCCATACCCAAAGCTTTGAAAAAGTAAGCTCTTTGTGAAGGGATATTTTAAAGTTCCAAGATCAGGACATACATCTTAGTACTATTTATCAATGCATCCCAATCAACCGTTAATCGTGTCTTATATACCTTTTATATGCAACCTTCTTATTGTGAATCTGGCATTTTCCTTTTCTTTGATAAGTTTAACGCTTCTAGAAATTTCCAATTTTTTTCCTGAGATGGAGTTTCACCATACATTTGTGTGATAGGATAATTTTTTTCACTGATGTTATTTATGGAGAAGGATTAAGAAATCATATATGTGCAACCACCTTCCTTGGAATAATTATTAATAACATTATTAATTTGTTCATTTGTTGGTTCATCCAATATTTTTATAGAAATAGCACACACACTTTCTTCATGGAAACTTTCACACGGTCTCAAAAATTGGATAGGCTGATAAAAAACATTGGTAGACTCAAGTGGAGTATGAGGTATCTAATCATTAGGAGGGTTCCTTCTAGGCCATATATTATTTTTTCCTCTATTATTATTTATGTTTTGAGGCTAGATATTATGCATTTGATTTCTTTCCATTTGAATAAACCTAGACTGCATGTCACGTATTTGGTAAGCATGTTCGATTCTCATTTCCTAAAACATTTTTGTTAATTCTTTAATGGGATCATGCTCTACCTCATTAGTTTCTTTTCATTTACACTTAGTCAGACTGGGTTCAAAACTAGTAATCTCTGAGTTACTCAAAGCTTTGTTACCCTTCTATAATTCCTTAGTTGTATTATGAGTAGAAAATAAAGTAACAGGCTCGGCACGTCTAATCTCATATTGGGTTTCAACAGTAAATACTTCAAGATATTTTTCCAATACTCTCTTTTTAGGTGGCTTATAATATTGAGTCATGGACTTTAGAATACCATTAAATATTTTATTAAATTCCTCGACTCTCTCATTTTCCCTTTTCTTAAAATAATTAAGACCTTTGACCAAATATTTCCCTTCTCTTTTGTCCCAAAATTTATCTTTGAATGCATCAGCCTAGGCTCCCAAAGAGTCAAAAGCATTGTTCAGTTTGTCATGAAACCAATCCAATGTGACCTCTTCTAATGAAAGGATAAATAGATTCATTCTAAAATCCTCATGATTGTATGCAACCATATGAGCATATATTTTTATAAAAGTGTTGAAATTTTTTACGGGATCAACAACATTGATTGCATTGTTCCCTTGTAAGATCAAAAGTTGTTCATAGAAGAATCATCTAGAAGGTCATGAAGATACCCCTGGATGTTGGCAAAGATGCGAGCGATGAAATAATCCATGAAGTATTGATTAATGGGATTAATAAAAAGCAAGTGTATATCAGGGAGGGATCCCTATCCAAGGAATATGAAATGCTTACAAGAATGTGTTTTTTTAAACGAGTTCTCAAATCCTTTCCAGGATCGAGAGCGGGGTTAACTAAGTTACCATAATTTCTTTTATATTAAGCTCTTTTAAATGGATGAATAAGTGGAGTCACCACCCAAACAAGAAACCAAATGGAATGTCCAATTGTTGAATATGAGGATAGAGAAGATGAATGGATTAGTGAGAGAAGAAAGGATCAGGTGATGAGAAGATGAAGGGATAAGGAGAAAACAGAGCCATAAAATGTGGCATTGATGGGATAAGAATGATGAAAAGTTTGAGAAGATGTCGCTGAAGAAAAGAGAATAAGTTATGTCTGGAAAAGACGCCAAAATATGTTGTCACTCATCTTGTACTGGCATGGCGTGACAATGAATTAGGGCGGGGGTTGTTACTCCGATCCCTGCCCACTCTATTCTAGTTGTCTCCCAACAACACTCTATGGGGGGTAATCCCTATGGAAGATGGAAATGAAGGAAATTTTTTCCACCAACAATTCTAGGAGACACGATTGAATGGACTACACACTTGGTTGATTTAGCAAGTTTTAAAGGATTCGATTATGTTATAATGAGACCATTGCCTTATGGAGTCAACTACTTCCTTTAAATAAATTAGAGACTAAGTAACTAGATGAAAAATTGTTAATTAATGAATTACTAACTATCCTATATGAGATGCAATACCTATCACATAGGTGAGAGGCAAGATCTCTGTTAATTTTGATTAAATGCCTAGATAAATTTATCCCTTTATCCTTATATATATGTAGCCTAGTCTCTAAAGTAACTGGAAAATATAAGTCAAGTTGAAGCAAGCAATGTCTTCATTAACGACCCATCTCCTTGAAATATAACATACATAGTGCCCCTTGCGCTGCAGAGACTTTGCGTCTAACTTCTACAAGGTCACCATTTTAAATACTCTAGGGGCCAGACTTCTTAATAAATTATGGAAGGGTGTTCCTATATCTCTATAAAGAAAGCTTATGCTTAGAGGTAAGTTATTCATGCAAGACTAATCATAGGATTCTTAATGAAATATTATTTAGTACTTCTTGGGTTATTATTTATCTTAAGTTATATCAACAATTACTTATCAATGGAAAATAAGAGACAATCTCAACCACAAGAGTATGTGCCAATTTCAAAAGTTCCAACAAGATACAAGAGATATAAATCACCAAGAATCTCAAGATAAACATATCATCCAAAAAAGGTACTATCCATGAAACAAGAAGGAAAATATAACACTTATCCACTTATATAAATTAACCAATGAGACAATATGAGATGTCGATGATATTTATTCAAAAGAGACAACAAGATAATTAATTCTCTATAGTAAATTGGAAGAATTCAAAGATATTGCTAATATTACTGAATGCCAATTATTCAAGAGACATTTAATCAAATTACTGAGTGTGCAATTCAAGAATATGTTATGAAACCAGGTCCCAAAATAGAAGAAAATATAGATCAACACCTTAGAAATTAGCCACTTTGAGGGGGAAACCTCCTTTACATTACATAAATGAAAAATTCTTGGATGACACAAATGAAAAAACCACATTTCTATATATATTGGTCCATGGGGTAACAATATAATCCTAACCGACCATACAATAATAATGTAAGGGCACAACAATAACAATAGTAGGCTTTTATGGGGCAGAATAATAACACTATGGGGACTACAAGGGTACACCAATAACAATAAGGGGGCTACAGTAACAACAATAAGGGACTGCACTAGTAATATAGGGACTTAACATGCCCCTCTCCTTAAAAAAAGTGTTGTTCTTAATGCTTGAGTAGCTTTGGATGCTTTAGCATAAAATTCTCATCCTTCCATGTGGAATCTTTAGTGGCTAAGTTCTTCCACTTGATGAGATACTCTAAAATTGATCGATTTTGTAGCTATTAAGTTCTTGTTTCTGTGACTGCTTCATGTTCTAATATTATTTTTACTTCCTCATTGAGTTCTTGCAATATTGTTTGAACTGTAAGTTTCTCACCTATAACCTTCTTTAAGAATGAAAAATGGAAAACTCGGTGCACTCGAAAAGAAATAGGAAGCTCCAATTTGTATGCCATAGTACCAATATTTCGCAACACCTTGTAAGGAACATAATAATTTGGCGATAATTTATTATCGTTCTTAACTTTCTTGAGGGAAATTTGTTTGTATGGTTGTAGCTGTAAAAATATGCAGTCTCCTACATCAAAACTCCTCTCTATGTGATGTTGATCTGCCTGTTGATTCATTTGATTTTGTGCCAAATTTAGGTTATCCTTTAAGAGTTTGAGAAATTGTTGTTGATGCTTGATGTGATCTTCCACTGCTTGAACCATAGATTTTTTTTTTAAATATGATGTGATCGATGGTGGATGACATCCATGGAGTGCCATAACTGGGGTCATTTTTTCTGCAGTATAGAAGGAAGTTTAATACCACCATTCAACCCAAGGTAACCATTTGACCCATTGTGTTTGTTTATCACATACAAAACAACGAAGATATCCTTCCAAACATTTGTTCACTATATCAGTTTTCCCATCGGATTGAGGATGATAAGATGAGTTATGAGTTAGCTGAGTACCCAAAAAAGAACAAATTTCTGTAATATTCCTAAAATTTAACTTTTAGCTAAATGGAATATTATAGATCATTTTGTCACTAGGTAGGTGAATAAGTGGGTAGGGAGGCCCATAAATCTCCTTAGCAACAATAAAAACACTTCAAGTGTGAAAGGAGACCTTCTAAGAAGCTAAATAAATCACATCTAAGTGTGAACAGGGGTTGGATTATGTTGAACCAGTCAACTTTGACCAAGTCAACAATGTTGTTATGGAGGAGTGGATATTAAATGAGGAATAACACAGTTCTGGAGGGAGATTTATTTCATGAAGGAAATTACCTAACTGAATGGGGCCAAGGGCAAGGAAGCTCATAATATATATAAGGAAGAGGATGACATCCATATGGGGTTATGTTTTTGGATTATTATTTTGTATGTGGTCTGTTTAGACTTCTTGCATTCTTTAGCTCTTTAGTTGAGATTACTGTGTTTTTTAGCACCGGGTGTTCCCGAGCGGGAATCCCACCTCTTTCCCTGAGAGGCCTCTTGGAAAATCATTTAATTTCATTTCCACATTTAGGTTTCCAGGTCAAGCTACAACTTTCTTCATCAGCACAATTTCTGCAGGATATTGTGCTGTGTTGCAGGGTGCAGTAGTGGAGAATTAGATCGGGTGTCTTTAGAGCTAGTTTTTCAGTCGAGGAAGGTTTCCATCCATTGAGAGGCCTTTAAATAAAACCCTTGGGATTTATTGACACATTTTACACTAGGCCAAGGAATATTTATTCCCTACATCATAGTTTCAGTCCAAATCTGCATTATTTTAGGGAGGAGTTGCAGGGGTGCTTGCAGTGATTGTTTGAGAGGTGATTTCTTCAGAGGAGGGGCTATTATTCCATTCGAAGGACTTGTTGGAGAATATATTTAGTTTCTACATCAGATTCAGCTATATCTTCTCATTTCTGTTGGTGAAGCTTATCTTCATCCCTACGGCTGCAACTTACATTGGCACATTGTGTGCATTTTCTGGAAACCGTCTTGGGTTGTCTTGGAAAGCTGATCTAGTGCCCAGATATATATGTTTGATTCTATTGGGGCCTATACCATTATTTTTGTATCAGTGTATCATCTCCAACTATAGCTATGCATAATATGATTTCTCTGTAGTAGCTCTCTGACATTTTGTATTGTGACAACAACTCATTTTTGGGAGTGATTGCTTATGGAGGCTTGTTCTTTCATTGTATTTGATGTGTGCCTCACTATTGTTTATTGATTTTTGGATCTAATAAATGATTTTATGACTCCATATTGGTCTCCAATGTTAATTAGTTTAGTTACACTGCTATTTCCAGTTTTCTGTTCATATATTGCTGCATTCCCCATTTGGGAATATTACAGTGGTATCAGAGCATAGTCTTGGCTCAGCCTGTGCATTCAGCCAATATGTCACCATAAGGAGAAGCTTCTCACAAGAAGAGGAGATGTACAGAGAAAAAATACATGACTCCATTATTTGGAGGAAGAGAGGAATAGGAGCTCTCAAAGCTTCTTTTTCAAACTATGCAGAGCATTCATGAAGATATCAAGAAGATGAGAAGGGGGATGTGCAAGGAATCTCCAAAGAGGTTTGAATATGAAGAAAGCCCTAGATTTTTGCATGATGGGTGTGAGCAATCAGCCACACATCATGATTCACAACGCAGTCATATGCCTAGTTTTACTGAAAGAAGATGGAGGAAGAAGATATGCCAAAGAAGGAGACTCTTGGTGATTATTTGCAAGAGTATGAATCTCAATCTAAGAGGTTCAAAGATTGTCTAAAATTTCAAGGGTTTTGCGAGATCAAGGAGGAAAGAAGCACAAGGAGAAAGAAACATGATTTGGGTAGATTATTTCTATCTATTTTTGATGGTTCACCTCAACGTTCAGCTAGGGCTTGGGTGGAGGAGCTAGACACCTATTTGCAGCAACACCAAGTTTCAGAGAATGAAGCCATCAAAGTAGCAGCGCTGCATTTTGAAGGTAATGCTTTGTGGATGTTTGAATATTTTTCATTAAAAAATAAAAATACATCTACTTATGCAGAGTTCACTAGGAAAATAGTGGAAAGGTTTGATGGAAAACATTCTGATACACCTTTGGTGGAGCTAAACAAACCAAAACAAACAAAAACTTTTCACGGGTTGGAAGGATCTATAAACCCAACTCCACTTCATAAAACTATTGCAGAGGCTAACATCTTGCATAATACCTTGCTAGAGGCAAGATCTCTATCTCATACTCCTGGGAAAGAGGGCATGAAGATCCCTTTTTCAAAAGAGGATCCTCTTATTGAAAATTTTCCCATTCATGAGCTTAGTGGAAATAAGTCGCCTTCACTAAGTGGGCCCGTAGGCTATTTTTGGTGCAAAGTCTATTTTTAGACATGTCGATCATGATTCTATGAGTTGCAAGATGCTATTTGTGGAGGGTTGGTCAAGTTGGAAAAACAGATGGACTTCTATTTTTAGACATATTGGGCAGAATCTATTTTTATATTGCCAGTCTGAAAATAGATATGTCGAATATTATTATCTCCTAATAATATTTGGACTATAAACATTATCTTATTCTCTTGGAGCACTTCAGTTAAGTGCACAGATGTGGCACAGGAGCTGACAGAAGGAATTATGCTATTCATGAGGGTTAATTGGAGCTATTGCATGGATTGAAGAGCTAGAACTCATCGTTTCATGTGAAATAAATATCTGAGATTTAATGATGTGTTCAGTTTAACTAATTCCAAACATAGTTGAGCTAGTTGTATTTAGTCTAACTGACACACACTATCAAGAGTGGTGAATTTACTCATACTAATTCACCAATTATAAACCATTAATCAAACTAAAGAATACATCAATTAATCTCAATTCATGGACAGCCAAGGGAGACCGCTGAAGAGATAGGTGAAAGAGCAATGTGACTATCACAAACAATAAACAAATTTCTTGCATTTTTGCAACAACCAAGAGTGAGGAGCCAATGAGGATTGTGTAGTATGTTGGAACTTGTTTTCATTATGAGCCATCAGAAGAATTACTATTAACAGAGGGCCTGCTATCAGGTGGCAGATATTGGAGCATGTGTTTTGCTAGATCTAGCTTGATTAGTGTGTAGCAATTAGAGGTTGTGCTGAGAGCTTGTGAGGAGCTTTGTACAATTATTGTTACATGATCTCTATGAAATATAATATACAGATAGTTGGGGTTTTTAGCTTTAATATTTCCCATTAAATACTGTGTTCATATGTGTGATTTTTTATGGTTTTAATGTGTGCATGTGATTGTTTTTATTTCCGCAATTAATGATCAATGGTAGAAGAGATTCTGTATTGTGCATGAAGATAAAATAGTGTGTGATCAAAAGAATATCAGTGGATAACATATTAGTTATTAAAATTTCTACATGGTATCAGAGCGATATTGATCATTGGAGCAATTGCAAAACATTGAAGCGGTTGAGTTTGAGTTGGTGGAATTCGAATTTGCAGCAGTGTTTTCTTGGTGTCGAAGTTGAGATGTCTTTCAACGGATTGCGATTGGAGTATGCCCTTAAGGGCTTCTCGAATTATATTGCATGGAAGGACAGGATGGAGGCGGTGTTGGATGACAATGGGTTGAAGGAATTCATAGATGTAGAAATTCCAAAACCTACTTCTAGTGATGCTGCCATACTTGACGCATGG